>OY720442.1:105348686-105658018 GCA_963082915.1 Dolichopus griseipennis
AGTCGAATCCTTGGAGAAAACTGGCTGGATTTCAATAGCGATGACGACTATTGCATAATATAAAATAAATTTAACTGCCACAACCTGAAAATATAAGGCAGATTCATTCACTTATCACATTCAATGTGGTAGGATACTGTAATAATAAACAAACTGATGTGCATGAAATTTTAACTTAAGGACATAGTTTTTGTTTTTTTTTTTTAAAAAAGTTTGTTTAAATTTACTTATAATTATTAATATGTACAAATACATATATATAATTTTGCTTTTTTATTTTAGATTTAATAAAATTAAATTTTTTTTATATATTATAATAAATAAAAAACTTTTATGTGTGACCTTTGATTAAATTAGTAGGAAAATAGAAAAAAATAGTGAATGCACTTTAAAAGTATTTAATATGAATAAAAATAAATATGAATTTTCGTTTTTAGATAAAAAATATATAATATGCGTACGTTTGGTAAACTTTTATTAAAATGGTTAAATTGCTTAAAAAAACATTTTGAAATATGAATGAACTTTTTGATTTTCTCTTGAATCCTTGAGGTTTTAAAGGTGTTATGAATCATATATACTAAAATTTTTTTAAAATAGAATATGAAGCCCCGTAAATTTTTGTTTTAAATTACCTACAACAATAACTCTGGAAAAAATTTGGACCCATTTCAAAAAACTTGTAATAATATTAAAAATTCCAAAAAAAAAATTTTCAATATTTGACTCTAGAAAATCCTGTACCTACAAATTTCTTAAAATTTGATAACCCAAAATATAATGTGATAGTTCGAATACTGTACCTCTTGATCTATCATTTTATTCTTTAAAAAAACAACTTAATTGATAACTTTATAACTGATGAGTGAAGACTTATATCTACAGTCATACCCCGGATAACGTTGCCCCGAATAACGTTGTTTCGCTGTAACGTCGGTCCACCATTATGGTCATACCCTACTGTTACGTTGCGTGGCTTCGCTGTAACGTTTTTTTTTAATAAAACAGAGAGCATGTAATCATAATAAATTTGTTTTTTATGCTTTTAACTTAATGTATTTAATAATTTTGTATAGTTTTTGAAGTTTTTTTAATATATATTTTGTATTTACATAATTTAAAAGTTTTATATTTTGAATTTAATATTTTGTTTAGTCTTTAAATGTATATAATATTTTGAAATTAATTATTTTATTATATATTATTCTAATAAAGAATTAAAGTCTAATTTTCGTATTATCATAATTCTCTTAATCTTTTTATTCTATTTAATTGCGAATTTTTTTCTTAATTATATAATTGCTTCGCATAACGTTGTTTCGGTTAACGTCGCGTTTTTCTGGAACCATTTAACAACGTTAACCGGGGTAAGACTGTAATAAAAAATTTCTGAGTTCAATATTCCGCCTTTGATAATTCCTTTAAGAAATATTAATACAACATATTTCGGTTTTTTTAATGTTTTTATATTAAAATTTTTAATCCTAATGTTAATTAGCTTTAACTTAGAATAATATTATGAAAATGGATAATTTCTACATACTACTATAATTTTACCCGTGGATTACTTCTTTTTGTGGATTTGTCTGTAGTGGTCGGCAAACAGTCGATTGCGATTTCTTGGCCGATCTTCAAGCTTTTGTTGGGCGATCGTTGTAGTTTTAAATTTTAGAGAAATTTTAAACTATATTTTATTCATTTTCGAGCAATTATCAAAAACCTGCTCCTTCATTTAATCAGTAAGGATTTGAAAATTTTAGTTTTAAATAAATATTTGAGAATTCCTGGATTCTCCATTAGTACTAAGTGAAGAATTTTTCTGAGTATATTCTGACACACTCAGAAAAGGTTTTTGTTTTTTAATGAGGATTTCCAGAAAACAAATATGCCAAGTAACACAAGGCAAAAAACAATGCATGCAGAATTTAAAACAAATATATATATATATATATATATATATACATATTAAATAAGGTCCAAAGAAATGTTAAGGTGCCCCTTAAAGGCATAGGATTCATTTTATTAAAAATAGCGATTTTTTCAGAAAAATTCCAGGTATATGATTTTCATATAAGTGTTGGTGGCCATATATAGAACACCGACGAGCGAGTCCATAATAATATGGGTTTTTAGTTTAAGTCTCTGTCTGCATCTCTGCGGTCATAAAGTTAAAACCCATTTGCAAGAACTTAATTACTATTGAATACGCCATTTATATCTATATATATCATTCAAATTTAAAAATTATTAAAATCCTAGGCAATAATTTCCAAGAAATTTTAAAACAATTCAATTTAAAAATTGAATTTAAATTTTAAAATCCAAAATATATATACATATTTTTGATTGAAAAACCTAATCATTATTTAAAATTTTAAATTACAAAAATTTTTGTATTAATTTTCTTTTATATTATTGTTATTATTATTTTTTTTAATACTCCTTAAAGAACACATCCTTAAGTTATTCAATAGGTTTTTATTTCTAAATATATATATCTATATATATATATATATTACATATACATTATTTTTTTTCTTGTTCAAAATCAATGTAATTTGTAGTGTATAAAAAGTATTATTTTACATACACTTATGTTATAATGTACACATATGTGTACCTACATAATGCTTATAATCTAGCTAATAATCCTAGGAAATCTAATGACACTTTAATACCTTTTTTGAATTGTCCTTTTCTTCTTCTTCCTTTTTATATTAAATCAAAATAAATACTGTTATATACATATACTCTATTTGTATAATTCATAATATGTGTATATATGTATAATACGTATTATATGAAAAGTTTAAATCCTTGTAATAAAAGAAAATCCTAATTTTATAGTACCTATTATAAGGAGCTTTAGCTCCAAAAGAGGGTGAAATATAAAAGAAGAAAGAGTTTATTTTTTTTAATATTATAAACATTATGTAGGTATTTAAGCATTAATTTCATTTAATTTTTTTTTTTGTTGTTATTGTTGTTTTGTTATTGATTAACCGTAATGCACTATAACTGTAAAAAAAAAAAAGAAATAAGGCAAAAAAATAATAAATTTTTAGTTAAAGTTACGTTCAATTACGATATTCTCTATTCTGTAACTGTTTTTTTATTTTGTTGCATTTATGTAATAGGCAGTGAAATCGTGTTTATGATTATGACGTAATATAAGATTGTTTTATATTTTTTTTTTATTTTTTTTATTTCAATTTTTGCTATTATTATTATTACATGAAATTATTCTTTCAAACTAGACGGATATGTTATTAAGGTAACCTACCTTAATATTTACAGGTACAAAAAAAATGAAAATAAATTACAAAACAATTTATTGAAAATATCTATAACGTTAATAGAGTTGCCAATTATCCGTTTAATGAAATATTATTAAGAGATTTATACAAATTTATTTATTAATTATAAAATGTACAGATAACGGTAGAATATAAAAAGAACAGATAGCTCAGAGTTTTAATAATTAGCTTAAGAAATTAGAAATTTCAGAGAATCAGAAAAGCTGTATTATTTTTTAGAGATGTAATTGGTAAACGCGATGTTCCAATAGCTTTGGAGTTATAAGTCCCCTTGGAAGCTTATTAAAACTTTTGTTTTTATACTAGAATCTCTACGTGCTAACTGTTCACTGTTATTGGCTAAACAACCTGTCTATATATTTCGAGCGTGTCAGAACGGGGGAAATATTATATTCATATTTTTAGAACTGATCAAATGAATTCCACATACAATTTAAACATGAGATAGTCCTACGCCTTATAACATGTAGAAATGTGTGAAATTTTCAATAAATTATTTTATTATATATATATTTAATTATTTAATAAACTATTTTGTTTATATTGTAATAATTTTGTATTTGAATTATATGGTATTCTTTATCTGGGAGTAATATTATTCAATTCAATTATTTGCTTATACAGGGTGGCGCAAAACGACCGATTTAATTTGAATATTTAATAACTTTTTAAATTTATTTATATTTTTTATTTTTATTTCAGAATTTTATGAAGAAAACTTAGGAAATTGGAAACGGAACGGTACACAACAGAACAGCGATCAAAAACTATGAAAAGTTATGGAAAATGTACTGAAAAGAGTACGAATGTGCGATGCCGAAAATGGCCACCACTTGACAATTCATTAAGCCATTAATATGAAGCCAATGGCGAATGGTAGCTGAGTTAAGTCGATAACCAGATAAAAGTTTTTCACTTTCCCTGGGATTCAAACCCTGTCATTTCGCATGAAAGGTTGGCACTCTAACCTCTGTGCCACCCAGCCGTTAAAATTAAGTTTGACTTTATTTCTGAGTAACTATATTAAACAATGAGTAATGGTCATGGAATGCATCAGATATATTGCGGTCAATACTACCAATTAATAATTAAATTTTTTTGTGCATATGCAATACTAATCTGCTCTATTCAATTAATAAATAATGGCTTTCAAAATAATGAAATTCTAATAGTATACTGTTTGCTTTAGTTCAAACTTAAATATCTAATTTATAAATTCAAACGTATTGGGAGCTGTTATTGTTATTATAGTAATATAGTATACTATAGTACGTAATTCAGTGTCAACATCAATAACCAGGTGTTTAATTCGATTTATTGATCCAACTTTGTAAAACTAGTAATAACAAATTTCTCATATTTCACTTTTAACAACCATAAAGACACCTTTCAAAGTGTCAAAATATTTTTTCAATGTAGCCATGGTGTTATTTCATATTCTACTAAAATTAAAAAGAACGAAGTCACTGTAGCACCATGTGCATTCACAATATTCTTTACTCTTAATAACACCGGACACATTTAATTTCAAATACACTTAAGTAAGAAGGTAAGACTTAGATTTGTGAGATGTATGGTCAAACATTAAAAAATAAATATTATAGTTAAGATAAAATAACAGTTACTTTTTTTTGTGAACTGAAAAAAAAAAACAAAAAACAAAACAATAAGCAGGTTACTTATACGTCAATAAAATACTCTTCAATCACATACTTTATATACACATATTTATATATTCTATACAATCAATATAAATGTAATGTATGTAAAAAGGTAAGAAATAAAAAAAAAAAATAGAAAACTGTAAATGAAATGTAAGATATAAGTTAAAATACTAAAAAAAAACAACAAAACAAAAAAAAAACAAAGGGAAATTAAAGCCTATCATGAAGAGTGCTATAAACAGTTCTATTCTTTACAATTTTTTCCGCTTTTCTTTTTTTGTCATTATATTAAAGCATTTAAATTAGGTAGCGTACATATATAGTAAGATAGAAAGTATTCTCTAATTAGAATTAGATAAAGACAACTAAAATGTGAAAAAGAGAAAGAGATATATGTAAAGAAATAAAGGATAAAGTTTCCTATTGAAAAAGTAAAAAACTAGAGTAGAAACGCATATAAACAAACAAACACATTCTATTGAATGCGGTATTACAAAAGTACATTATACTAATTTCCTTTATTTATATAGATATACATATAAACATATATATGTATATATATATACGCTTCAATATAAAACAAATATTCGTATTCCAATTGTTTGATTTTAAAAACCAATGTATTTCGTCCAACCTCTCTTTTTCCCATACATATATATATATATATATACGAAAATAAAATTTCTCTATATACTAAACAGATGAAGTTGTGAAGTTTTTCCTTTCATTTTATTTTATTTTACCGTTATTTTTGATTATTTTCTTGTTTTTCTTAATTTTTGTATGTTTTTTTTTTCTATTTATATTTGCAGAAAATTTTCCCTTATACTGTAATAAACTTTAATGTGGTACAGTGTTGGGCAAAATAATAGCAAATCAAATTTCTTAATTAATTTTATTAAAGTATTAATTAGAATTAAAAATTTTTTAAAGTAGAAGTTTTTTACTAGAAACTTGTCAAAAGAAACTAGTAAAAATGTTAGATGGCCTTCAAGGACCTACAAGATTAGTGGGGAACTTCAAAAGTTTGACAAATGACTTTTGGTAAAATTAAACCTATAATATATATAGTTTAACTGAAACGAGCCACATATACATATAAATCAATTCTTATTAGTTCAAAAAAGCTTTGATTGGAATCTGGGGTATTAAGTATGTATCTTAATTACATCAATTTTTATTATTTCAAAGAACTTTGAAATAATTCTTGAATTACGGGGCTAAATGGAGTTACTGTATAATATTATAAATCACTTTTACTCCAAGTACTTCAAATAAAATCTCAAAAAGTCCTTCATTAATTTTGACATATTATAATACTGTACTTCGGTATTAGAGCTCTAAGCCAAAGCGCGCAGATTGTCGGTTTACCTTAAATCAAGTTTTTAAAACACGTACTTTGCTAAAAATCCAATTTGTCTTGAAAAATCTATCCAACTTCGAAAAAATGGTATATTATAAAACTTAGTTTTTAAAAACTAGTATACAGCAGACCAAGTTTCGAATTAAACCCTCAAAAATTAGCTTCAATCGAAACAAATTTTAATTTAATTATTTTACAGCTGAAGTTATCTATAGATCATTTATCTGTCCTGTGATTAATTTTTAAAACCCTCTAGTCCTTTTCCCGGCTTCAGACTGAATAGTAAATAGAACAGTGTTAAGGGAATAGAATTAAATTGAAATCAGATATTTGTTACAAACAATACCGTTTAGAACTTATCCACAGTATACAGGTTATAAGCTCAGTTTATCCATTCTATTTCCGATTCCGTTATATTATAGATTCTGTAGATTACATTTGTTTTTGAGCATCTATCCATTTTTTGAGTACAAAATTTTAGCTAAGAACAGTGTATCTTGAATAAGTAGTTAAAATTAATAATCAGAATATATATAAAATTTTGATATTTTCATTATCTATAACTAAACTACAGTTTTGCTCGTAACTGTATATATATATTTTAATGTTGTATTTATATACCCATATGTGTATATATTTACTTTATTTAATGTACAAACAGATAAGTTATGGAAAATTAATCAAATATTGACATAGACATACGCATTGTACGTAATATGATATATGGGAAAATTAAAGTAAAAGGAAAATTAAAAGCAATATAAAAGGAATTTAAAATGAAAAAATTAAATGAAAAGTTTATTTTTGTTTTTTTCTTTTTTTTTTGTTTTAACTGTACTAAATTCCGTTATTTAATGAAAAATAAAAACTGTGTTTGATTATTTTTTTTTTTTTAAGTAACGTTTGGTAAAATAGTAAATTTATTTATTTATTTTTTTAAGAGTTTTTTTTTTTATTTTCGATACTTCCATTTGAAGCGATCTAAACATTTTTTTTTATAAATTAAAAATCAGTGAGCTTCAAAATGCATTGAAATTATATAAACATAGAAAATTGTATATTTACAATTTTTTAATTATTCAAATGGTTAACAGTACAAAATTTAAAGTAAATGCCAAAGTAAAATAAAGAATATTATAAACTAGCTGTTGTCCCGTCACAGAATGACGGAAGGTCAATTAAAAGAAGAACTTTTTCTAATTTAAAACTATTTCTAATTTCATTATGTACATTATGTTAAAAGTATGTTAAATAAAATTGCAACCGTTACATTTCATATAACGCATATTATGCTTCAATTCTAGTAATAGATACACAAAAAACAAATAAATGACTCATATGAAGATGAATAAGTTAGTTAGTCTACTTTTTATATGTTTCGTGTTAATAAAATGTTGGGGTCGTTAGTTCAAATCCCTTCTTGGTATAATTTTTTTTTAATTTCAATTATTATTTTTTTTTTATTTAAGTGAGTATTTGCTTAAATTAAATAAATTAATAAAAGATTTTATATTCTTTTATAGGTTTATTTTGTTTCAATAATGATCTTTACTCTCCATTTATTAATGTTTTGTATATATATTTTTAAAAAATGTTGCTGTACATTCTATATTGTTTCCTTTGTTTAGATTCAAATCGAAATACTTTTTGTTGCTAACATTCTATAATGTACCTACTCAACCTTGCTAAATAATGTATCTATTTTTTATATTTACGTAAAATTGTATTAAATAAATGTTGATTTTTGAATTGAATTTTGCATTATCAAATGCAAATTATAAATTTTATTTGGAATTGTTTTAATAAACCTAATTTAGTATAAAAAAAAATTATTTTGTTTTGCTTCTATTATTTTGTATTGCTATTGTGTACCCGAACCGAAGCCACTTTCCCAAACTTCCATTTTCTTCCATTTTTAACTTTTTTTAAATAGTAAAATATTTAAAAGATTATGAAGGAAACATGAAGGGATGGGAGATAAATAAGGGAGAGTTAAGAGCGAGATGTGGGGGAATTGAGGAAAACTATGAAATTAATTTGATACATTGCTTGCTTTATTTGATTAAGCAAAGCAAGCAATGCATCAAAGCGAAAATTCAAGACTTTCTACACAAATATTCATGTGCAGCATAGTCTTCTTACTTAGTTTTTATTTACAAAATGTTTTACTATTTATTTAAAATTTCCAGAAAATCATCTGTGACTTTTAAAGCTGAAATGAATTAATTCATAAACTAATAAATAAATTTTATTTCATCAAAAAAAATTTTTTTTTTATTAAAAATAAATTAAATATTTTTTGGCCTGCTTATGATAATTTATGATATTTTATTTTCTAAAATAAAACACATTCAACAAAACATTAATATTTTATTTTTTTATAATTAAGCACATCCAACAAAACACATTTAATTGAATGCGTTTGTTACACCTCATTCTAGACAAATATGTATATTAATAATTAAAATAAATGTTATGATTCAATGCGAAAATTTAGTTTAAAAATTGTAGTCCTACTTAAATTACACACTAAGGTTAAATTTTTTTAAAGTATTTTTTAAAACCATGCTTTCAAAACCAGAAGTTAAATTAAATTCTTTATTTGGTTTTTATTATGAATGACATGTTGAACTGCGAACTGCTGCGAACACACTTAGGCCAAGTTAGGCCCGTTCATTTGAGTGAAGTCCTAGCCGTTGTACCCTGGATCGCATTATCCTAAATTAAACCAGCTGGAGCTTTTTTAAAAGTGTAGAATGGAAGTAATATTAACGACCAACAGATCAAGTAGATTACATAAGTTTTAATGGCTGCTCGTCTTTTAATACCGAGGGCCGGACGTTCATATAACAGATGATCGACCGTTTCCTCCTCTGCTTCATCTTTGCATCAGCTTCTACAAAAATTATTTGAACGTAGTCCTAGCCTTGTGGCATATCTGCCTATAAAACAGTGCCCGGTTAGTTCTCCTATTACATTGCCGATATTTTTTTTTTTTTTTTTTTTTTTTTTTAAGCGCTAACTGTTCAACTGTTAGGCTAATTAGCCTGTCTATACCATAGGTACATGTTGGAACAGGGGGTCATATTATATTCGTGTTATTAGAATTGGTCTTATTGAATTCCACATACAATTTAAACATGAGATAGTACTAGGCCTTATAACATGTAGAAACGTCTTAGATTTTCAATATTTACAATTCTATTTTTTGTTTATATTGTAATATTTTATATTTTACTTATATGGTATTCTATATCTGCGAGTTATATTATTTAATTAAATTATTTGTTTATATTTTGCATTTGTTTATATTTTTATATTAAAGTATTTTTTATTAAAGATTTATAATTATTAATTATGCCATTAATTTGAACCCAATGGCGAATGGTAACTGAGTCGAGTCGAAAACCAGAAAAGTTTTTTCACTTTCACTAGAATTCGAACCCGGGCCCTTCTGCATGAAAGGTCGGCACTTAACCACTGTGCCACCCAGCTGTTATTTCCGGCGATTTAGGGATAAAGGTCTTGTGGATCTGTTTAAATGCCATTTAGGCCAAGTTTGCTTGGTTAGAGTGCAAGTGCTAGCAGAAAACCATCTACGACTTGTGAGTGCATAGGCTTGTTGCTAATACCATAACTTTACAATTGTTAGTGGGACCTTAAGCAAGAATTTGAAGATTTGATTCCACTATGCCTAGGTAACCAGACACGGGGGATATCGAATACTTCATCTAGGTCGTTCAAAGGTAAGAAACAATTACCGACGACTAAGGAGCTTACAGAATCGGATGTTAAAGCCTTGATTGCAGCTTGACTATTCGTAAAAATATAGATTCACCTTGTGGAGATCACAAACCGTTTTAGCAATTTCATTGTCTCATTTATGACAGTTACTTCAGCTGCATAGGTCATACAATCGAAAAGCTTGACTTATTTCTAGATTGTGAGAGAAAATACAACCGTCCAACTTAGATCCATCCATGTAAACTTGAATAGAGTCTTCAGATAATCGGACAGAGTAAAGCTTACCCTTTTTAAATTATTTAAAAATTTTCTAAAAACGGTTTTAAAACTAAAATCTTCGTATCTAAAATAGCAAATGTGGTGGACACTCTGTTTACACTCTGTTTACATCTTATTCTGGACTAGTTTATTATATATAAGTACCTTTAACGAATATTGATCAAACAATAAAAACTTTTGAGGTTCAATTAACTTTTAGGAAGACAAAAAACTAATGGTTACTTCCCAGAAACCCTTTAGCTAAATAATAAATAAATTTATTTAATTTTTTTTTTTAAATTGCAATGTAAGTTTAACAGGAGTTCATACATACATATATGTTAAAAATAACTTTTTGTACCTAGTACACAATATTGTAATATACCTAACAAATACATTATAACCATCTTCTAAATAAATATCATATATGAATATGTAAATTAACCTAAAATTCTTAATGTCCTGACAAAAGTCCATTATAAAAATTGGAAAAAAAAAAATTTTAAAAAAACGTTTATTCTGATTTTAATTTTTTTTTTTGCAGTTAAAAATAAACAAGAAAAAAATAAAATTAAAGAAATATACATTTTTTGCAATACAATGCCATGCAATTTACCTTTTAACAAATGTAATAACAATTATTTAATACATTAAAATTTTCACCTGTATTATGTAAAAAAAAAAAAACAAAAAAACAATAAAAAAACTTCTCGAATCTCTTTAAAATAATGCAATCATTAGCTTTAATTCGATATATGTAATTTCCAGATATTAAAAATTGATGGGAGACGGAATCAACTTGGAATCAACTTGGAACCAACTTGGAAAAAACATAATACAAAATGAAGAAACAAAATTGTGAACAACAACAAAATACATATACATAAATAAAATGTCAAAGGACATTCATTTTGATTATTATATTTCTACTTTGTTTTGTTTTTGTTTTGGTTTTTTAAATTAAAAAAAATATGTAAAAAAAAAAAAAAACAAATTAATTTGTGCATTTTGGTGCATTTTGCGAGAGAAATAAACAAAAGAGCGAAAAGAAAGAAAAATATTTTCAATGGGCAAAAAAATAAAAAGAGAAAACAAAATACTTGGCTTTTTACTCTTTTGTTTTGTTCGGGCACAACGTTGAGTGAATTGATGGGTCAGTCAAAGTTCTTAATTGCTTTTTTCGTTGTTTTATTAAAGAACACAACAACAGCAACAACAAAAAACTAACACAACATCTTTGATGTATTTAGAATTTAAATGTGTCAGATTATGTTGGATGTTATAAATGTTATATTAAGTTTAGAAGTGTCTAATTTTTTTTTTTTTTTTAAGCGCTAACTGTTCAACTGTTAGGCTAATAAGCCTGTCTATATCATAGGTACATGTTAGAACAGGGGGTCATATTATATTCGTATTATTAGAATTGATCTTAATGAATTCCACATACAATTTTAACATGAGATAATAATTCCCCTTATAACATGTAGAAACGTCTTGGATTTTCAATAGATACAATTCTATTTTTGTTTATATTGTAATATTTTGTATTTGAGTTAAATGGTATTCTATATCTGTGAGTTATATTATTCAATTAAAATATTTGTTTTTTTTTTATATTTTGGATTTGTTTATATTGTTATAATTATGTATTTTTTATTAAAGATATATGATTATTAGTTATTGATTAAGCCATTAATTTGACCCCAAATGGCGAATGGTAGCTGAGTCGAGTCGAAAACCAGAAAAATTATTTCATTTTCACCAGGATTCGTATCCGGGCCTCTCGCATGTAAGATCAGCACCCTAATCACTGTGCTACCCAGCTGTACAACTGTTTAAAGTATTTCAAATTGCTAAAATTTGGGAAAAGCCAATAATTAATTTGTTATAACATATATGTTCTATTACGAATTCATTATGCTCTTTTCCTTATCAGTAGTTATATTTCCACCCGTTTGTCATAATTATACCAACATGTGAGTTGTTTAAAAAAGAAAATTAATCTGCATAATCTTTTATAACCTAAAAAGAACTAAAACAATTCCATCTGAATTTTTAAAAATCTATACGGTAACTATAGATTCTATACTTTAAACGGCAAGTTTCTTAAACCTCATTAATTATGAAATTATTTTGTAATTTTGTAAATTTTGTAAATATTTTATAATATTTAAAATCTAAATCTTAATTCTAAAAAAAATTACTGAGCGCAATTCACAGCTTGTCTTGCAGTTTTCATAAAAAGAAATCTGTTCAAATAATTAGTATAGTGTCAACATTTAAACCAGGTTGTATTTTAAAATCCCTTAATTCTGAATAAGTAAGCAACAACAAACAAGTAATAATATGTTAGCAACAAACAAGTATTTCGATTTGAATCTAAACAAAGAAAACAATTAGAACGTATAGCAATATTTTTTAAAAATATATATACAAAACGAGGAAGAGTGTAGTAGAGTAGACTGTGTCAACTCTGGGATACCCTAATGACCACAACATATACATTATATCATCCGGTTAATTACCTTTGGCAAAATTACAAACATACAGCTTTATTAGGTGTAGTGTAATAATCATATAAAAAAAGAAGTTGTATGGCAGCTACTCGAACCCTCGTATTAGACCAACCAAAGTTTTTTGTAACTTTGGCCATAAAACTAAACTACTTTTGGCAAAATTTCAGACACACAGCTGTAACAGGTACAGAGTAATACTCATATAAAAAAAGAAGTTGTATGGCAGCTTCCCGAACCCATGTACCAAAATGACTTGATTTAAATAGCGATGACGGCTATTGCAAAAAAACGAATTTGCGAAAATTTCAAGATCCTAGCTCTTTTAGTTTTTCGAGTTATCGCGCGGATGGACGGACATACATAGCTAAATCAATTTATTTTTCGATTCTGATCCGATCCATACACTTCTATATCTACCCCCCTTCCTTCTCTGAGTCACAAGCGTAATGGCAAATTTATTATACCCTTTGACTATATCATAGTCATACGGGTATAAAAATAATAGATGGAGAAATAGACCACTATTGAAATAGAATAAACTTAAAAAAAATTTTAAATCTTTTATTAATTTATTTAATTTAAGCAAGCACGCACTTAAATAGTGACCTTCCGTCATTCTGTGACGGGCCAACAGCTAGTATCTTATAATAACGCAGAATTATACAATTAAAAGTTAAAAATTTTAAAATTTTACCATATAGTCGTATATTAAATCCCTATAATTGACAAAATTCCAAATCTTGGTTGAAGTTGGTATTAATACTTTTGCGTCTTATCAGTTTTCTACATTTAAAATATACTGGAACACAAAAGTTTTTCCAATTTTCCTTTTTGTTTTATTTTTTTTTTTTTGATTTTCCGTCTTTAAACAAAAATATTTGGTGCTGATAGCTCATGGCTATTTATGTTGCCGTAGAATATATATAGTTATATATACACACTGTTTTTTTTTTTTGTAACTTTTTGATTTTCTGTTTATTCGTATTGTGTTTTGTTGGGGCGAGCTTGATTAAAAAGAAAAGTCTACATTAGAACAAAAAAAAAAAAGAAAATGGAAAATGGTTTTTTTCTTTTAGAATATATTCCGTTGTATGCTGCCTTTCATTTTCATTTTGAGAGAAATATATCTAGTTTTTTTTTTTTTTTTTTTTTTTTTCTCAATTTTCGTCTTATTTTTCCTAGTTTTTCTTCAATTTCAATGTTTTGTGTTTTTTTTTTTTATGGTATTCTGGTTCTGGACAAGTGTATAACTGTAATATACAAAATAACAGTTATAAACAGCTGTGTATGTGCATTGAAAAGGACGATGAAAGATGATGAAAATTAAAATTTAAAATGAGAATGAAAATGAAAAGAAATAGAATGAAATTTGCATATATAGAATAGAAGAAAAGAAATTGAAAATTTCAAAATAATCACATGATATATAATATAATGTGTATGTATATATGTGTGTATATATGTATATTTTTGATGAAAATCAATCATTAGTTACAAAAACCAGATCAGCATATTTGTAATTTTATGTGTAGGAGTTCAGTATTAGTTAGAAAGTATGAAAGACGGAAATTTGGTTATTCTAGTTAGGCTAATAACCATAGGTGCAAATAATATCCAATTAAATTATTTGTTTATATTTTGTATACTTTTTATTTTCGAATGAATATAAAAAAAATATTTAAGTACTTTTTTGTAATTATAGTTTTTGCAATCAATTACAAGCTGTAGGTTTTCGTAAATAAATGTCTTCGCATAATCTCCTGCATACTCTGGCCGAACACAATATCCAACGAAGGCCTCTGGATACTAACAGGCGCAGAACCCATAGCCAAACAAATCTGGCTTAAGAAATGGAGGTGGATAGGCCACACGCTTAGAAAGCCTAGTGAAAGCATAACACGTATGGCATTAGAGAGGAACTCTCAAGGGACTAAAAGACGCGGCCGTTGCAACATCACATGGCGCAGGACAATTTATCAAGAAATGGCTAAATGAAACATCTCCTGGAATCACATTAAAATAGCCAGCCCGGAATCGCGTGAGTTGGAGGTGTCAAGTAAAAGTCCTATGCTCCAAAGAGGTGTAAGAAAAAAAAAACAAAATACAATATTAATGATAACTTATAGAAAATTACGAAGTATCCGTTATCGGTCTACCGCAATCATACAGCTATTTATTTGACAAAGTATTGCTTTCAAAAACATGGCAAGCAAAGGATTAAATCAATTTAGTTAATATTTTTTGCTACGCATTTTATATAAAATTTTAACGAATGTTGCAATTGCTTTCCTACTATGTCCTTCTCCGATCTTTCAAGCTTTTGTTCAAACTGTATTTAAATTAAGCATCTGGTCATTTCATTTGGAGCTTATAAAGTTTTACATGAGTTAAATCGTGTATTGTTAGTAATTTCAGTCAGGCTTTGACTTATGAAGTATACAATACCAACAAAATAATCTCAGAAGAGAAGTTTTGGAAAAATAGACATCTAGAAAGTATATCTGGTAAGCCAATTAATCACATTTCATTATCACATGATATGTCTTCTAAATAGATATATATATATATATATATATATATATATTTTTAAAATATGTATTAGAATCAATACTTAGAAATCTCTTTTTAAATATCTACATACATATGTATGATATTGTTTAGATTTATTAAAAAAAAAAGTTCAATTAGTAGAGCAAATTTTCTTTTAAAATAAAAAAAAAAAAAAATGCAAAAGTAAATAATTAAAAGCTAACCTGGGCTAACATTAATACATTGTTGTAAATTCTTTTCTTAATACGCCTAGATTAATTTCACAAAATCTATTCAAAATTTCAAATAAAGCCTATTTTTTTTTTTTTTTTGTTCTTTTTGTTTCATTTAAAATGCAACAAAAAAAAAAAAAAAACTTTAAATTAAAAATAAACATTCATACATATATTATGTATATATATAAATATTGTTTGAGTATTCAAGATACAAAATTAGATGTTAGTAATACAAGTATAGTATATGTATATATAATTTTATGCTATTTTAAAACAAAACTATAGTATAAAATTTTAATTTAAAAATATCCTTTTTAAATATACATATATATGTATGTAACTTATATATATATATGTAATTTTCCAATATATTATGTACTCTGGGTATCAATAGATATCGAAAAAGTAAGTAAGAAAAAAATTTAATCATTAACCTATCTTATAAATACATTTTGACATACACATATATAAATATATATATTTTTATGTATATATGTAAAATCAGATGATTCAAACATCATAATATAAGAAATTGGTTTCAAAATTAAATCTATATATTGTGCATCAGAAATTCTGTTTTTTGTTTTTGCCAGCCATATATTTTTTCTTATAATATACATATATCTTTATACCTAATACACATATATATTAACATACTTATTTCCGAACATCCTTACATACTCATATTAATGCTTTAAAAATGGAACTGTTCTTTAAGATAGCATAATATACAATTCTAATTCCCTTAAAGGCTTAGAAAAATTTATCTACAGAACTAAAAAGTAAAAAAAAAAAAAATTAGAGTTGCCGTTTTAGTAAAATTAAAAAAAAAAAAAAATTTTATTAATTTTATTGTAAATATTACATTTTTTTCAAATAATTTTCAGATTATTGGTATTGGAGAAAATGTGGTTAATTGAAAATTTTTAGGGGGCATTGTAGAAACGGTTGCGCTCTTAATTGAAAATTAAATTATTATACAAAAGGAATGAAACGTTAAAATCCAGAATCGGACTGTTCAAGTGCGAAAAGGAACAATATTGAAACAAAATGGAATCATTCTTTAACATATGATTCTATCCGGAATTCTTAGTTCAAAATTAATACATATAGTATAATCTGCACCGAATTAGAATTGTCTGCCCCGCTTGAAAAGGAATGAAATGCTTGACGCCCTTATCGCATTGAGGTAAAGACTATTCATAAATAAATAAATAATACATAGTATTGGGTCACTAACATTTTTTAATAGAAATTTTAGTACTGAATTGGACGTTGGAGTAAAGGTGAGTGGACGCTTCATTAACAACATCAGATATTCAGATGATGCATTTCTAATCGCAGATAAACTTCAAGACCTACAACACGTGGTAGATAAAATTAACTATTAAGTAATAATTTTGTATTAGCAGTAAATATTTCTAAAACAAAATTTATGATTGTTAGCAGAAAAAATATCCCATACACAGCAGCTTCAATAACAATCAACAATCTTCCAATTGAACGAGTGTCAAAATTTAAAGCTGGTTAAATCTGGAAGCTGGATCTTCGAAGCTGGTTAAATGAAGATTAGGACTTCAGTACAAAAATCAAGTGTCAAATGAAAATGGCTAGAAATGGTTTTTCAAAGAACAAAAAATTTTTTTGCTGTAGAGGTTTAAATATCAAACTCCGCATAAGATTCACGAAGTGCTATAATTGGTCAAGTCTTCTATATGGCAAGGAGACTAGGACTTTAAAAATTAAAGACGTCAACAAATTGGAAGCATTTGAAATGTGGGTCTACAGAAAAAAAGCAAAAAAAACTCATGGATTGAACACATTTCAAATAAGGATGTCCTCAGAATTGATGCAAATAAAGAACTGCTTCTAAGAATTAAACGTCAGAAAACATCATATTTTGGTCATATTATGCGCGGAAGCAAATATGAATTGTTTCAACTTATTGTCCAAGGAAAAATTAAAGGAAGAAGGGGCATAGGTAGGAAACAAATGTCATGGCTAAGAAACATAAGACAGTGAACCGGCGTTTCAGATATAGGAGAGCTAATATACATAGCCAGAGATCGCATAAGTCATCAACAGTTGATCAACAGTATCATGTGATATGCAGCAAAGGAAGAAGAAGATAAAGAAATAAAAAAATTAAGGGTGAAAACATATCCAGGGCGATTGACGGCGAACAATATTCATCCAAACGAGTACAGCTGCTATTAATGTCAAGATTTGTTTTTCAAGTCCTTTATTAATTTTCCTTTAAACGAATACAATTTTTTTAATTTAAATATTTTCAATTGACTAACCAATTAAATTAGAAAAATTAATTTACTTTCAACTTCCTTTTTCCTAACAACAACTTCTTTGTTCCCTAATTTTGAATATACTTAGGTAATTTTATTATTTTGTTTGACAGTTAAGTTGGTTAAAATACAGCAACAACTAAATTTGACGTCGGTAAAATTAAAAAAATTAAATATTTTAAGCGGGACGGCAAATCGCCAGCGAAGTTTCGTTCTTGTTGTAGATTTAATTAAAGTACATGTATTTTAACAGTATTTGTAACAGTATTTGACATTTCTACAACAAAATTCCGCTCTTGTTGTGTTTTCACACTAATGCCTCCAAAGTTTAACAACGAAAGTCAAAGGAACACCATACAGTTCCAATAGGTGTTTTACTTTACTTTTACACAATTTGTGACAAAATTATTAATTTTTTTTATTTAAATTATTAAAAATATGAAAACGTCCTTAAATTTTGAGCATAAATTAGTAACTCTTAAACATAAAATTTTATTTTAAGATCGAAATAATCAAAAGATATTTTTCTTTTCTTCTGTTTCTGATTTCCGCTCCTGTTTTTCGTTTCTAGGATAAAAAAAATGAAAAACTCAAAATTTTTCAAATGGAAAAGATATCTAGAAGCAAAAATTTCATTGTCATGTTTAATATTATCTTATATACTTACATATAATAAATAATGATATAATGTATATGTATAGTGTTTGTATTCATACATTTATTAAAACTTAGAACCTAGTTGAAGACACGGATATTCTTAAACTTTTTAAGGTATCTTATATAAATTATATATATACAAATATAAAAGTAATACCATAAATTGTTACTGAGCTACACACATACATATATATTTAAATATATTAAAAGGGTTCGATATATTATAAATATTTTTTAAATTTTCAATAATACAATATTTTTTAATAACCGTGTATATGAATAGTTTAATTTTTAGAAAAGTGGAAGACTTAAGAAGCGGTTCGTTGATTATATCAAAAATATTACATCCAGTTGCATAAAAAAAATTTTTTTTTTTCTTTAAGATACAAAAAAATAACCCTTAAATATAAAATATATGATATAAATAAAAGTATACATAACTATACAAATATCATATATTATAAGTCTTCAAAAGTCTTGAATAGAGAAGTCCTTTCAACTTATGAAAAAATATTTATCTTATATCCTACTTGATACAGTTATAAGTGTATGATAGTTATTTTTAATATTTTTATTCCTTGGTTTTTTTTTTTTTTCTATCTTTACCTCTAGCAGATACTTGATGATTTTATTTCTACCTTTTAGAAATATTTTTAGTTTTATTCGACTGTCTAGTGTTGTGAGGAGAAACTTTAAAACTCTAATATTCATCACAAAGCAAAAGCAGGTTCGGGAGCTTTAAGTTTAATAAAGCTTTATTCAACAGTTTTTACAACTTTGTTATTGGATATTGTAATGTAACTAAAGGCCACAGACCTGATGGAAAATTAAGGAAATCAAGAAAAATATGGAACCATTGAATAAATAAACAAATAATGAAAAAAAAAACATTCTATAATACGTTTTGGGTAAAGAATTTGTTGAAAAACATTTATTTTACTTATTTTAACTAAATTAGAATATTAAAATTTCAAGTTCCTAATCCAAACCGTTTGGAAGCTAAGAAGAGTCAAGAATTTCGCAAAAAAATTAGTTTCGAATACCGCTAAATTAAAATACCGTATGGCAACACTGCACACAACTATGCATTTTTTTTAAAGCTTATAAGCCATCAGCAATCGTGTGGCCTTCTTACATTCAAAATATACCTTATCAAACTTTTGTTATAATAATTTAAATATATGCCTTTCCAGGCTCTGTTAGAGGCTGTATGGCTTCTGTAACGGGTTGCGGCTGCAGAAAAAGTTCTTACATGAAATGAAGTTTTTTTTTGCAATACCTACCCATTGCTTAAATTCATTTCTCTATGTATTAATTCATGTAACCGTTTTGTACGGAGAGAAGCACAGACATATTGAGACTATATTAGCCAAGTAAAAATGTGCTAAAAATTCATCGGTCTAATTAAAACGTTCTAATTATATCGTAAAAATTAGAGGTTTGTAGCTAACAAGTACATATTTTATGCATGGTACATATTAAATCTATAGGTTTCAATATTAAACGGTATTACCTAATTGAGCAGAGTGACAAATTACATTCTTGTATTCTAATAAGAATAATATACACCCCTCTGTTCCAACATGTGTTTATAATTGTGGTATAAACAAGCTTGTTAGCATAACAGTTGAACAGTTAGCACTTTAAAACATAAAAATCAAAGAATTGGTGATTTACAACCAACTTATTATAATCAAAGCTAATTTCGATATATTAAAAAACAACCTTTTATAATAGTTGAACCTATACTTGTCAAAATCCTACATCCAATTGACTCCAAACATTTAGAGGAGTGTTTTTATCAAAACCTGATTTCGTTGTGGAAACCAATTGTTAAAGATGCTTTCGTTTCGCTCAAAAATATATGATAGATTTTAATTTTGTATATGTGTTGCACCTAGACAATGGAATCGAAAATAGCAATTGCTCGGGTAATTGTTATTTCGTTTTGGAATTAGTAAAAAAAAATTTTGAATGAGACCAATTATTTTTTTTCTTTCCCTTTCCCACTCCTTTTAGAAGTATAGGCATTCACCAATTAGTCAATTTAAACTAGGATTCAGTTTCTTTAATCGTTATGTTCACTAAACCATTGATTACTCAGTTGTAGCTATTGTATAAGATTATGAATACACACATGTTAATTATGTATGCATTTATATATTTTTATTAAATCTTACTTTGCAATTATGATATAATTATACAATTTTACGATATATTTTTTATTAAATATGATCTGACCGAGGTTTGAAACCATGACCTTACCCATAAAATGCGGTGCCTTTACCACTACGCCACTGGTCAGAAATTGTTGTTTACTTTAATCCAAAAGAAATTAAATACTTGAAAGAAACTCTTTTTTAACTTTGATTTACCACTCTAAAAATGAATGTTATCTTAATAAATAATTATAAATCACGAACTGCAATTACAATAACGATATATAATTGTTTTACATTAATTTCCTATTCATATTAAGACAATATTTTCTTCATTCATATGAAGAACATGTGTCTTAAATTTGTATGTACACTTGTATCCGTAAAACAAGTATTAAAATATGCATAAAAGTATCTTTATCTACAGTCTATATACAAATGTATTTACATTTACACATATGTACAAATTTATATATAAAGTTACATAAAAAAGAAAAAAAAAACCAAAAAAAGCTTATTACTTAAGTATTTTTATAGATGATGCAAAACTTGATAGCGAATAAAAAAAAAAAAATAATAAAAAAACCTGAAGTTGAGTAGTGAACGAAATGAATGAGCAAGTAGTGAGTAAGTCAACAAATTGAAAGTCTAACTTTATAGGCTTTAAGTTATATTGATGATTTTGTACTTTTGTTTTTATTTTGTTGTTGTGTTGTTTTATATAGGGTTGGTTACATTTAAAATAAAAAAACAAAAAAAAAACAAGTAATGCAACGAGTCACAAAATTTTGAGTACATTTTTAACTCTGAGTCTTTATTTATTACTTATTTTATTTTTCAATATAATTTTAAGTTTTGAGAGATTGAATTGAAAATGATGATTTTCTTAAAAAATGTTATATTGCTTTTGTTTTTGTTTTTTTTTTTTATAAGTTGATTTTTTTTTTATTTTTTTTTATATTTGCGATTAAATTTGCATAGTTAAGTTCAGAAATGATGTCATCGATAGCACAATAACAATTTTTTTTTTTTTTATTTTTTTATTTATTAAATTTCATTGGAAAAAAACTCTGAACTCATCATTATCATTTTTCTGTGTTTTTCTGCTTTCTAGTTGAATAATATTTTAAGAAGGCGATTTTGATGGGTTCTGTTTACTAAAATCGATGTAGATTATTATTATTATTATTTTATTATCATTTTACTTTACAGTGGTTGACTCATTTAAAAAGTGGGTTAATTGAATTGGTGATTTCAGATTGTGTGTGTTTTTTTGGTATCTTTATAATTTTTGTTCAAAATTTCGATTGATTTTATTAAAAAAAATTAGAAGTTTTAATTAGTAGGAGGTACTAATTGAATAAGGTTTCTTTAAATTAATATTTTCTGGTATATTGTTTTAAAAGAGCCATCGAGGAGAATTCATAATATAGAATAAAATGCTTTTTAAGTGAACCAAATGTAACTAGTTAATTAAGAAATATATAGGGTGACCATCAGGTGCTTTTTATACAAAACATGTTCTCTCTCTATTTTTTTCTATGTTCACTTATGTCCTCTTTTTTAATTTTTGTTTCTTTCAATCGTTTTAAAAATACTAAAAATTTAATGTATTCCAGTAGGGAAATTCAATTGTATAAATCCTGTGTTTTAAATTGCTATAAGCTCTCTGAACAATACTTAGGTCAGTGGATGAATCAATATTCAATGAATTCAATTTTTTTAGATGAAAAGATGAAGTTTAGATGAAATTCCTGAATGGAATAGAGTTGAATTAAGTATTGGGTATATTAATTCCAAGGGACCACATTTTTTCAACCACTTGAAATGTGTCGATCAATTTTGTAACCTAACGAAGTTTATTATTATTATAAAAATAAAAATATGCATTTTAATGAACTATTATCAGGCCTAAAATCCAGAAAATATTTTCAAGAAACAAATAATTAACAATTACATGAAGAAGTGTTTAAAGTTTGCAAGTTTTATTTTCAACTTCAGGGCAGAATGACAACACAGAAAGAGTTTTCACAATCATGCAAGTGGGACAAAAAGAGAAGTCGTCCTAATATTTCAATTGTAAGAACAATTTTAATTATACACTACAATTTAAAAAAAAATAAAATTTCTCCAGTCCCTACGATCTCCAGTTTTCAGTTTCCAGTTTTACGAATTTTTTAAAACAATCTGATTGAATTATTAAAAAAATCCCAATCTACGGAAAAGTATGTTGACGGATTTTAATACAAACGTTTTTGTTTTATTTGGCATATTTAATATATACATATGTATATATGAATTAAATTCTAAATTTTCTGATTAATATAATAAAAATTATTACGCTATATATATTGCTTTTTTTTATTTTGTTAAATATTTTAACTGAGATTACTGTAAATGAATTTATATGTTATTTATATGTTATAAAGTTATCTTTTTTGATTTAATCAAATGGCCACCTTATTATTAAATTTGCATTTTGATAAGTCAATTAGAATTAAAAAATTTTTAATTAGTTAAATCTTGATAAGAAAGCAGTTGCAAGCGGAATTATAGTAAGTTCTAAACTACTTACCCATTATTTTAGTAGGTATTCGTGTAGTAATGCAAAACTTATACCATGTACTCGTAGGTACTTATGTAATATGTATTTATTAATAAACTAGTTAATTGTACAAATGAACAAGCAGCAATCATTTTTAATTAATGTAAAAATTTTAAGAAATTTTGAAATTAAAACCAGTTATTTAAATAAAATTTTTGCATGCGTAGGTAATTAATAATCTTAATGATTGTGTATATCTGCATCTGTATTTGAGCATATAGGTTAAATAATTTAAATATAATTTTTATACTTACCCTATACCTAAAATAGATGTAGGGGTATAATAAATTTGGTACGCTGTTTGTAGCCATCAAAAGAGCAAGCAGGATATAGAAAAGTAAATTTATATATATATATATTTCCTCAGCGTCACCTTCTGAGTTTATTTAGTGATGTCAGTCCGTCCGAAAATAATAATGACGCTATCCCGAAGAAATTTTACCGTTAGTTATTATTAAGAAAAGTAAAGTAGGAATTGCAAATTGGTGAGATCGAACCATACAACAACAGGTTCGGATTCTGAAAGCTTCCGACTGAACCAAAGGTAAACAAGCAAGTCTCTAAGACCAATAAAAATAAGACCTTAAAATTTTGTACAATGTGTTTCTTTCTATGTTTCTTTTGTATTTCTAAGGTTAAGAACGAATGAATAGTGAAATTAATAAAGATATTAATCAAATATTTGGTAAATGGATGTTCTGTCCTATTTATAATATATTCTTAAGATTTGGGATGTATATGTGTGAGTGATGGTTCAGATACCTTCCACGCACCTAAGCATATCATCAAAATTAATAAAGATAGAAACTTGAAATTAGGTACCAGCGTGTTCTGTCATATTTTCATTATTTTGTCGAATTAATTTGGGAATAATTGGGATGGTAGTACCTCCCACACAATTCTCAAGACCTAGAACAGCATACCTTCGGAATTAATAAAGTTAAAAAATTTAAATTTGTTACAAATTATTTCTGTCCTGTGTGCTTAATGTTCCTGAAATCTTAAATAAGTTGAAATGGGGCTTCGTTTAACATGTCAATTGAATTTATCAGATTTAGGGTATTACTAAGTCAGTTGCATTGACTTACTGATGTTGTTTCATTACTTGTTTTTTTTTCAAAATATCATATGATTAAATAACGTTTAAAAGCACCTTAGAATTAGATTCAAATCTTAATTAATTAATTCATATAGTAATTAAAGATTATGTACAGAAATTTAATATTTACATACAAAGTTGTGAAAAATTTTTTAAATTTTCTAATAAATAATTATTAAACTATTTTTTGATTTCAATTGCATAGAAATATATAAAAATTAAACGTCATTTAATTTTTTGTATATAATCAGCTGTTTAATTTACAAATTACCGGTGCATTGAAATGAAACTGAGTTAATTAAAAAGATTAAAATGGATACCAATGATCTATATTTTATTCATAAAAATATTTTGAACTTATCATTGACAGTTTTTTTTTTTGAAAATTAAATAATAATTTTAAAAATTATCGAGATTTGCAGGTTCATTTTTAATTTTATAAAATGCATATTAATTTAATATATGTATTTTAATATTGATAATTAAAATTTAAACCTTTATGAAAATATTTTTATTAAAAATGTTTATTTTTTAATGTGTTTAAATAATTTATATTTGAAATTTCCAAATTATTTTCATAATTAAATTGTCAATAAAATTATGAGGAAATTATATAAAGAAATTACAAATTTACTAATACTATAAATAAAATTTATAATATTTTTCTGATATTTATATAGTTTTAATTTGCTATTTTCAATAAATTTGGGTATAATTAATCTTAAGGGACCACCATTTTTTTTGTACGTAAAGTTTAGAATTTTGTTCATATTCGGGGGTCATATTCGTGTTATTAGAAATAATCTTAATGAATTCCACATACAATTTATACATGGAATAGTACTAGGGCCTTAAAACAAGTAGAAAAGTCTTAGATTTTCAATAGATACAATTCTATTTTTTTTTTATATTGTAATATTTTGTATTTGAGTTATAAGGTATTCAATATATGTGAGTTATATTACTTAATTGAATTATTTGTTTATATTTTGTATTTGCTTATATAATTACATTAATATATTTTTTATTTAAGATATATAATTATTAATTATTGATTAAGCCATTAATTTGAACCCAATGGCGAATGGTAGCTGAGTCGAGTCGAAAATTAGATAAATATTTCCACTTTCACTGAGATTCAAATCCGGGCTTTTTGTTCGGAGCAGAATTGAGTTTAACTCTGTTTCTGTGACCCCACTCAGCTCCTATTGCAGATTCAATTGATCGAGCTTTTCAGAAAATTCGCAAGCTACTCAAAGAGTTCCGCTAAAACAAGCAGCCAAAGTACTGCCTGAGACACCAATTGGGTTAGGAATACCACATAGGTTTCTTGAAGAACAACAATTATTCATAAAATTAATGATAAGAACTTAATTACATATTAGATTTTTAAAGTTTGGCAAATAATGTTCTGTGTTTCTAGAGCTCTTTTTCTGCACCAAAACTGTATTCTTCCATTTTTAGCACATTTTCAAAAAATTTTGTAAAAATGTGCCTATATAGCTTCACTCTGTCCGTCCGTCCGTCCGTCCGTATGTTTACAAAAACTTTTACACCGTTTTAAATAGAGAAAAGAAATTTTAACCATGGGTAGCTTTTGCAAAAAAATAATTTCGTAGAAAAAGCCCTATATTTAAATTGTTATAACAAGAGTTCTGTTACATATATTTTCAATCTGAAAACGGCAAATGATAGCTGGTTTTATAAACTTTATAAGTTTTTACAAGGCAAATGTTTAGGGTTGCCATACGGTACAAAAACTTAACATTACGCAAAACTCAATTTTCGCAAAATTTTTGGCCACACATATCTTCCGAACGGTTTAAGCTAGAGTCTTGAAATTTTGGGAGAAGTTAGATACTCAGAAATTAGTAGGAGTCGGTTAACAAAATTTTTTTGTCAAGCCCCCTATTTAGGAGCTATAAGGGCTCGAAAATTGAAATTTTTCTATTTTTAAACACCTGTAACTTGAATACCTGTCCAAATTTTTTTTTAGTGATAGATAAAATTCAAAGCTCTATAATTATATTTCAACATGTGTCAAAGGATTTTCTTAATTTTGAAGGGTGACGAAGTTACAGCCCCTGAAATTTCCAAAAAAGCCCTATATTTAAATTGATATAACAAGAGTTCTGTTAGGTTTATTTTCAATCAAAAAACGGTATTAGAGAGCTGCTTTTATAGACTTTACAAAAATATGTCGCTTAAATGTATAGGGTTGCCATACGATACTAAAATTTACCATTATAAAGAACTCAATTCTTGCAAAATTTTTGGCCCCACATATCTTCTAAACGCTTCAAGCTAGAGTCTTGAAATTTTGGGAGAAGTTAGATCTTAAAAAAATAGTAGGAGTCAGTTAAATAAATTTTTTTGTCAAGCCCCCTGTTTAGGAGCTATAAGGGCCCGAAAATTGAAATTATGCTATTTTTAAGCATCTGTAACTTGAATACCTGTCCAACTTTTTTTTTATTAATATACAAAATTTAAAGTTCCAACATTATATTTTAACATATGTTAAAGGTTTTCCTTAAATTTAAAAGGGGTTCCTTAAATTGAAGAAAGTGTCTCTCAGTTTTACCCATTTTTGCTTAGATAATAAAATTCTAAGTAAAATTCCAAATTTTTGTGTAATTCACAATTTAATTCCAAGAACCTAAAAAATTAGAGGATGGGCGGGGGGGAGAAGAAGTTAGATTCTTGAGAAATTTGGCAACCTTCCCCATTGAAGGGCTATAACAACTTTTAAATAAAAAATTTACTGTTAGCAGTAAATTTTATAAGTCAGTAGTAACTATTTCCAAGTAAATATTTCCAAAGTTAAACTCAGTATGTAATACAATATAATTTTGAAAATGTGCTTTTTTAAAAACCCTTGGTTTTTTTTCATCACTTGTTATTAATAAAGTACTATAATAACATTCCATTGATATGTGCAATTTTTAATGATGTTCTTTTAATACATGCTGAAGCTTCTATGCAATTTATTTGTAAGTGATATCTTATACGGAGGTGATGACGCATAATTATCTTTCAAATTCTGATGGATATTTAACAAGTCCTCTAATTTTTCCAATGTTCAAAGGAACATTTCTGTAGAAATTACCATCAAAATTTGATGAAACTTCAATCATACCAGTCTCTGCTGAATTTGTTTTAGTTTTAATTTTTGACTAAAAAGTTTTATCCATTTCTTAAAAGGCTTTCTTTTTGGGAAAAAAGGTTAGAAGTGAATCATATATGATTACAAATTTTAAAATATGTTTTATGGAGGGCATCTGTAAAGTCAAAAAAAAGTTAGAGTTACAATTTCATCGATAACTTAAAGGTTCAAAATTCAATAAAAATACTTTAAATTTCTCCTTCGAACTGTTTATTAAATATATATTAAAAAAAATGTTGATAATATATATATACATATATATGTTTTATATAAAGTTGAATTTCTATTGTAAAAAAATATTCTGTTGTATATAAGTATATAAATGCAATTTTAAGAGGATTTCAAGTGGAGGATATTAGAAAAAGATGCAAAAAAAATCTTTATATTTTTCATATCTTTGTACTCATTTCTTCTTAATATCACTGTTAGGCCTATCTATAATATATATATATATATATATATATATATCATACAATATAAGAAAACCCATCTAGTAACTTGAATATGCATTTGTATATTTTACAACATTTTTAGAAGAACCACTTTAAAAAATATCAGAAAACAAATGAAACCAAAAGCAAGTAATGAAAAAAATCAAGGGTTTTTAAAAAATCAAATATTCAAAATTAAACAATGTTCCATAATAAGTTTTAAGTAAGGAAGAGTGTATTTAAAAAAATTTAATAAGAAATTCTTTTGAACTTTTGTTAGAAACACACATATAAAATAACTTAAGAGCTTTAATATTTTGTATATTACGTCTTCTTCTTCTTCTTCTTTTGCTGCATATCCATTATTGGATGTTAGCGATCATATGATACTGTTGATCAACTGTTGATGACTTATGTGATCCCTGGCTATTTACATTAGCTCTTCTATATCTGAAATGCCGGTCCACTGTTTGATGTATTTTAACCATGACATTTGTTTTCTTCCTCCAATTTTGCTTTGGACATTAAGTTGAAGCAATTTATATTTGCATTTTTCTGTAGACCCACATTTCAAATGCTTTCAATTTGATGATGTCTTTAATTTTCAAAGTCCAAGCCTCCATGTCATATAGAAGATGACCATATATAGCACTTCATGAATCTTATGCGGAGTTTGATATTTAAATCTCAATACCACAAAATATTTTTTTTATATTTTGAAAAAGGATTTCTAGCCATTTCGATTCGGCACTTGATTTCTGTACTGAAATCCCAATCTTTATTTAACCAGCTTTCAAGATATTTAAATTTTGACACTCGTTCATTTGGAAGGTTGTTGATTGCTATTGAAGCTGCTGTATATGGAATCTTTTTTCTTCTAACTATCATAAATTTCGTTTTATATAACGTGAACAAAAAAAAAAAATGAACATGTATTCAAGTTATAATTTTTGACCCTGTACAGCTCATAATCTAAAAACTAAAAAGTATTCATAGCTAATTTATAATAATTTTTTAAGACCTATGCTTCTCTGTAGATCAAGTAAATTCTAAGTTACTAACTTAAAGAGTCTCAAAGAAATAACAAGTCAATAATTTTTCAAAAACTGAGTTTTATATAACGGTTAATTGATGTAGCGTATGGCAACCCTATACATTTATGGAACACTTGTTATGGCAATTAAAAAATTCAGCTTTTTCGAATTTAGGGAACTGAAGCATCATAACGGGCGGGGCTTCAGAAAAAAGTATTTTCATTAATTTATTTTTTTTTTACAGTAACTAACGGTACTTTATGTCTTGTCTTTATTTCATCAGTGTAAAATTTTTATAAACATACGAACTGAGGGACGGATAGAATGAAACTATATAGGAACATTTTTTTCATAATTTTTAAAAAATGGGCTAAAACCAAGCAACAATATGGGGTACTCGAAATTTTGTTTCGCCATAAATGCAAAAAAAAAAAAATAAAAATAATAACAAATGATATTTGTATATCCATATATGTAAGTACATACATATATGTATGTTTTCAATGTTTTGAAGTGCTGAATTTGAAGATGAAAATGTTTCAGGTTAAGTTTTTCATCTAAAAACAAAAACAAATCTCAAGAAATAATATTGCAAAAAAATGAAATAAAATATAAAAATCTTTTTTTTTTTTATATTTGAACTCTCTGAAGCGCTCAATGATTCCACAAAATGTCTTGTTGACAAAACTTGGAAGTAACATTTACGGAAATCAAGCAATAGAAACAACTTATACATTCAAGTGAGTGGATTTCGAAGAAGAAAATTGTATATGAATTTTTTTTTCTTATCTTTGTTTTTGTTTTTACTTTAATTTCATTTTTTTATTTTTATTGTAACTGTAATATTAAGTTGTTTGAAATTGATGTTAAAATCGAAATATCTTTAGTTTTATTTATATCAAATATAGTGGGTGAATTATTAACTACAATGTACATATATGTATAGATATTGTCGATATAAGAAAATATATTATTTAAATATACTTATATTTTGTATATACATATGGATTGTATTTATAATGTTAAGTTACCGTTAACGAGGAAGATTATATAGTTGCTCTTGTCAACTTTTTGGTAGACTTATGAACTAGAGTTTGCAAAATATCCGGCTTTTTAGTATCCGCGAATACCGGTTTTCATTATTCGAAAACCGCGGTTAACCGTGCGGATACGGATATTTTGGAAATAGGTAATTTAAAAAAGTAAAGATAAAAAAACTCGAAAAATTGTCGATTTAAGATGAAAATTTATTCACTCTTTTTCATTTATATACAAATATTTTAAAAAAACTAAGGAATTTAGCGAATAATCAGATAAACTGGTTCGAAGTTTGCCGCAAAAGTGGGAGGCAACAGAGAAAGTTCTTTCGGCCTCGGTTGATGATGGTTTTATTGTTGTTAAGGCTTCAAATAATTTTTCAAGTTTTTCTGGCCTTTGACCTGTTTTCTTAAATATTACAAAATCATCTTTGATGTTTAAGTTGGATTTTTGAATATTTTCGCAAGTTACATAATTAATTGCAGCATTTAGTTCAGCTTCCGAAAAATTCGAAAAATTCATTGTCTTGGAAGTCATCATCATTTTCATCTTCTTCTTCTTCTATTATAATGTAAACATCATTCGATTTTAAAACTTCCTTTTTATAAAACGTTTCAACTACCGCCAAATGCAGACCGTGACATAAACATAACTGAGATTCAGATGGACAATCTCTTCCATACTTCACCATTACACTGGCACCATCATTTGTAGTACAAACAATGTCGTTTTGGAATGACAAATTAAACAACTCTAAATGCTTGGTTACACTTTCTAACACTACAGCTGAAGTACACGAACCAGTAGCTCTCACCAAACCTAGATTGTTGCAATTTCCATTATTTCCATGTACATTGATATTAATAAAGCGACGATTTCGTGCACTTACCCACTCATCAAGGGTTATACTAAACTTACCACCATCATTTCGAAATTTCGAATTCAGTATTAATAAGTCGCATAACACTGTTTTCACTTTTTGGTAGGTTATATCCTCTGTCTACAATAGATTGTCTGATAAACTTGGAATTTGTAATTGCACGAATTGTTATTCCGTCTTCAGCAGCTAATCTTGAAACAATCTCACTTAAACTTTGCCGTTTAACAAAATCCATCAACGTGTTTCCTTTGATTTTTTTTAAGTTTTGCTCTTGTTCCCCAAAAACGTATTCATCATTATCCCGTTTACAATAGATTTTGTGTACCAGTTTCAGATGGTTTAACATACCACCCGTGCTTCCATTACTATTTGAAATAAAAACCATACACTTTAAACATTGAGCTTTGGCAACTTTTTTATTGGTAGATCGAATTTTTTTGAAATATTCCCAAACAGGAGCTGATGGTGCCATGGGCTAAATAGTAATACAATATAAATTTAATATAAGTTTTACGGCGAAAAGAACTTAATTATAATTACCTTTGATTTTTTTTCAATTCTTTGATTTGAAAGCTTTTCTAACAATTTTGCAATAACAATTTATATCAATGTACAACAAATTGCTTATTTTTATTTTTATGTAGTTTTAAATAATGTTACTGATTTTTTTATGCGTCTGATATATTTAAATGAAATAAATAAACTAACTTATGCAGTTTTATAAAATAAATAAAGCCTACTTAGATTTTTTTTCAAATGAATTTGTTTTTGGCAGTTTTTTTTTAAATTGTGTTTGTTTGGCATCTACGTAGTGATAAAGAAAAGAGGCAAAGCGACATAAAATAATATAATATAAAATATTAAAATAACAGGATACCGATTTTTTTTTTTCAAATAAAATTTTTTTCCAAATGAACAAAATTTTATTCTATACATAATATGAACCCGTCATAGTATTGTCTAAAATGCCCAAAAATTGCGATCTAAATATTTAAAAACTTTCGAATTCCAATTTTCAACTTCCCAATTTGATTAGTTTCGAAAATATATTGATTTTAAAAATTTATAATAATTTAACTTTCCAAAGCCGTCATCCAATTCTAATCAAAAACAATAGGGAACATACAAATGGTCTGTGATAGTTTTTGAGTTATCGTGCTGACAGACGTACGGACTGACGGCCAGGTGTAGAGACACATTTGGCTACATCTATTTACTTTTTGATGCTGATTCAATACACTTTAGTCTATATCTATTTTGTCTGGGTCGATCCATTACAAACGGATGAACAATTTTAATATACCAGTGAATATTGTTTACATGGATATAAAAACATAGATTTCGGCGTGAAGATTATTTTAATTGAATTCAGTGACAAAGTCCGCCAAAGTTTATCTTAATATTAATTATAATAAACCTGTACACCATGGTCACAATGGTTAAATGTGGGGGTGTTATAAATATTTTTCTTCCAAGTTGTTATATTCTGGCATAAAAGAAAACCATCAACAATTTTTGCAATTGGGTTATTCTATATCTCCTTAAGTTTGCGCTACTAGGATCTCATAATCTAGTGACTACAGGAGACAAAACCTCTTAATAAATATTCTAGAGTCAATGATGAACGGTGATTAACAAAATTATAGCTTTCACTTTTTTTAGAAAATTTTCAAAAAGATTTGAAAAAAATGGGTCTTTATTGTTTACACTCGTTCATCCATCCGTATGTTTACAAAACTTTTAGACCTTTTAAAATTAAGATGCTGGTAAAAAGTTAATATCAAGGAAAAACTTTTTCTCTAGTCCCACCGTTACGGAGGTATCGCCACCAAAGTCCACAAAAGCCCTATGTTCAAACTGTCAAAAGAGTTCAATAAAGAGAATACAAGCGCAAAACAATAGCTGCTCTAATAAGATTAATAAATAAATGCAACACTATAAGGTTACCATACAATACTTTAATTTACCGTTATAAAAAACTCAGTTTTTAAAATATTACTAACCTTTTATATCTTATAAACGGTAAAGTTAAGAACTTGACATTTTTGCAGCTGCATCTAGTAAAATAAATTAGTATGAGTATGCTAAGTACAATTTTTTGTATGACGCCCCGTTTAAGAGCTATAAGCTCTAAATAAATTTTAAATTTTTGAATCCTTTGGTATATTTTAATTAAAAAGGGTTTTCTTGAAGAAAGTGAATTGAAGAAAGTGTCTTTTAATTTATTACAACATTTCCTTATATAATAAATTTGCAACAAAAGTTTTAAAAAATTATAATGAACTTTTTCCAATATACTATTTACTGAAAACTTATAATAGAACATTGTTTAATTTCGTAAATGTACTTTTTTAAAAACCCTTGGTTATTTTATTACTTGTTCATTAAATTGTTTTTTTGGGGCGCATATTGGAACGGTTAATATTTGAAAATTTCTTTGAAACATTTCTTCCCTGTAAAAACCATTTAAAAATCTTATTGTCAATTGCATATTTAGTATAATTTTACATATTTAAATATACTAATACTAAAATGTATTTATATACATATTTTAAATGTATGGATATTATAATATTAAATATGTTATTTATTTAAACTCTGTTTAAAAGATCTGTGATTATTATTATTATAATGGTAACACAGGTGGGTCAAATATCTCATTAATTATTATAGAATATGTTGTAATTTATGTTCGGGTATCAGTTTGTATTATATTTATATATTTATATATATATATGTATATAATATATATGTATCAGTTATAATCATAAATTTTTAAATAAAATTGTAAAATATCGTTTAGTATTACTTTAATAATATATACATATTATTTAATAAAAATATTAAATTAAATACAAAATATATTTCATAGAGGTGTAAAAAATCTTTGAATTAAAAAATGTTAGTTTAATCTCTAAAAATCTTATATTATAAATATAAACTATTGAATGTAAACTATGTAAAGCTGTTCCCCTTTGAGTAAATTTGGCTCTTTTTTTTCGAAACTCAAAATAAAATACCTATCCGAAAGGTATCATACCAGTACTCTAACATATGGTGGTGGTTATAATTTGCTCAACTTGATCATTAGACTTTTTTACCAGATTTTATCAAATGCCTGGGCTACATCCAGTAAGATTAATGAGCATATTGGTTTTTTCCTCTAAAGCTTTTTCTACAATATTTATAAATCTGTGAATTTGTTCTAATTGTACAACGGGTTTCCAAAAATCCGAATTAAGTTTTTGCAAGTAGGTTTTTTCTTCAATTAAAAACTTCAAACTTTTTAGTAATAATTTTTCAAACATTTTGACAATTTCGGTAGCAAGAATTTCGGTCTCTGTACGACTTTGCTTTGGTTGGAGGCTTCCACTAGTTCCAAGGGTTAGGCATCTATAAAAATTTTTTTTTTTTTAATTATTTCTTTCAAAACTAGTTCAGAACTTATGTGCCCGACTTCTTTAAATGCCACTTTTTATACCCTACACCTATAGAATAGGTAAAGGGGTATATTAACTTTGGTATGGTGTTTGTAACCACCTAAAGGAAGCGAGCTAGATATGGAAAAGTATATATATTTGTGATCAGCGTGACCGCCTGAGTCGATATAGCCATGTCCGTCCGTCCGTCCGTAGGCACTATAACTCGAAAAATAAGGGAGCTATCTTGATGAAATTTTAACTGTAGGTTACTAGGACTGAAAGTACGGCGGGGATTGCATATGGGCGAAATCGGCCCATGGGTTTGGATTCTGGACCTTTTAATCGGTTTCAAGGCTAACGAACAAATATAAAAAATCACGATAACTCAACAACTATTGACGCTATCTTCATCAAATTTGTGCTGTAGGTTACTAGTAATGAAGATACTTCGGGAATTGCGTAAGGTCGGGATTGGAGCATGGGTTCGGAACCTATAACTTTTTGATCGAATTTAGGCCAAACGAGCATAATTCCGAAACCAATGAAGATAGAACCTCCAAATTTAGTATCAGGGTGTCCCTTCCTATTTCCTAAGTGTCTTGTGAATTTGGGTCCCATTGGAGTAGTGGGTCGGGGACCAGCCACACATTTCCGAAGACCTTAAAGCATATCTTTAAAATTAAGAAAGATAACAACTTGAAAAAATGTAGAAGCTTCCAATTTGCCACAAGGGTGTTCTTTACTATCTCTTGCGTGTTCCCCTAATTTGGGATCAATTGGAGTGGTGGTTCTGTACCCCTCTCTGACCTACCAAGTTTTAAAGGCTTATAATCGAAATTACTGAAAACAGTTACTTAAAATTAGGATAGACCGTTCAAATTGTGTACAAGGGTTAACTAGTACTATAAGTACAGCGCGGACTATATAAGGGCGAAATCAGCCCAACGGTTCGGATTCCGGACCTTTTAATCGGAGTCAGGGCTAACGAACATATATAAAAAATCAACTCAACAACTAATGAGGCTATCTTCATGAAATTTGTGCTGTAGGTTATTGGTAATGAAACTACGGCGGTGATTACGTACGGTGAAGATTGGACAATGGGTTCGGAACATAGAACTTTTTGATCGAATTTAGGCCAAACGAGCATAATTCCGAAACCAATGAAGATAGAACCTCCAAATTTGGTATCAGGGTGTCCCTTCCTATTTCCTAAGTGTCTTGTGAATTTGGGCCCCATTGGGGTAGTGGGTCGGTGACCAGCCATCCAGTTCCGAGGACCTTAAAGCATATTTTCGAAATTAATAAAGATAGTAACTTGAAACAAATGTAGAAGCTTCAAATTTGGCCCAGGGTGTTCTTTACTATTTCTTGCGTGCCCCCCTAATTTGGGATCAATTGGAGTGGTGGTTCAGAACCTCTCTTAGACCCCCCAATGTGTAAAAGCTTATCATCGAAATTAATAAAACTAGTAACTTAAAATTAAGATAGAACGTTCCAATTGTGTACAAGGGTTAACTAGTATTGAAAGTATGACGGGACTGCATATTGGCGAAATCGTGCCATAATTTCGGGTTCTGGAACCTTTGAAATGGTCAAGGACTAACAAACATATATCTTAAAAACACCATAACTCATAAAATAATGTCGGTATTTTGATGAAATTTAACACTAGGTTACTAGTAATGAAAGTACCATGGGAATTGGTTGTGGTCGAGTTTAATTTCGAAGCCAAAGAATATATTTCCTATGTCCTATGTGTCTCCGAAATCTAGACTTAATTGTAGTGGTTCAGCTATGTTCAAAGGTTCTTGCTGCATTTATGTAAAATTTATTTTTATATTTAAATAAATTATATGAAAAGGTCTAAATTTGTAATTGTATTTTAGAAATACATTTATTGCATATTTTGCGTTTATAAGCTTTTTTATTAGGTATATAAACTAACCATTTAAAATAATTGCAATTTTTAAAAATTTGGATTATTAAATATATTATGCTTTGATTATCTTTTTATCACAAAATTTAATAATTAGAATTTTTTCATTTTGTAATTGAATTGAAATAAATATATTTTCGTTTATTTCAAGTTTGTTTGTTTTTTAATATTTTCAAATAGATAAATTAGTAAGAATTTGTAATATTTTTTAATAGATAGTGTAATTATAAAATGTTTTTAGTATTATAAAGTTAATTTGGTTAGCTATGTCTTACGATCAAATTAATAACAACATTTATGGTGTTAAAATGACTTATGGATATGTCCTTAAATTTGAACCAAATAGGTGTAGGGTATTTCTAAGTCGGTTACACCGACTGAGTGTTTCTTTACTTGTTTAAGTACATTTAATCAAATCTAATTAAAAATATTTATAAGATACAACATATTTTTATTCAATATTGAATAAATTTTCAATCAAAGATTTTCAGCTTTAAATTTTTATATAGAAGACATAATTACTATTGCACTTGTTTTGGGGCTTTGGCATGCGAGTTATATCCATAACTGGAATGTCTTAAAGCTACTGTATCATTGAGCTGAAGAGCATTGAGGTGTGAGTCATATCCATAACCAGATTGTCTCAATACTGCTTTTCAACATTGGGTTTAAAAGCATATGAACCATTTAAATATATAAAAATAAAATTTAAAGATCAAATAGTATGAACAAAGACCCTTTTGATTCTTTAAAATCGTAAAAAAAATCTTTTTAGCAAGACATGTTAATATTCAATTAAATTTTTTATGTTGCAAGTTTCAATTTCCAGAGCTTTAATTTTTTTTAAATATTCCATACAATACTTAATACCCAAACAAAAAGGCATTAGAACTTCAAAGGAATCTTATTTTCTGTGTAGGACCATTTTGTATAGGTAATTCTTTTGACTATTTCTGATAACATTGACATTATATGAAGTGATTAAGAAAATTTTAAAAGAAAATTTTTGCAATTAGTATTAAAATAGAAAAATAGATGCAATTAGAAATTAAATAGAGAAAAAAAAAGGTTTGTTGAATATATTATCAAAATTGTTAAAAAATATATTTAAATAAAAAAATTTGAATAAGCGCTACCTTGGAAATTCAGTTTTTTACGCATTAAGAAGTTGATATACATACTCTATATACATATATGCACATATATAATATAAACTATAGATAGATTAAAATAAAATAAAAGATAAAACACTATCTTTTGAATTCTAAAGAACGAATTTTTCTATTATGTATATGCTCTGATTGTCTATTTAAGCATACCTTTGTTGAATTTCTTAAATGGGAGTGATAATTAAAATGTAACATGGTTAATTGGTACGGGGTTTTGCATTTTTTTTACCTTACCTTACTTTTATGACAACGAGAAAGATTATAGTGATCCTGGTAATTTCTCTGATCTGTGTTAACCCATTATAACGTTTTTTAAACTTTGCTAATGCACTTGCTTTATTACATGTTCTTTTTAATTTTAACCACTTAGTCTGGTTAATATTACAGCAATCTGATGACAAAGTTCTCAGCTCCCCAAAAATGTATCCAAATATTTTAATACCTTGTAAAATTACTTGTCCTATTATATTACTCACCGAACTAAATTTTTAAACTTCTGATCCTGGTAGTTTCAAAGATATATGTACTATGATCCCAGCAACAAACTAAATAGAATGATTATTTTTGAAGATACGCAAGAGCGGTTTAAAAATTTATGTGACAGCTACCCTAAGTAGCCACCTGATTTTAGTTAAAAATAATACACTTTGATATACTTTAAGCATCACTTTGCATATTTAAACTCTAACCATTTGAACTTTTGCGTTATCGGTCGGACGAATGGTTGAACACATTGACAAATGAGCAGATGAACTCAAGTTTAATTTATTACAAACATGATCCATTCACTTGAGTCTTTATCATAGCTATGTCTACATCGATCAATTAAAAAACTTATGAACAATTCTGATAAACCCGTGACGTGACTAAGGATACACGGGTATAATGATGCCTCAATTAATTTTGTAATATCGACACACTTAGTAAGTCAATTCTACTGCCACTTATATAAGTTTAAAACTAAGCCGAAAGCTTTTAAGGCGGAAGATTAAAATATGAAATTATATTGCAAAAACAAATTTACAAAAATAGACATCTAGTTTTAGTGAATAGAGAATTACTCACACTTCAGTTCAAAAGAAAATTTGTTACCAAAAACATTTTGTGAAGGTATTTACTCATAGTAAACTGCCAATTTTGACAATTATACTGACGATTAAATTTTATTTTTCCTTTGCATCCGCCAGCATTAGCTTTTTTTTCATCTTTAAAGAAAATCTTTGTGCATCTAAAAAACATGGACGCATTCATATGATCTTTATATCTTTAAATGTCTATAATCAAAGATTTTATTATAATACTATATATATGCTTTATATATATATAATTTTTTATATAATACATAAAGTATATTCAATTGACGTCAAAATAAAGATTCACTTGTTTAAATTTAACAAATAAAAATCCATTTTGATTGGAACAAAGAAGTGCAGTTTTTTTACAGTTATTAATATAATAACAAGTTTCAGAAGAATATTACTATTTTCGGCAGAGCCAATATAAACAAGCAGAGCAACCCGTCATAGCATGCGTTTTTAAATTAATTTTAACAAGTTGTGTTCAATGAACTTGAAAAGACTGCGGTGTGCCAAAAAGAGTTATCGGAACTTGATAAAAGCTTTTTTGAGTTATTCTAGTAGTCCTGGGAATAATTGGACATAATTCTGGATCTATAAAAAAAAATTTTCTACCCTCCAAACAGAGAAAGCTAACATATTATATAAGTTGACCTCTCTGTCAAAAAAATCAATGAATGACCAAAAAGGTCAATGGTTTTTCCCACAATGAAGTACAACGGAAAAACATTTGAAAGAATTTTGTGAAGCAATTAGTTTACAGATGCCGATCTATTGAAGCCCAGATACTCTTAAGTCTATTTCAATTCCATTCCCTCCTAACGTCACAAACCGTAGGCAAATTTAGTACTGTGTTAAGGAAACACTCCGTATATTTATGTACTCTACTGTATATGCGAGTATATACGTAAAATATGCTTTTATATACTATTTTGTTCTTCATCTGTTCTTAAAATATTTTTTAAAGTTTTTATATTTGATGAACATATTAAAAAAAAAAAAAAAAAAAAAATCGACATAACTGACATCAATATCAATATACGTATCATCCACTTGAACCACGATTATTTAGGGTATAGGAGTTTTTTAACATTATATCCATATACACATTAGTATATATACTTTTTGTATCTTCGTAATATTATTTTTATTTTTACTTTTGTCTCTTTCTGTCTCGCTCTTTCTACTCTATCTGAATATCTTGATTATATGAAATTGATTATGAGTAGTTTCGAATACATATATATAATGATAATGATGTACGTATATATTTTGAATTTCCGGAATTATTTATTGTAAAGAATATCCTTTTTGTAGTTTTTCTTTATCCTTTTATACATTTTATCCTATTTTTGATTTTTAATATTTTGTTTCATCCTGTTTGATAAGTATTTTCATATTCATCATTATCATCATCATCTCCATAACGTCTACTTTTATTCCTTATTTGATATCTGAAATTTCTGTTTTTAGGAGCTAGCTTATGAATAGACAATCATGTGTTGATAATTTTTTTATTAGCTTATAAAATGACCGGCATCTTAAGGTGAAAGTATGATGTATTAAATTCTATTTAAAACCTTTTTTACATATGGTTGTCGTTGGTAATGACGAGGTTATGTGAAGATTAAAGAATATTATATTTTGTCTATGATAACTTCATTGTTTATCGTTTTTATTTAACCATATTCGATCTTTCTTTAAAATATACCATTCCATTTTTCCCTTTCTTTCTTGTTTATCTTTTTTTTCTGTTTTTCCTCCCTGGAGGAAAACAGTGCTTCCCCAAAGCTTCTATATCAAACTCCGTCAGTTGGTAAACTTCTGACGATGTTTTTCCACAGCTTTCAATTTCCTTTGCAACCGATCTTCTCCAAGTTATTTTTGGTCAACTACCACTTCTTTTCCCGTACGGCTTGCAATCAAGCGCCTGGCGCGCAATATTATCTGTCGGTTTTCGGAATGTATGGTCTATCCATTTCCATTCAATTCTTCTTATTTAACAGAGTGTAGTTTATTTCCTTGAAATGGTTATAAGTTTCTCAATTGTTATCCTTCTGACCATGTTTCTTCACAGCTTTGAGTTTCCTAGGCCATCTTATATTATTTACTATTCGGAGGCATTTATTTGCAAATCACTGTAGCTTGTTTGTTTTTGATCCTATACATCATACACTATAATATAATCTTTAACATCATACACTCAATACCCCTCATAATTTTCTTATGTTCGAAGCCAACCTGTACATTTGTACTAAAGGTTTCATTCTAAAGTAAGAATTAACTTACAAAAAGAAACTTCTTATAGTTTAAATGGGTGATTTTGATGCTTTCCACTGCCGCCCGGAAAAAAAATTGTAAAGTTTTGTAAGATTCCGCTTTTGCTGAATAAAAAAATCAGTTATACTTAATCGAATAATAATAGTTTGGAGTACTATACATTTTTTGAATATGATATTTTATGAAGATTATAACCCATAATACGCTTAGAGTAAAGATCGAAGGGACTAAAGTATAACTGGCGCGCTACTTTCAAGAAATAAGTAAAATGGAAGTCAAATAGTTGCTATTATTGGCTATTATTTACTGATATTTGTAGTGTAAGTAAAATACGCTTCAACCCCATTCAATGATAAAAAGCCTGAAGATTTTTATCTTTACAGTTGGAGATTACACCTACTCCATAAATCAAAATATTTTGAGATAACATCAAAAAATGTTAAAAATAATCTATTTCATTAATAATATACACATATATATATAAAATATTTTTTTAAATTAGGTGTGATTACCATTGTGCTTAAATCATTAGCGGGTCACATCTCCGCCAGTGATTAATTAAAAAAAAGTTGAAATATCAAGTGGTTCAAGTAATTTTTCAAAAGAATTCAATTCAAAACCCAGAATGAAAGTAGTTATTTATTACGTTTTAGTAGATTTTGAAATGATAATTGCTCTGAAAGAAGCTACCGTTTAAAGCGAATTGAAAAGAAAATTTATGAAAGATCAAGATAAAGAAGAATCATTAAAAAGTATAATAAAAATGAATTAATAAATAATTGGTTGAAACTGAGTTGTTTTGCAAATTGCAACTGCAACTATGCCCCTGATGTTATATATTTTAAAGTGATACTAAAATAAATTATAATCCGAATTAAGATTATGCTTTAACAGGTCAGATTATTGTTTAACAGGTTAATCTTTCTTTTTGAACGATCTTTTGATCTTTAAAAGAAATGAGTGTAAGATTGCACAAAATTAAAAGAAAATACGGAATGTGATAGAAAACTCTTTTAAAGCTATATTCAATTTTCAATACCCAAATTCAACACTTTTCTGTTTCAATTTTAAGTTTTGTTTTGATACGAGCACGTTCAAAAGGGTTAAATTAAACGTTTGTGATACAACGAAGGACTGGTGTAGATATTGACTGAAGTTGAACCATGTACTTTATCATCATAACTCGTCGAAATTTTAAGAACCTGACATCCTCAAATATTACAAAAACTGTCTTTGCTATTGAAGTTGAGTCCATCTGTTATACGAATTCCAGCAGCTGCTTTACAAAAATTTTTTTGTTTTAAAGCCAAAGTTGGTTCAAAATTTGGTTAGTCTAGTGCAGCAGGTTCAAGTAGTCGCAATAGATATTGACTGAAGTTGGACCATGTACTTTATCATGATAACTCGTCGAAATCTTAAGGACCTGACATCCTCAAATATTACAAAAACTGTCTTTGCTATTGAAGTTGAGTCCATCTGCTATACGGGTTCAAGTATCTACCATACAAAAGTTTTTTTGTTCTAAAGCCAAAGTTTGTTCAAAATTTTGTTAGTCTAGTGCAGCAGGTTCAAGTAGTCGCAATACAACTTCTCTTTTAATGTTGACGCACAGTAAAATCTAATGAAGGTGAATATCTGAAATTTTGTTAAAAGTAGTTAACTGAATGTAAAATTTACTTTGCTCTCTTTCTCGATTCCCTTTATTTTTTAACAACGAACATTTGTTCTTTAAAAAAAATTTGTCTAAAAACTTCAAAGCTTATATCCAGAATTGGTTTTCTTTGAACTCTATTTCAAAAAGGCGATTTTTATAAAGGACATGGAAATTAACCTGTCCTCTTATCAAAACAACCTTTCTATTTTTACTTTCAAATTTTTTTTTAAATTTAACCAACTATTGAACCTCCCCTATTTTTTTAATACTCGTATTTCTCTGAGGATTAGCCATTTCAAGCATTGTCTTAATAATAGAAAAAAAGCAAAAAATATCAACAAAAGAATTTTAAGTATTTTAAACTATTTGATGTTTCATCACCAATTCTCTAGAAATCCTTTGAAGGATAAATTATTTTGAAATACGTATCAAATATAGACTTATAAAATAAGTTTAAAATTGATAAGTATTTAATTATTATAAAAAAAAATATTTTCTTACATATACCCTTATCCTTAACCTGAAACAACCCCTATCTCTTATTTCATCTTAAATTTCTAATAGTTCCCTTTTTTGTTTTTCTTTTTTTTTTTGTGCAGATATGTAAAATGAGCCAAAGATCACAATCTTCTTTAAAACAAGTAATGAAAAAGTCATGGATTTTTAGAGATGCAAATTTTGTATAGAAATATAATGTTAGTGCCTCAATATTAACTTTAAATCTTTAAAAAATTGCACAGAATCTTTAAAATTGCAAGTTATTAGTGTAGCCATACATAAGGTAGGTTTATGAAATCCTAATAGCCCAAAATTTTTTTCTAAGAAAACTAATACTGATTATCAAGAATCTATCCACTTACAAAATGTTCAGCTTCTAGGAGTTAAATTGTGCCTTGTGATTTCAAAGTATTAAAAAACTGGAACATTTGTTCAAGTAACTCATGTTTAAAAAATATCGAACTTTTGCGATGCAACAACTTCTAAATTAAATCCTCCCAAAATTTCAAATTTCTAGTCTAAGCCTAAGTTTCGGAAATATGGCGGATCGAAAATTTGGCAAGAATTGAGTCTCGCATAATCTCAGAATTTAGATCCTTTTTGGTGTTTTGAAATTTGAAAAATATGTAAAATTAGCAATTTAAATGAAGGGCTTTTATGGAATTTGAAAAGCAATTCTTTAGCCCCGTTCACAAATGATGTAGCCCCCGCAAAAAGTACTTTCAAGAAATTAATTGTTTTGCCACAACTCCCCTTGTTAGAATTTAATTTCCTTGTTTATTTATAAGTTTGTGTAAAAATTATTTGTATGGTGTAGAAATTTTAAAAATACAAGAAACGGACAGACAAACGAACAATTTGAAACTATAGACACAGTTATTTTTTTAAAATGTGCTAAAACTCATTTTTGTATCAGTATTTAAAAAAAAAATTTTTAACGTTCATTTCATTTTGAAATGCATCAATATTTCAATATTAAAGTATTTGAAAGGATATCAAAAAAAGATAAAAGAAAACGTTTTTTTTTTTCGTCCTTACAGATCTGCCTCTTCTTATTTTAAGAAAATTCTTCCAATTTTTTTTTTTCATATTTCCTTATGGTATACAGGAGTTCCATATTTTTCTTTAGAAATTTGTTCGAACACACAACAGAAATTTAAGTACTTTGGAAGTCCTTGAAACAGTACACCATGCTGTGCATTATAAAATTTTTATTATTTTTTTAATTTTTTTCTTGAATTATCAATAGATAGAAGTAAGTAATAATTGATTTTGATGATGATGATGAATTGTGATGATTATGCTGTTCAATTGTTTAAAATACAATAGCAACAACAACAACAACAACACAAACAACGACAACAACAACACAAACAACAACAAAAGACAAGACAACTGAAAAATTGGTATAAATGAGAAGGTGTAACGATCCTATTACCATCACGATTAAAGTCACAGACAATTTATCCTGGTACTGTCGTCCTTTCTCACTTGTTTTTTTTTCCTTTTTTTATTTTTGCTGGTGCCACAGTTTTTTTTTTCTTTCTGTTTTTTTTCTTATTTTTTATTTTGTTATGTGAAGAATTATTGCTGATGTTATTTTTAATCCTTATTCTATCTGTCAATATCAAACTGTGAATGAGAATGAATATGTTAGAAAGAGGATTGGTACAATTTACAACAACTGAAATGAAATAATAATATGAAATAAAAAAAAGGATCATTTTACCCCTATATATGTATATATACATAATATTATACACTAGCAATAACAGGAGTAAATGAAAAATAAAATAAAAAACAAAACAATCATTTGGAAAAAAAAAAAAAGTGATTTTCATTTAAACGAAAAAAACGTTTAAGTATTGATTGTTGCAAAAAAAAAAAAAAAATAAAAACAACAAAAAAAAAACAATAACAAAAACGTAATCATTATGTTGAAGAGAAGGAGTGTCATCACCAGGATTAAAATGAAATTGACATCAACCTGATATTTTCAAATACTGTTATATTGTTTCTTTTTTTTTTATATTTGTTGCTATTTTTGGTTGTTGTTGTTGTTGTTGTTTTTTTCTGTTACCATTTCTGTTATTGATGTAGTCACTGTTGATTTATTTATCATGTGTGTAGGTTTTTTTTTTTTTTGGATTTTAAATAATGATGGTTTATTTGTTTGTTCGTTTGATGGATTTGTAATGAGCAAATTTACAAAAATTGTAATATATATATATACTTATATATATGTATATATATGTACATGGACATTTATACAGTTTTACATATATTATAAGGAAGGTATCAATAAGTTAAATACTTATTTTTTTTAAAATACTAAATTTTCGAATAAAAATAAAATATTTAAAATAAGGGTCGGTTTCAAATGTTCGAAAATTAAAAATTTCAAAATATCAAAATCTCGAAATATCAAAATTTCGAAATTTAAATAACCAAAACTTTAAAATCTCATGTAAAATATAAATTATCCTGTTTGAATATTCCCTTTATTCCTTTTAAATTTTGGGTGTGGTACGAGATCCGGCTTTTTAAAATTCACTCATCATTAACCCCCATTTCTAAAGGCCCGCTTCTGGAATTGGGAGATATTCCATTTTTTTTTTCAAACGCATAGAACTAGATTTAAGTAGAAATTCTGAATTAAATAAAAAACAAGTAAAGAAACAGTCAGTCGGTGCAACCGACTTAGAAATACCCTACACCTATTTGGTTCAAATTTAAGGACATATCCATAAGTCATTTTAACACCATAAAAGCTGTTATTAATTTGATCGTAAGACATAGCTAACCAAATTAACTTTATAATACTAAAAACATTTTCTAATTACACTATCTATTAAAAAATATTACAAAATCTTACTAATTTATCTATTTAAAAATATTAAAAAACAAACAAACTTGAAATAAATGAAAATATATTTATTCCAATTCAATTACAAAATGAAAAAATTCTAATTGTTAAATTTTGTGATAAAAAGATAATCACAGCATAATATATTTAATAATCCAAATTTTTAAAAATTGCAATTATTTTAAATGGTTAGTTTATATACCTAATAGAAAAGCTTATAAACGCAAAATATGCAATAAATGTACTTCTAAAATACAATTACAAATTTTTAACTTTTCATATAATTCATTTAAATATTCAAATAAATTTTACATAAATGCAGCAAGTACCTTTGAACATAGCTGAACCACTACAATTTAGTCTAGATTTCGGAGACACATAGGACATAGGAAATATATTCTTTGGCTTTGAAATTAAACTCGACCAGAACCAATTCGCATGGTACTTTCATTACTAGTAACCTAGAGTTTAAATTTCATCAAAATACCGGCATTATTTTTTGAGTTATGGTGTTTTTAAGATATATGTTTTTTAGTCCTTGAACTTGTCAAGGGTTCCAGAACCCGAAACCATGGTACGATTTCGCCGATATGCAGTCCCGTAATACTTTCAATACTAGTTAACCCTTGTATACAATTGGAACGTTCTATCTTAATTTTAAGTTACTAGTTTTATTAATTTCGATGATAAGCTTTTACACATTTGGGGGTCTAAGAGAGGTCCTGAACCATCACTCCAAATGATCCCAAATTAGGGGGGCACGGAAGAAATAGTAAAGAACACCCTGGGCCAAATTTGAAGCTTCTACATTTGTTTCAAGTTACTATTTTTATTAATTTCGAAAATATGCTTTAAGGTCCTCGGATCTGAGTGGCTGGTCCCCGACCCACTAGTCCAATGGGGCTCAAATTTCAAAGACACTTACGCAATAGGAAGGGACACCCTGATACCAAATTTGGAGGTTATATCTTCATTGGTTTCGGAATTACGCTAGTTTGGCCTAAATTCGATCAAAAAGTTCTCAGTTCCGAACCCATTGTCCAATCCTCACCGTACGTAATCACCGCCGTAGTTTCATCACCAATAACCTACAGCACAAATTTCATGAAGATAGACTCATTAGTTGTTGAGTTATCGTGATTTTTAATATATGTTCGTTATCCCTGACACCGACTAAAAGGTCCAGAATCCGAACCCATGGGTGATTTCGCCCTTATACAGCCCGCGCTTTACTTATAGTACTAGTTAAGTTGTACACAATTTGAACGGTCTATCTTAATTTTAAGTAAATATTTATAGTAATTTCGATTATAAGCTTTTAAAACTTGGGAGGTCTGAGAGGGGTACTGAACCACCTCTCCAATTGATCCCAAATTAAGGGAACACGCAAGAGATAGTAAAGAACACCCTTGTGGCAAATTGGAAGCTTCTACATTTTTTCAAGTTGTTAACTTTATTAATTTTAAAGATATGCTTTAAGGTCTTCGGAAATGTGTGGCTGGTCCCCGACCCACTACTCCAATGAGGCCCAAATTCCCAAGACACTTCGGAAATGGGATGGGGCACCCTGATACCAAATTTGGAGGTTCCATCTTCATTGGTTTCGTAATTATGCTCGTTTGGCCTAAATTCGATCAAAAGGTTCTAGGTTCCGAACCCATGGTGCAATCCCGACCTTACGCAATCCCCGAAGTAGTTTCATTACTAGTAACCAGCAGCACAAATTTGATGAAGATAGCGTCATTAGTTGTTTAGTTATCGTGATTTTTTATATATGTTTGTTAGCCCTTCGATCGATTAAAAGGTCCAAAATCCGAACCCATGGGCCGATTTCGCCCATATGCAATCCCCGCCGTACTTTCAGTCTTAGTAATCTACAGTTAAAATTTCATCAAGATAGCTCCATTATTTTTTGAGTTATCGTGCCTACGGACGGACGGACGGACGGACGGACGGACGGACGGACTGACGGACGGACGGACGGACATGGCTATATCAACTAAGGCGATCACGCTGATCACAAATATATATACTTTTCCATATCTAGCTCGCTTCCTTTAGGTGGTTACAAACACCATACCAAAGTTAATATACCCCTTTACCTATTCTATAGGTGTAGGGTATAAAAAATGGAATAATTATCAAAAGCCGAAAAACGGTATTTTGAGAAACGTAATTATATTCAGTACTCAAATTTTTTTATTTAATTTCGAGATTTTAATTTTTTTTATTTTGGTATCGATTCTTAGAATAATAACGGTTTGAGATTTTTAAAAATGTCACTGAAACATTTTTAAGAAACTTTGTATGAGTTTTATATAATTTTAATTGTTATATATATGAAGCTCAGTTTTGCTTTTCCAATTAGACCCCTCATATTCTTTGGTCTTAAGGTTAACAAAAAAAAAATCCGATACACATAACCCTATACGTCTTGTTATAACTACGTCTTGTTTTCGATTTCAAAAATTACTCAATAGACTAATAAACTCAATATTAGAGGAATCAACGGTTTTGAACAATAAAAGGGGTATCCACTTCATTATAAAGGGGATAGGGGATAGGAATTATTTCGGAAGGAAGGAATAACAGTATTTCGGATTTGGTTGATTGCATCTATTAACATTTTATTTTTCAGTTTTAATAAACAATTTGTAAATTTAAGGTAACCCTTCTTCTACGTTTCGAACTAATTAGGATTTTGATGTCTGATCATGTTGTCGAAATCCGGGTTCGAATCCCAGTCAAAATGAAACAGCTTTCATATGGTTTTCAATTTAATCCAACTACCGTTCACCTTAAATAATAATATCAAAAAATATGGTGAAGAGATATGACACCTAGAGAAATAAAGTCTTATATCTTTTATTCAACAATTGAGTTGAGAAAGGGTTTATTTTGTAAAATTTTACAGTAGGTCTTATTTCTCATTCGAAAGAGAATTTAAACTGACAGGTTTTATTTTCTTTAGAAATTTTATATTATTATTAAATTATTCCAATTCTAAAATTGTAGCCATTTGTAAAATCCGAATATTTTCATTAAATTTTAAATCATTTCCTATTTTCTGGTCAGCCTCGTGACTTTCACGCTCTTCCCTTCCAGCCACTCTTCAAGCTTGTCTTAAATCTTCCCTACATAACCCTCTTCGACTGCCTCTTTAAAGAATTAGGATAGCTTTTTTCGAAAGTCATAATAAGATTTAAAACAAATAATTAAAATAACTCTCGATAAACGTAGTAAGGTATTTAGTATCACATTATAATAATTTTAAATCTTCCGTCATTTTAATTATATTTTTATCTACCAAGTTGTAGTTTTAAAAAAAGGTCCACTTGCTACACTAAGTTACACTTGATTCTCTGTTCTGAAGAACAGTTATGTCGAAACGGATATTGAAGTGTCTTACTAGTAATTTGATACATGTGTGGCGAATAAATCTGCATTAATTATAAATTTCATAATGAAAATACTCATGATATCGAATGTAAATTCGAAAAACCTATAAAATTCGAAGTTGAATTAACATATTAATTATTGTCAGATTTTAATTTTATAATTCCTATTTAAAAATTCGCGAAATTTTAAAAAGTGAATTTTTAAATGATAATAAAAATGACAGTAAAAAATAATTTACTATTATGACTATCAGAAACTTGAATTATTACCTAGTATTTTTTAACTTTTTTACTGTAATAGCCAGAGGGAATTCAGGTTGAAAGCACAATTTTTTAATTCTTTTTTAAGATTTATAGTTTTTTTTTTTTTTATAGAAATTTTATTTTTTTTATATTTTTTGCATTCGTTTAAAAGTTCTTGAAACGCAGACAACACAAAATATGATGTAATTTTTAAACTTAAAAAAATAACAGAAAAATAGAATGAAAGACAAATTACTGTATAATTTTTAATAAAATTGTTATTTCCTTAAATTAATAATTTATTTAAAAAAAAATAATAAAAACATAATATAAAAAATGACAAAACCATAAAAAATTCTTCTAGAAACCAAAAAAGTTTTTTTTTTTATTTGATTTATGTTCGTTTCTAATGAAAAAATAAAATTAAAAAGTGTTAAATTTAAAATCGTAAAACAAATTGCCGGTTATAAAATATAGCATGATTTAATGGTGTTATGTCATCCATTCTGACAATTATTCGCCATTTGAAAACAGTATTATTGAGTCAAACATTAAAAATTGTAAAACACATGTAAATATGCCTTGAGCAAGTATGTAATTAGAATATAAATTGTAAGAAGTATTTTTACTAATAATAGAAAACACATGTAGATGGGAACACTAATGTTAATCATATTGCTTTAAATGTCACAGGTGACAGAACATATATTTAAGTCCGCCATATTGAATTGTATGACAATAATTGTAGGTTAAGTTGTTGAAATTTTATATGTAGCTCAATAAAGAAATAAAACAATTTTTTTAAAAGTACATAGGGTAGTGGCATCGGTTTCCGGACAAATTCACATATTTTCTTCAATATTAAAAAAATTTTAAATAAAATGTCAAGAAATTCTTTTGCATTTTTCTAATTAGCCTCTTCCTAAACTTATTATATAGAAAATGGAAACAAAATAATAAATAATTCGGGATTAAAAAAAAAGTGTATTTTCCTTAAAAAAAGCAATAATTGCAGATCATTCAAAACGTCCGTGGGTTAATGAGTAAACATTTGGCTTACTAAACGAGAGGGTGCGGATTCGATTCCTGTACAAATCATGAATTTTTTTTAATTGAAAAAAAAAAATTTAAAAATAATCCCCATGGTTACCAATTATAATTTAAAATATACAAATATATAATATAAAAAACATACAATAATACAGGTTTGGACTCCGTAGGTATAAGGTTTTATAAAAAGATTGAATTTGATTTGCAAAAGGTTGGATTTGATTTGCAAAAGGTTGGTTTTGATTTGCAAAAGGTTAGTTTTGGATTGAAAACTTTGTACTACTTACAAAGTGATAGAAAATCTGGTCCGCATGTTATACTGGCAAAGGGCCATTAGATTTTGTTCACATTACAATATGTTCATAAATATTGAAAATTTTTTACAAATATAACAAATAAATTAAAAAATAAAGCCTATAAATAGCTGTCCGTAATATAGTGCAAGAAAAAATTGGAATAATTAAATTTCTGTCCGGAAACCGAATAATTTTGTGTGTAAACTAAATATTCTTGTCCGGAATCTAAAGAAATTGTATACTTTTTTATTTCATTATAGTAATTTTGATTTATTTTTCATTAAAATGGTATGATCTACAACATTATACGATATTTTCATTTAACACTATTGCCCTAAAGATAATTTCTCTGGTTAAAGATTGAAATAATTATTAATAATTACAAATAGTGTCAGATTATGTTTATTTATTTATTTGTTTGTAGTAAATATTGCCTGATAATATTAATCCTTCGCCTATTTGACATTTAGACTTCTTATGAAATTATTTTATTATGCACTATATTGTTGTATTAGATATTATCCGACCAGGATTTGAACCCGAGACTTTTCGATTGAAAAGCCGCCTCTTTACCGCTGAGTTATCAGTTAGATCAGATTATAATATAAAACTATATTACATGTTTTAAGTATAAGAAATTCAATATTTATATAAAATTATTAAGATTGAATTGAAAAAAATTATCTATCATAATAATAATAGTTACTATACTTAAAAATTTAATTTTCAATCAAGTAGGAATTTACACATGTTCCAAAGAAATAAAACAATTAATGCCTCAACACAAAGCTTTTTAAGGGAAAGTAAGAAGAGTAATGGACGCCCAATGCTACACAATTGGACCAACATACGAAAGTAGTTGGTCCAAACACGCCTTTTATCAGGGGCTCATTAGGCTTATGGAACCGTATTCCATCAAATATGTTGGTCAAAATTAATAGATAATATGTGTACGAATATGCTGAATTTAAGAAAATTAACATTTTTCATCTTTATACCCATGTGTATTGAGAATGACCTCGTGACATGCTTTACGAATAGACGCTCTACGCCCTTCAACGTTTTTAAAAGTGATTAGGAATATATTTTAGAAGTATTTTTACTGACTTAACTCTGCTATTTTTAAAAAAATGTTGACAACTTTTAAAAACCCCTTCACATTGACAGACAAACAGACATAATTAAAGGATATATAAATCAAAACTACGGTAAATTTATATTTAAATAGTAAACCTTATAATAACGAGGAAGATTATAGTTGCCCTTGTCAACTTTTAGATACCCGTGCATACCCACTAACCGTTATTTATTTCCTCTATGCTATTATAAATATTACAAAAAAAATATAAGAAAGTAAAATAGTTAAAAAAAAATTTACCTTTTTATCCCATAATTTTAGCTTAAAAAAAAAATTAAATTTTTAATTCCATTATACTACCATAATTTTTGCTTAAAAACAAAAAAAAAAAAAAAAAACAAAAAAAAAAAAATAGCCCGCCCTAAAAGTTGGTCCGAGTGATGTCCAACTTTGCCAACTAACTTGCCCTATTACTATATCTGCCCAGTTTTAATTTTAACCTCGTAGCTTCATTAGATTCACAGTTATCGAATTGATTACTTTGTATGGCAGTTGCCCGAAAACGGGGCCGTAACATTTTGAAACTTCATATAAGTGCTCGATTCATTATATAACTAACAGTGTGTAATTTTCATCCTCGTAGTATAATCAGTTTTCAAGAAATTCATATTGGTGCAAAAAAGTTGTATGGCAGCCCCCCGAAAATGAAGTCGTAACATTTTGAAACTTCATATAAGTTCTTGATTCATTATAAAACTAACCGTGTGTAATTTTCATCTTCCTGGTATAATTACTTTTGAAGAAATTCATATTGATTTAAATAAGTTGTGTGGCAGCTCCCCGAAACCTTGATCTGGTCTTAACCAAAAAAAATAGGGAACCTAAAAAATGTCCCAAAAATGTTTTGTGTGAATTTCAAAACTCTTGCTCTAATTTTTCAATTCCATCTCTTATAATTAATTTTTAATTCACGAATATATTAAACTTAAGCCAAATCAACTTCATATGATCACATTCATATAATAATCATCATGATAGATAATACTCATCATATTCATATATGATTCATCATATATATTCATAATTATCTATCAATATCAATAAGCCATTTACTTAAAAAAATCTTTGTCTTCTTTTTTTTTGCTTATCTTAAATAAATTACGCATCATTTAAATCATATGAAATTCTAACTCGAAATCTTTATCTACTTTTTGTAACAAAAACAAGAAACAAAAAAACAAAAAAAAACAAAAACAAACAAAATTCATATAATTTCATGTTAAATACTTCATGTTAAAATTTTTGTATGAAAATATTGGAGTTAAAAAAGTTAGCTGTTCGAGAGCTACCCGAAGTTTTGGTCCGATCTTAACCAAAAAAAATAGGGAACCTAGAAATTGATTGAAAAATATTTTGTGAAAATTTCAAAACTGTAGCTCTTTTAGTTTTTGAGTTATCGTGCTGACACACAGACGGACGGACGGACGGACGGACAGACACACATAGCTAGATCGACTAATTTTTCGATTCTGAGCCGATACGTACCCTTGACACTATATCTAGCTCGTCTAGATCGATGCGTTACAAACGGAGGAGCAAATCTAATATACCCGATGTCATATATGTATGCACGGGTATAAAAACTAAAAAAACAAACGAAATGAAATGCAAAATAAAAAAAATTTGCGTATGAAATTAAAACAGAACCAAAAAAACATAAAAAAAAAATAGAATAAATAAAAATTGTTTAAATTTTTCAATATGGCATGAATGAAAATTTTTATGGTTTATTATATTGGAATGACATGGTATGGTGGTTCAATGTCAAAAATTTGTTCTTTGACATTGCTTTTGCTTGTCTTGTCATGGTATTCTGAACAACCGAAAATCAACCAACCACTTTTTGTTTTTTTTTTTTTCCTTTGTCATTTTTTACAAAAATTGGTTTTTTTTTTGTATTGCGATTTTCGTTATGTTTTTTTTTTGGATAAACACAAATTTTAAGCGTTTTTAGAAGTTTTTTTCAATTTTTTGTAACATCATGTAAAATATGTGAGTAAAACAATGGGTTTGTCACTTATAAATCAAAACGGATCAACAATTTCATAAATAATTCACTTTTTGTGTTATAAAACATAGGTTATTTTTGGAATAACAAAAATTCAATTTAACAAGTCGATAATTGTATTTTTTGAAGCTTTAAAACTTTTCTTTTAGGTCTATAGTATTAAGCTTTCATTAATAAAAATCAAAAGACGTACCCTAAAGTGTCGGTTGAAAGGCAGACATGTTACTGGTCCCAAGTCTGATCAGTCATTTAAGATGTGCTGCAAGAGTTAAAAAATTAAATGCCATTTTACATACACTAACAAAATTTACAATTAATTTCTAAAATTATAGTTTTTCAAAAAATAGAATGTCTTGGATATAACTCTAACGGAAATTTTATCTCAAAATCTTCTTCGAGGAAGCCACTCTCTTACAACAGAATACATAGAGCCAGAGCCGCCTTTGGTGAATTAAGCCTAATATGGAAAAGCGATCAAATAACAAGGAAAAGTAAGCTTAGGATATCTAAAGCATGTGTAATGTCAATATTTCTCTATGGTTGTACAACTTAACTGACTACCAAAAACATCAGGCAAAAACAACAAGTATTCACGAATAAGTGCCAAAGAATCATATGTAGAATATTCTGGCCCAACACAATCAGCAATAGTGACTTATGGCAGCTAACAGGCGAAATACCGATAATGAGCGAAATCAAGCGCAGAAAATGGTGATTGATAGACCACACTCTTAGAAAACCACTAACTAACATAACAAGAATAGCCCTAGAATGGAATTCCCAAGGTAGTAGAAGACGCAGCCGACCCAAAAACACCTAGCGTCGAATAACTACGGTTGAACTAGCAAGAAACGGGGAAACCTCGGAGACAACTGCATGCCCTGTGCTCCCAAAAGGAGTAATTGGAAACAAAATATATAATTTATATAAATTGTTTAATTACAAAAAAAAAAATATATCACAATATAAAACTAATAATACTATTTAAAAAATTTAAAATTAATTTTATATAATTATGAATATATTTCTATAATTAATATTTTATAATAAACCTTTGATACATTAATCATAGTATTCTTAAATTACACATAGTTTTAACCTTTCGTAAATTTCTCAGTATTGAACTTTGCAAATATTTCGTACGGAATTAGATGATAGATGAGACTGAAAAAATAAATTCTTTTTTTAAATATTTAATTTGAAACTATTAAAATTTAATAAATATTTTTTTTTTATGTTTATTGTAATATTAAATGATGATTAATTAAAATTAATTAATAATAATTACTGATAAAAATGTTCAAATAAATTTTAAAATTAATTACAAAGCTAAATTTTTTTTTTTTATGTAAAATATATATTTTTTTAATATTATAAATTTGTTCTTAGATCATTTTAGAGAATTGACTAAGTCTAGAAGCAAAAGTTGATTAATAAAGAATCAAATTACTTTTAGATAATATTGTATAGTTAATAGGTGAGGAACAGCATTATTCGATGTTAACAATTGTTAGATTTTGAAAAAAATGTTGTAATTTTTTAATGTTATTCTATATATAAGTTCGCCCTTAAGTCTTTTTATTTTACAAGATATTGGGATAAATTTTCCTTATATCCCTTTAAATAATTCTTTTATCCATTGTTATCCTCTGTTACATAAATACTGCTGCTGTTTTTGCATTCTTCCATGTGAGGAGAACTTAAATAACTTAAATAATCTATTATGGTGCATACACTTCAGTGCATAATCTAAGCGCTTTCAACTATTTTTCCCTTTACTACTTTCATACACTCCATGGAGCCGGAATTTTAGTTATTGTAAGTTTATTCCCCAATACATCCAACTCCATTGTCTATTTCTTTACTGCCTCAGTATTAACTCTTCTGTTGTCAGTTTGCATAAGTCTACGGGCATAAGGTATGTAGACAATGGTTAACGAACATCTTTTATGGAAGATGTTGCTTGAAACCATATACTTAATTAAAGTTATCAGATAGGATACACAACCATATATGAGTAAATTATCCACGTATGTATTTAATATTATACTATTCGTCACACTGTCGACTGCTGGATATTAATAATCCGTGGATATTAATAATCAACTAACAGAATATTAATAATCCGTATATTGTATATATATATATATATTAAAAATAATAGGAAGAGCAATAATTCAACACATCCGAGTCAGTTAAAAGATCTAGAAGAACAGGAAAACGAATATATCTTGACAGAATGGCTAGAGATGCTGAAACTGCGGCAAATCTAGAAGACATGTCGGCACTAACAAACAAAGAACAAATATAGAAGAAAATTACCAGAAGGAAATGGAGTTGGATTGGCCATACACTAAGAATAAATAAAGAATGCATAACAAGAATGGACCAGGAATCCTCTACGCGGATCCATACCTAGAGGTACACCCAGAACAACATGGAAAAAAACGGTGCTAGATATTTATCAGATAAAGAGACACGAAATATTCGGAAACGAAATAGTAAAAAAAGTTATGAATAAAAATTAATGAAGACTTCAAGTTGAAGCCCTTTGCTCCCAAGTAGAATAACTGAAAAAAATAGGGCATCTTTGTAGCTCTTAAGCTTTACAGTAGTAGCTCTTGAACTAATTTGTTTTACCATAATGCTGGAAAAATTATTTTATTAATTGAAAAAATTTAGTAACTTGCAAGAGCTAATGTTGCTAACAAATTTTAAGTTACAATAATTTTTAGTTATAGACCTACAAAAACAGTTCACGGAACAAACTTGACGGTTGAATTGATTTAAAACTTAACTCATAAATTAATCTTCGATAATTCAATTTATAGAATTTCGTTACATCAAAGTAAAATTAGCAACTTGTAATTTATATCCATTCATTTATTATTCATTAATTATTAGTTATTAATTAATAGTTAGCCATTAATTTTCAATTAATTTGCTTAGCATTTAAAATATACTTTGAGTGATTTATTAGTTTCTATATAGTAGTTTTTTTTTTGCCTCTGTAAAATCTTAAACATTTACTAGTAATATTTTATTTATAACTTTTTAACATCCTAGTTGGTTGATAATAAATTTCGCATACTTGTAACTACACTTTCTACTGTTTGATCCACTGTTACTTGTGGGAATAATATAGTTCTATATTAAAGTTAACTGTAATTGTATGGATTAAAGAATATAAGATAAGTGCCTTAGTAAAACTTTGCTTGTTTTCTCTGAAAAATTATATAAAGTCGCCAGGAAGAGAAGACCTCCGGTTTCGATAAAAGTTTTAATATATTTGTTAGATGTTGTTTGAGACTTGAGGTTTTAACGGAAGAGGACAAAGCTTCGAAAGCCACCCATTATACTTCTCAGAAGCTCCTCGGTAAAATAATTTGATGAATATGTTATAATTTAATTAATCACCGCATGACAAATGAAATTTCATAAACCGTGATGATCTACCTGAATAGTTCCAATGCTTAGAAATGAGCATCTGTAATTCTCCTAGTTTCACGTTGAAAAATTTGAAATGAAGGCATTTATTGTTTAATATCTTTAGGTATTCTCAAGTCTAGTAGTTGAAATGTAAACAAGTCGAGTGAACAACTAGTAGATTAAATGAAAAGGAATGGCTGAAAGGAATAAGTATTGAGGTAACGCGTTTAGTAATCCAATATAAAATTGATAATATCCTAAACTTCCATGCTTTGTACTGTGGGAATTAGTAATGACAACTTAAATAGGCATACTTCTTACTTATGTACAGAAGAATAGAGGAATATATATATATATATTAGGTCAATGAATAATTATATTATTATTAAATATTATAGAGCTATAAATCTTTCAACACCGTGCCATGTAGCCCCTGGCTGGGTAAGACACAATGCCCCTAGTGGAGCTGCTGAGGGCCATGGATGATATTTCCGACCAATTTAAGGGCATTGTAATTCGCAATAATTAGAAATTGTGCCCAATTTTAATTTGGGTAATATGTCCCATCAGAAATGGGACACATGATCTGCATTATAACACGTCATTAAATCCTTCTCCAAACCAACTTTAAATTATTTCTTGAAGTTATTTTTGTTCCAAAATCTTATCAAAGATTTTGTAAACACTCTTCAATTCTTAAAGAAACACTATATCTTATAGGATTTACCTGAAGAATAAAAATTTAAAATAAAACAACTAAAGACAAAAGCCTATACTGACTTAATAATTATCTGTTCAGTTATTTTTAGCAGATTGACGCAAAAAAACATTAAATCAATATATTTAACGTTCTCATAATTACAAAATAGTTTTTTACATAAATTATAATATTTAAATAAAGAATTATGGGTTTTTTCAATTAAAAAGATTTTACCTTCATCTCATTCATTATAAATTTGAACCCTTTTAAGAAATTTTTTAGCATCACTCTCTTCTAATTTCTTCAGCCTGACACTATTACACAGTAAAAATTTCATCATATTCTGTAAATTGTTCACATAACAATTACTTGTACAGGCCTGTTAAAGAGAATCTCCCCCCAAATATAAATATCTAATTGGTTTTATGAAATCTTTGAGTTAAATGGGTGCCCCTTCTCTAATAAATATTTCTCTTTCGTAGTAAACCTTTAACTTGTACTATAAGATAAAAATTGAATAAAAGATCAAAATTTATTTTTATCTTGAATAAAGTTGAGTAAAACACTCGCTCCCTTTTAAAGTAATTATTTCCAGGTGTGTTTAATGTTGACTTTTTGGGTACATAATAACGAAATTGTTTAAATTGGGTAATTTAACGAATTAAATAAGTCCGTCAAGTATTTTAATACTTGTTTCCTAACTCTCTAACTTATTCCTTTATTCCTTAATTGTTTACAACTTAAATTTTTAAACTTTGTACATATTAAAATAATTATATTTGAAAAAAAATGTACATAATATTAAAGAAATATTTTCTTTGCCTATTATAGATTTTAATTTTAACAATTTAAATGCAAATTTACAATATATATAATATCTATTTAAAAGAAAAAGGGATACTATGTTTAAATTAATTTAAATTATTATTATTTTTAAATTTAAATTAAAGTATTTGGGGGTATCCTTTGAATTTTTTTTTGAAAATATTGGTATTTATATAACTTTTTCTTACTTTTTTTTAGTTTTTTAGTTTGAGAACAGTTGGAAAAGTCTTTAAATCGTGAAAAATTTTGAAAAGGGGGTTTACCAATACTATGTGCTAAAAGGCATTAGACAGTAGATATGATAAAACATAAAAAGGAATTTAGTCCATGGAGCTATGTAAAGACGAGTTTTAGAAAATCGCAATCTTTCAAAATTTAGGAATAATCTCAATAGATTCCTTATGAAATTAATTTATAACTTCCCGATATCCTCATTTGTTCCATCCCATTCGTATTCCATCTAATCACAATCACTTCAATTAAAATACAATGGATTCCATTCCTAACTTATAAAATCATTTGTTAACATCAGCACACACCTGCATCCACTACTGTCATTGTCGTTGAAAGAAGGAAGATCAATCCTTTAGAAACCTAAAACGTTTCAGGAATCTAGAACTACATTTTCAATAATTATTTACATAAATTTATGTTTACGAGATTCTATGGGTCAAGGTTTCTGCTTTTTCTAGAGTAGTCGGTTCTATACTGTTCTATAACTTCTAAAACCTGGTAAGTAGCGCTTACTAGTTTCTAATTAGTTTGCTCCTTTTTCTAGAGTAGTACGTTCTATACTGTTCTTTAACTTCTAGGAAAACCTTCAGCAGAAATTAAAAATATAGTTCCAAAAATCCAATTCCGCCGAGGAAATAAACGCTGACGAGCTTTTTCGAACTATAACTCTGAAATAGACGAACTCTTTTACAAGTCCCATTTTCTAATTGTTGATCACAATTACCTGTTATACTAATGATTTAAAAAAATTCAAGAGAGGAATCAACTTATTCCTATTCGCTATGACGTCCATTTATTTCTAATAGTCCTCTATCAGCCTGCAGCCATTATACTGCATAAGCAGGTTACGTATTTATGCCATTATTTTGGCTAAAAATTTTATCAGTAAGTAAAAAATCTCATACTACTAGACGGTTTGGTATTGCAGGTGCCGTTTAAAAAATCTTTCCTGCCTTTTTAAAAAAAATGATCTCAAATGTATCTCAAATTCTGAATTTGAAGCCATTTTGAAGTTGGTTATAATATCGCCCTTTTTCAGAGGAATGTTTTACATAGATTATATAATTTGACCTCATCAAATAATTTTGGCTGGTTAGTTGAGTCAAAAGCCCTCTCGTAAAATTTTGATTTCATGATCTTTGGCACACAGTCATTTCATTTCAAAATAACTCCTTTCTTGACAAAATCTCAAATACTCAGCATTAATTAGATGTTTTTACAGGAGGCCAAGGTTCGACAACGGACTGTAGCGCCATAGAAGAAGAAGAAGAATTAGATGTTTTAAACATAGCATCAAAGATCTGTTTTTGAGTATACATACATAAAAGTTGATAGGAAAATACCATCTCCTTTTGCTTCAACTTTTTCGTTTAGAATGAAAATATTAGGAAAGGGAATATTAAATTTGGGGAATTGAAATATTCTACCTTTTAATTTTTGTATTTGTATTTATTGTATACATACAATAAGTTTTCTTATTATTATTATTTTTGTTATTGTTTTGTTCTTTATTTCTAAATTTTTATGACTTCCAATATAAAGAAAATAAATACAAAAAAAAAAAAATTAGAAAATATGTAAGGCTTCAATTCTTATTTTTTTTAAATTTTTTTTTTTCGAATTTTTCATTATAAAAAAAAACCAAAAAAAAAAAAATAAATAATAAAAATATATAAATAATAATTCATATATGATATTTATGATATTGAAATTGAATTTTCTTTTGTCTAATAATATGTTATCTTATTCATTCAATACTAAAAACAATGTACTATATATATATACATATATATGGTATATATATATAATTTTATATTCACCCTTTAGGTGGTGAGTTCAAAGGTAAAATAAAAAAAAATTAGTTTATCAATTTATGAAGGTAAAATAAAATAATAGTTGGTATATATATATATATATATTTAAAAGTTAATTTTATTGTTATTTTTATTGTTTTTTAGAATGGTTTATTAGTTTTAACCTCAAAAAGAATTTTTATTTATTTTTTTTTAAATGGATGAAAAAAAAAACTTATAGACTTAAAGAATTGAAAAAAAAAAACTTCTGATTGATAATAACATGTTCTGAAAAAAAATTCAAGGAAAAAATAGTACTTAAGAATATTGTTTTGGAACCCATATAAATTTTTATTTTTTCTTCTTTATTATTATTTTATTGAATTTATGAACAGAATGAACATTTGAATCAAAAGACCATTTTTTTAATTTATTTGAAAAAAGTATTTAGGGCATTTAAAAAATACTTTTAATCAATTAAAATATACCTATTCTATATAGTATATGCCCAAAGGAAGTTGAGATATGAAAAATTAATATTTAATCAAGAAACGAGGAAGAATGTAGTAGAATAAACTGTGTCAACCTTGGGATACCGCTTTGCCCGTAATATAGACATCATAACACCCAATTAATTTTGGCAATATTTTAAAAACACAACTTTTTACACTTTCAAAAAATGTACAAAATAAAATAAAAGTTGAAAGGCAGCTCTTTAAACACAGTACACCGTCTATATTTTATCCAGACGTTGAGTATTAAATTTAACTGCAATTGACCAAAATTTAGACATCCAGCTTCATTAGGTATAGAGTAATACCCATATAAAAGAAGAAGTTGTATGGCAACTACTTGAACCCGCTGCACTACGTCAACTAAATTTTGCAGTAAAACTAAACTATTTTTGGTGAATTTCTTAATTTCCATCGTTACCATGTATAGAGTTATTTTCATGTAAAAAAAGTTGTCTGTTTAGCTACTCGTACTCGTAGAATAAATTGGCTGCAGTTCAATAGTAGTGATGGTTATTGTATAAAACAAATTTGTTAAAATTTCAAAATCCTAGCTCCTTTATTGTTTAAGTTATAGTGCGGACGGAAGGAAATACATAGCTACATTAGTTTACTTTTCGATTCTGATCCGATCCATATCTTTGAGGCTCTATCTATCCCGCTCCTTCTCTGTGTCACAAACGTAATGGCAAACTTAGTATACCTTTTTACTTAAAGTCAAATGGGTATAAAAATAGTTGCGAAATAAAAAATTAAGGCCACATCCTTTATAAGTTAAAAAATATTTCAATGCAATGAAGTGAACAGCAGAATGAATCATTTTGATGAACAAATTAATTTTCCTAATATTCATCGAGATTAGGTAATGCAAAATTGTAAAAGTACAGAAATGATTTTTTTTTAACGCGTCGTTTACTTAAGCTTCTTAAAGGAATTTGTAAATAGAATTTTTTTTAATAAATTTTACATTTATTCATGTGATTTTCTCTCTAATATTCTCACTCCCTATTTTTTATAAATTTGTTCTTCATCAAATTTTTCATTTCCAGGTATACCAGCATGTCCTAGTACCTAGATGATTTTTATTCGTTTCTATTCTTTGTCAATTATGTTCCTTATATTATTTATGACATTCTCTCTGTTATCTTTATTCTTTAGCATTTTAATAACACCAAAATTGTCGGTATATATATTGTTTATATCATTATTTCTTAAAGCTATCTTTAATGCTTCTTCTTCTATGGCAACCAATTCCGTTGCAAAAACTGAGCAGTTTTCTTATATTCGCATCTTGTATACCTTGTCAAAATATATTAAAGAATACACTATTCCATTTCGGTCAACTAAATTATGCAATTGCAATTCTATAAGAATGTTTTATACAACTTTAAATTTTTAAATAGGAAGGAGCTAATGAAGAAAAGCTTTAGTTCAAAAAGCTTCTTAGCTTGGACTAAGTTTTCACACTAAATTCTTTTAGATAAATTGCAGAAGGGAATTATATGTTAATTCAAAATATTCATAATAAAAAAAATTCTAATTAATTTTTGTTTTTTTAATTTCAATTTTTAACCAGTGCCGCGAAACTCTCAGAATTCGAGTGGTTTGCACTTCCAAATTATTTTTTATAAAAAAATTTAGACGGGACCGGCAATTTTGTGACAAAATAAGCCGACTTAAATATATAATATTTATATTTTTAAACAAATAAAAGGACCACAACCGCATTTTGACCAAAATTTGTTTCCGAATAAGTCGATTAATATATACAAGTGCTCCCCAACACTCGTAATTTGAGCGATTGTCGCTCAATTAATAATTTATATTTATAAAAAAATAATTGAGCCGCAACTGACAATTTTATTGCCTCAGTGTGTTACCTCTGTAAAACGATCTTCATTAGAAAAAATAAATATTTCGTTTAAATAAAAATAAAATTTATTTTTGATGTCAAAAATTTGTAGTGTGAAAGCTAAGGTTTTGCTCAGATAAGATTTATTTACAAAAATCTTGGCAAGTTTACAAGTTAATTTATAACAAGTGAAGGAAAAAAACCAAGGGTTTTTAAAAAGCACATTTTCAAAATTATATACGGTTTCTTACTGAGTATTTTATCATTTATTTTTATAAAAATATATATTATGATAAGATAATATTATATTTTTGTTATTTCATTAATAATTAATTATATGACTAATAGTGAAATACCTAGAATATAACCTCAATGCACTCAAGAAAACCTGTTAATAAGTGCAAAATATAATGTTGGAGATGTAAATATAATGACGGACGGACAAAGTCAAAATTAAGAAAAACCTTTGACACTTATTGAAACTTTCGTTTTGGAGCTTTCAATTTTGTATACAAATAAAAAAAAATTTTGACAGATATTCAAGTTATAGGTGTTTAAAAGCTAAATTTTTAGCAAAATTTCAATTTTCGACCCCTTACAGCTCCTAAAGAGCGGGCGTGACAAAAAAATTTTGTTAACTGACTCTTACGTATTTCTAAGGATCTAACTTCTCCCAAAATTTCAAGTTTCTAGATTTAGCCGTTCAGAAGTTATAAGGGACCAAAAATTTAGCAAAACTTAGTTTTGAATAACGGTAAATTTTAGTACCGTATGGTAACCCTATACAATTGGTTTTTAAAAATTTGAAAAGCTTATAAGAACAGCTGTCGGTTACCGTTTTCAGGTTGGAAATATACTTTATAGAGCTCTAATTATAACTGTTTAAAGATAGGGCTTTTTCCGACTTTGTGGGGCTGTAGCTCCGTAACGGGGGGGACTACAAAAAAAAGGTTTAACATTAAATTATTTTTATTGCAATACCTACCCATTTCTGATATTTTGTAGTCAGCCAAAGGTAAAAAGGGACGGACGGACGGACGGACAGAGTGAAGCTATATAGGCACATTTTTACAAAATTTTTTGAAAATATGATAAAAATTGTTTACTAAATACCAGTATTTAACATTTCGAATTCTAGGTTACATTTAAAATGACGTTCGATTCGAATTAACTGTAACTTTTACCAAACTTTAACATTTTAACTGTTTGGAAATTTTTGTATTTGAAATAAAAATGATACTTAAAAAATTTCTTCCAAGTAAAAGTTACATAGATTGAAGTTTTCGAAAATTTTGCATTATTATGCACTAATGTTTTAAGTTTTATTAAGTTTTATAGATAATTAATTTTTTATTAAATTTTTTAGCAAATCTAACTGATCTAACTCAGCTTAAATGAACTGTAAAATCTCTAATTAGCATTCTGAATACATATTTAGCATAATAAACCAAATAAATTAAAAATTCTTCAAATGATCTCTTTAAAAAAGTGTCAGCCGTTTACCTGATTTGATCATGCTTTGATAACGGTATTTATAAAATCAATACCATATATAAATAAATATTATTCTAAATTTTCCTAGCTACTTTCCAAATTACGACATATAATCTCTTTTATATTATATCATAAAAAATAAAACCAAACCAGTTATGTGTATATCATAATGGGTCAATTGATAAATCTGAAGTGTGTCAAGAGATAATCATCATTTTCAACTGATCTGATCTTTTAATACAAATTCTCACTTCTTACATTAATAGAGTAACCTAAAGTAGCAGAGTTTATAACATTCAACCATACAAATGATCTTAAACCTAGTTAATCACTTTTAAAACAAAAAGTAAAAAATATTTCACTACAATCATTCATAATTATTGAAAGAATTGTTATTTAGTAATAAACAACTTTTGTATCCAGTAGTCAATTTAAAGAATCCCAGACTCAGACAATTTTTTATTTCTTTTATTACCATTAAAAAAGAAAAAGAAGTTTTTGTTAAACAACAACATTATTGCATAAAATTACCTAGGTATTGTATATACAATAGTTATTATATTCTATATATAATAGAAAAAATTATACTACTTGTATTCTGTCTGTTTTGCATTTATATGTTGATTTGTGTTGAAAAAATTTGTTTTGTATCTTAAAGATTCGTTATGTAATATAATTTCGCATTTCCATATATTACTTTAAAATAATATCAACACAACGAATTGGAAGTGGAATTGTATATATATATATATTTATATCTATATATATAAAAGCGAAAGTTTGTTTATTTGTTTGTTTGTATGTAGCGAGTTGGCTCCTAAACTGCCCAGCCGATTTTCATGAAAATTTGTATATAGAGGTTTTTGGGTACGGAAAGAAATCGTGGCCCAAAAATTTTGCTCTAATGGACCGCCAAGTTGGGGCTGTGGTGCAAGTATATAAACTTCTTTGTTCTAAAAAGAAAACGGTTCGACCGATTGACTTCAAATTTGGTATACGTGATGCTCCTTGAGAATTGAGTTGACACTATTAACAGTTTTAGATTTTGTTAACCCATGTCGGGCCGACAAGTGGTCAAAAAAAATGTTGGGTCCAAATTTTGTCCGATTTTACGAAATTCTGCTTGGCTTAAAAGAAATTCTGCTTTGGCTTTTGTTGAGTTCCATTAACCCATTGCGGCCCAAAAGCTTTTTATATGTTTTTTCAATACTTTACTCTAACTTCGAAACGGCTTGGCCGATTTTCTTCAAATTTTGTATACGTGATGCTCCTTGAGAATTGAGTTGACACTATTAAGAGTTTTGGAATTTGTTAACCCATGTCGGGCCGACGGGTGGTCAAAAAAATTTTTTTGGAAATAAATTACGTTATATTTAGGAAAGTAGTTTGTACTGCTTTGAATTATAGAAAGTTTCAAAAATTACTAGAATAATCCTAGAAAAATTGTTTTAAAAAGATTGCTTTCATACATTTTAAAATTTACACGTGTAAATCGTGTGTAATTTTTGTGTTAACTTTTTGCAGGAACATCAACTTCAATTAAACCTCCATTGACAGGCGCAGAAACGCGCACCGGGTATTAGCTAGTATATCTATAAATATAAAGTCTGTACCTTTGTTAATTTAGATTCATTTGTTTCTATGCTTTGGTTAAAAAACAACAACAACAAACAAGTAATGAAAAAAATCAAAGGTTTATAAAAGACATCATTTCCAAATTTGGGATAAAGAGTATATTGAAAAATAAACTAACAATAATTTCGTAGAACTTTTCTTAGAATTCCAGAAACACTTTCTTTAATTTTAAGCAGCACACTTGATAAAATATATCTCATTAACAAGGGAGGTCTTCTTCACGAATAACCGCGTAATCAGCTGATTGCTAAAGTATATAGATGTATCTCCAAATCTACTCGCGACCGTGCAGACACCGATTTTTTGACTCTGGACCATGTCAATCTTTAAAATTAAGGTATAACTTATGAAAATGGAACTTATAGTTTCCGCGCTATTTCAAATTTAAAATACGGGCATATGAAATTATATATTTAGATATTACTTGCTAGAGCTTTAGCTTTTGTATATTACTTCAAAAAAATTTAGACAGTTGTTTAAAAATAACAAATTTTTTGTTCTTGACCTCTTACAAATAACTAGACGACGACGAGTGGCTCGAATATATTTTTTCAAATCACATATTCTTATTTCCAATTTGGTAACTTGTCTCTAAAACGATAGTTTCTAACTTAATTTAAAATCTTCCAAACATTTATGATGTCAAAAATAGAAAAAAAAAGAAAATCAGTTTCACATGATTTGACAAGGAGCCAGCACATGAACGATTTTTTTAATTTTACGCTCTTTTGTCGCTTTTCTATTTAACCACTTATATGAAAATCATCGTAAAGCAACTGTCATTTGGTCAAGTTTATGAAAGCATCTGTAGTTTGGCATAATTTGTAGATTGAAGATACACCTTAAATAACTTGGGCAAAGCCCCATAATTGGATGAGATTTAGCGATACATATTTGTGGTTTTAATTTCATTGTTTCATTTCAAATTGTCAAGAAATTTGTTAACTCTTAGACAAACAAACTGGCAATAAAACAGATTACCTAAGTCATAATATTTTAAAATTTTTTTTTTGAAAATGTGCTAAAAACCAATAAAAAATAATAAAAAATAAATAAAGAAAATAAAAAAAAAAAAAATTTTTATTTTTTGATTTCATCGCGAATAAATGAAGAACTGTATAAGACCTTGCCAATCGACCTTCAAATCACTATTCACGTCAATTGTATAATTTTTTTTTTTTTAGGTTTCTTCAATTTTATTTTTTATTATTACTTTTTGTAATTTTTTCCTTTTATTTTTGTTTTTTTTTTTATTTTGTTGCTGTTGCTGGATTTCTTTTTTGTAAATTTCCGTCATCTTAATAACAATTTATAACATTTTGTTTGTACCATTGGTTGGTTGCTTAGTTTAAAGAATCACAATTCAGTTTTTTTTTTTCATACAATTGCGATTTAAATTTTTCTATTTTCTACTTGTATTTTGTTTTTCAATTTGTTGTTTTTGTAATTTTGCTTGAAGTTATGCTTGAAGTTAAATGTTTTATTTTTTTATTTCACATCTTTTCTAAATATTACTCAGCATAATTTGCATATAGACTTTAAAAAAAATTTATAATATAGAATAATATATGTTAGGACTGAAGTAATTCAAAAGATATTTTTACAGTACCGTAAAGAGTACATGTTTAAAATATTTTTAGTTTATTAAGTTTGAACATCTGTATTTGTCATTCTGACTGGCTTATCTCCCGCCGTTTATTTATCTTTCGTTGTACTGCTAAAACGCTAACACCAAAGTTTTCTAAAAGCCATTTTTTCCAATTTCAGACTTATTATTTATTAATATCTTTCTCAGCAGCTCCATCGGTAATCATTATGCTTTCAATGTAGCTAAATTTAGAGACATTATCTATAATGAAGGGACATAACATCTCGTTTTGAACTTCTAAGGCATATTCTTTTAATAATTTTATGCTTTTTATTCTTCCTGCATTTCATTGTGTCTATGGGCAAGATAGATGATGTCATTCGAGTTAACTTTATTTCTCTGACCGTGGTTATGGTCTTTCTTCATCACCTGAACAAGGATGGGGAAAAGTGAAGAGCTGTTTTTACTTCCGATTTAAGTTTTGACCTGTGTGGTGTATAGTTCTTTTTACATCCTCGCGCATGGCCTTGATTATTCATATTACCTTTTCAGGTATTTTGTCACTTGTTACTTATATTGCCTCTCGTTCATCTTAAAGTTCTTATATTCTTTTATATTACCGTTCTTTGGTAGTTTAATTAAAATGTCTTTTTTCCAGCTTGGCGAGATTATTTCAGTTTCCCAGGTATTTCGAAGTTTTGGTTCCTTACGTCTGCTGTCGTCTCCGAACTTAGAATATTTAGGAACTCATCCGGAATTCCATCTGCAACTTCTGCCTTCTTGTTTAAGAGTTTACCAATGGCATTTGCTATTTCGCGTTTCTCCACAGATTCTGGTTAATTCTTCTGTTATGATTTTAGTAATTTTCTTGTTGCTGTTGGTGTTGTTGTAGGATATTGATGTTGATTTCTTCAAAGTATTTGGTGTCATCTGCGAAGCTCATTTTGTATGACTATGAGAGGTCAGCCTCATCTTTAATTGGATCGTTTTGTTTCAAATTTTTATTTCCTTATATTTGGATTTTATTGTGGTATGTATGCATGTTGTTTTGTTCTGCTGCCCTCTGAACTTCCGTAACTCTGTTACTGTAGTAGTTTAATTTTTCTCTTCTTGCTGGCTTCTGTATATCTGTTGCTTGATTATTATATTCCACTTTCAAATTTACATATTAGAATTCTTGTTTTTAGTTTCCTTCTAGGTTCAATCTTCCACGTTAAATTTTCTATATGAGTAAATTATTTAATGCTGTTTTTAGCTGTAAGTAGAATTTTCCTTTGTGTCTTCAACAACTGATTCTGTTCGGAACATACCACTGTATAACTAGTATTTAAGCTAATTCATATATAAATCCTGACCGTTATAATTCCGTCTCAGATCCGGGTTGCTAAAGTATTTCATTTCGATGTTGTAATTGCTCCTATATAGAGGACAATCTTATTTCACTCATGCCCAGCATTATTATGTTCTCCTATCAATCTCGCCTCTTCTCTAAACTCGCGTACATTTCAAATGCCAACTTATGCTCTTTGTCATATATTTTCATAATATTCGAGGTGCTGCTTATGTTTCGATAATCGTGTTTGTTGGTAGATTAACGAAAGTAGTTTACCTAACTGTAATGGAACGTACACTAATAATATTTTTATGTACAATATTTCACTAAATTTCCCATAAAATTCACTTTATTATTAATATTCTAATTGTACTAATATTTTTCTATGACACTGTATAATATCGAAGATCTGTAATTAAATAGCCATAAAAAAATTTTCAGAATACTATTAAAAAAAAATAATAAATATTTTAAATTAAAAATATTCAAAAAAAACTACAATTATTAAAATTTTGCAGACATATTGTACACATATTTCCAATTATATTCTCATAAATTAAGTCTTTAGTACTAAAATATATATGTTTACCTATAGTATATACTATGTATATTGTGTAGGATAGTGTAGGAACTAAATATATATATATATATATGCATATATGAACTATCTATAAAAAAATTTTAAGTACAAATTGTACTGTTTTATTAAAAAAAAAAAAAAATCACATATATATGTATATATATATATATATATATTTGTAAATATGAATCTTAAGTATCTTTTAATAATTATGTATGAAATTACAATTTTTAATGGATAGCTGATGGGATAACAAATTTTTATTATCATTTTTAATTTTCCATTTCTATTTTTTATTGTTTGATATTTTTGTTTTTGTTTTTGTTTTTTTTTTCTCTTTTTAAAAGAAAGAGAAAACAGATATTAATTTTTTTTTTTTATAGGTTCATAAATATCTATATATATAATATGAAGGTAATAAAATAAGTTGTAAGATATTTTATAGCCACCTTTATTTTCTTTTTATACCCGTGCATACATATATGACATCGGGTATATTAGATTTGCTCCTCCGTTTGTAACGCATCGATCTAGACGAGCTAGATATAGTGTCAAGGGTACGTATCGGCTCAGAATCGAAAAATTAGTCGATCTAGCTATGTGTGTCTGTCCGTCCGTCCGTCCGTCCGTCCGTCCGTGTGTCAGCACGATAACTCAAAAACTAAAAGGGCTAGAGTCTTGAAATTCACACAAAGTCATTTTTAGACAATTTCTAGGTTCCCTATTGTTTTTGGTTAAAATCGGACCAAGGCTTCGGGGAGCTGCCATACAACTTTTTTGCACCAATATGAATTTCTTCAAAACTAATTATACTACGGGGATGAAAATTACACACGGTTAGTTTTATAATGACTCCGGCACTTATATGAAGTTTCAAAATGTTAGGGCCCCATTTTCGGGGGGCTGCCATACAACTTCCTTGCACCAATATGAATTTCTTCGAAACTAATTATACTACGCAGATGAAAATTACACACGGTTAGTTATATAATGAATCGAGCACTTATATGAAGTTTCAAAATGTTAGGGCCCCATTTACGGGGGGCTGCCATACAACTTCTTTGCACCAATATGAATTTCTTCAAAACTAATTATACTACGAGGCTGAAAATTACACACGGTTAGTTATATAATGAATCGAGCACTTTATGAAGTTTCAAAATGTTAGGGCTCCATTTACGGGGGGCTGCCATACAACTTCTTTGCACCAATATGAATTTCTTCAAAACTAATTATACTACGAGGCTGAAAATTACACACGGTTAGTTATATAATGAATCGAGCACTTATATGAAGTTTCAAAATGTTAGGGCCCCATTTTCGGGGGGCTGCCATACAAAGTTTTCGAATCAATAACTGTGAATCTAATGAAGCTACAAGGTTAAAATTAAAATGGGGCAGGTAAATTAATAGGGCAAGTTACTTGGCAAAGTTGGACATCACTCGGATCATCGGACTTTTAGGGTGGGACAATTTTTTTTTTTTTGTTTGTTTTTTTTTTTATTTTTTTTTTTTTTTTTTTTTTTTAAGCTAAAGTTATGGGACAATGAATGAAAATTTTGTTATTTTTTTTTGTGATATTTTTTTTTTTTGTGATTTTTTTTTTTTTTGTTAATTTTTTTTTTTTTTTTTTTTAAGCTAAGCTTATGGGACAATAAATGAAAATTTTGTTTTTTGTTAATATTTTTTTTTTTTTTTTTTATGTCAAAATTATGGGGTAATGAGTTAAATGTATAAGGGAAGTAAATTACGGTTTATTTAATACACCATAGTGGGTATGCACGGGTATCTAAAAGTTGACAAGGGCAACTATAATCTTCCTCGTTTAATATAAATATATATATATATATATTGTTTGATGGTTTATTTTAATGTATATCTTGTAGATTTATTTCAAGTTTTGTTTGTTTGTTTTTGTTTTTTTTTAGTGTTTATTTCGATTTAAGTAGTGCAAATTTTTCTCCATACTTCTTCTTTCTCTTCCTCTTCTTCTTCTTGTTTTAGTTTCGATTCTTAGAAAAATAGTTTTTGATCTTCATTTTCTATATATTTTTTTATTATTGTACTTTTCAATTTGTTAATTTGTTTTTTTTTTTTTTTTTATTATTATTATTATTTTTTGCTTTTGTTTAGTAGGTATTTAGTACTACATAAAACTATGATTTAAGAATCCGTCGGAAAATAAGTCATAAAAATTAAAAGAAAATAAATGGAAAAAAAAAACAAATAGAAATTAAAAAAAAAAAAAGAATAGATAATGTTATATATGCATATATATATATATATATATTAGTATTGCGGTTGTTTATTTTTTCTTTTCTTATCGTTAATAATAATTCCTCTAAGTATATTAAGAGAGTTACTTAAGAGATTAAAGTTTTACTACAGGTTTTTTTTTTATTTTTTTATTTTATTTTTTTTTTTATTTTTTTTTTTTATTATATTTTTTATTTTTATGTAGCGTGAAATTATCCTATTAGATTACTACTTTCAATTTTCATATGAAAATTTATAACATATACTATCTAGTTAATACGAAAGTATATATATATGTATATTAAATTAAGATATTAACAATGGGTTGGCCAAATGATAGATACTTCGAAATTTTGAAACTTCGGAATGAAAGTGTTACCTAATTATTAAAGGGTTTGAACAAATTAATTAAAATTTTTGTTAATTAGGACAATGAGTTCTTTCAAGCAAGTTGGGAAAGTAGGATTTTACATGTTGGAACATATAGGCAACATATTATATACAAAACATATAGATATAGCACTGGGCCTCATAACATGTAGAAACATTTTAAATTTTCAACACATACAATTCTATTTGTTATATGTTGTAATAATTTTTTATTGAATTCGAATTGTTCAATACAGACATCTGCGAGTTATATAATTCAATTAAATTATTTGCTGATGTTTTGTGTTTTTGTATATACTGTTATACTTACTTACATACTGGATTCTAGAACCCCTGGTGGGGTATAGGGCGTCAACAAATATTCTCCACCTTTCACGATCATTAGCAGTTCCTTTTAGCTGTAACCACGTTTTGCGTTGCGCTTCTGCCTCTTTTAAAACAGTACTTCTCCATGTTTTCCATTGCCATGCAATTTTTTCTTCTGGTTTCCTCCAGGTGTTTCCGATCCATCGCCATTTTCTCTCTCGGATCTCGACTTCAATCATCTTTTGGTTCGTTTTTTGCCACAGGTGTGTGTTGGTAATGATTTACGGTAAACGGACTCTTAAGATGCGGCGTAGACAACGGTTTATATACGACTGCAACTTTTTGGTGATATTAACCATGTTTCATGTTTCACAGCCGTATAGAAGTACTGATTTGACGTTTGTTTCAAATATTTTTAACTTTGTACGCAGGGTGATATTATTTGACTGCCATATGTTTGATAGAGTTTCAAAAGCAGTTCTAGCTTTATTTATTCTGCTGTCAACATCAATTTCTGTTTCCGCATTTGATGTCACCATGCTTCCATAATAATTGAACTGCTCTACTTCTTCAATTTGACTTTCTTCTAGTAGAATATACTGTTATATTTAAGTATTATTTTTCATTTATAGACTTCACTTTTGAGGCCTAGATATTGTTTATAAATATTTACCGCCTAATCATCGGAAGAATTTAAAAATATTACTGTTATTATACACGCTTAGCAGCTCGATCTCATTTTTATAGGGTATAACTTTTTCAAACTAGAACTCTGAAATATCAAAACACTTTAATTATTAAACATATACTAAATACTTTAATTTATAACATATACTATCTAGTTAATACGAAAGTATATACCTATGTATATTAAATTAAGATATTAACAATGGGTTGGCCAAATGATAGATACTTCGAAATTTTGAAACTTCGGAATGAAAGTGTTACCTAATTATTACAGGGTTTGAACAAATTAATTAAAATTTTTGTTGATTAGGACAATGAGTTCTTTGAAGCAAGTTGGGAAAGTTGGATATTCCATGTTGGAATATAGGCAACATATTATATACTAAGCATGATATAGCACTTTAATGTGGAATACTCTATCACCCACTTTATGTGTTTTCCAATACTTATGATTAAGAAAAACTCAAGAGTCAAATTAAGCGTTTTTGGTTTTACGTTTAACCCGTGATAAAAAATATATATCTAATGATTAGTTAATCTTCATTCACTACTCTCAGCTATATGTAGGTATACTACACAATTAAAATTTTATCATTTTCTCATGAAGTTTCCAATTTGGTAGGTAGGTTCCTACATTTGAAAATAAATTTTTTAAGTTTTTAAATTTTACACTATATACTTTTTAAACGTAGAAAAATATTATTTTGATCTTTTAAATAAAAGTGGCTGAAAACAAAAGGGAATGACCCATATGCTATTGTAGAGGCGTTAAGTACTCTGTTGAAAGAATTATGGAGGAAAAAACCAGATGACAATTAAGAAACTAAGAACATTTAAGAACTAGTTCAAACTAATTTTTAACGTATCTACCGTCGAATTTTTGCACACAATTGTATTTTTCCAGTAAATAAAACAGTAAATAACGAGAAAATGATGTAATGTCGCGCAACGGGTGAAGAATATAGAAATGAATTGAATATAAAAACAGTTTAACTATAGTTTATTCTACAGTATATTCTTTTGCTATCCCTTTATTTTGTTGCTAAAAAATTCAAAATTTAAAGGGTTTGGGGAGAGAAAAAGAGAAGTGGGCTGATTGGGCTTGTTTATAAACACATATATTTTTTATTTGTTTGTTAATAGGGTTAAATACTCGTGAAATAATTAAAAAAATGAAAAAAATAAATAAATAAATATAAACAAACCTTTAAAGAAGAAATAACAATATTTTTTTTTTTTCATTTGTAATTTACGAACATAGGTATACATATGTGTGTGTATGTCAGTATATGTATCATATCATTATAGTTTTAGATCAGATAAAAATGTCAAAATATTACTACAATGTTGGTTCTATATAATTATATTATGTATATTATATAGATAGGTACATATAGGTATTATATGTTTATATTGTAGTTAAGATAATAGATAATAAATAAAAGATAGTTTTAGTAGATAATATTATAAGTTTTGTGGATTATTTTAGTTTTAACTTTTGTTTCTATTTTATTTCTTTTTTTTTTGTTTTTATTTTTCCTTTTGTTTTAATTACAATTCTGACATGGTTCATTATTTTCTATTATAAACAAAATACAATTTAAAGCTAAAAAACAAAGATTAAAATAGATTTAAATTTTATATCATGGTAAAACAAAAATAAACTTTTTAAAATCTTGAAATGAAATTAAATATCTAATCGAATAACGGCAAAAGCTGTTTTTATTCTTTGGAAATATAAATCTAAACAATTAACACTAACAGCAAGGTACGTAGCTCTCTGTATAGATTTTTTTTTTTTAAACTCCTTTCCAAATAGCGGTTAAAACTTTTTACTGAATTAGTTTCTAGTTTCTTCTAAATAACGGTTAAATCTGAACTGCGAGAGTGACAAATATATTGAGGCTTGAAGAATTATCACTATTTGCAAGGTAATCATGTATAACCGTATTGGTTACGAATTAGTTCCTAATTTCTTCTAGTTAACGATAAAAATGATTTGGAAAGAGCTATACGATTAGCTCTATATTTGGATGAAACTAGGAATTAAACGTCCTACGTATGCTCATAGAACAAAAATTACTGGCTTTTTTCAAATATTTATTAAAGTTGAATATATACGAGATATTTATTGGAAAATTAAAAACTACTGGTACCGTACCTGTTCCTAGTTCTTTCTAAATAATGTTTAAGTAAAACTGTATCATTTTCTGGTTTCTTCAATTCTGCTTAACGGTTAAACCTGAATATATAAGAAAAATGTATTGAAAAACAAAGAATTATCACCACTTTTAGATATGTAATGTATCCCAATGTATTCTTTAGATACTAGTATCAAATCGATGAACAATGAACATACATATGTAAAATACAAAATATTAGTTAAATCTTCACCGCTAGAAATGGAAAACCAATTCGGCGCCCACATGCGGCGAAATTCTTCTCAGATTTCTCAGTAAGTCCTGAGAAATCTTTTAAATGGATTTCCACGATTTTAATTTTAATCAATTTTTACAAGTAAATGCAATGAATGGATATAAGATCTGATAAAGTTCGACAACAATTTTTACTTCAATTACGTATTCAAAATTCAGAAATAATTTCTATATGCCTACCTATACTTATGTAACATTATTTTGAAACAATGTTCTAACCTTCAAATTTCAATATTAGGTACAATATCTGATTCTGAGTTTTATCGAAATATTAATTTTAATAATTGTTTTTTTGATAATGTTTTAAAATTTGAGTGCATTTTTATTTAAAATTTGATTTTCATACATTACTCATAATAGTTATAACTTCGTCCAGTTTTCAGTTTTCGAAAAATCTTTTCAGAAGAACTGGTGAACTTCAATAGACAGCAATTTTTAAAAACAAATTTTGAAAGAACATTTTTTTATCAATAAGCGTGCTAAAGTATCGGAATAATATGACGCCGAGGAAGTCCAATGAAAAACAAATTTTTATTTTATTATTACACAATGCATTATGCAATGAAGACATTACTATGTTATGAAGACATTTGAACACAGATCCGATCGGTGGAGTAGTGATTAGAACTCTACCTTTTAACCGAAATGTCTCTGGTTCAAACCCTGGTCGGACCATATCTAATTAAATTATTTAATTAATATAGAATTTATATAGGATAAAATACCTATACCACCATAAAAGGAAAGGCTGAATCACTCGCTTATCACATTGTGTGTGGTAGGAGACTATTTATAAATAAATAAATAATAATTTGAACACAGTTATTAAAAATGTATGTTGCTGACGACAATGTTGGAACATATTCCTTAGAATTATTATTTTAGGCTGCTATCTTTCGACAATAGATAAATATTCAATTAGTTAAGTTCTATATTAAATTTATCCAACCTCCAACCTTCTTGACTGGATTTTGTATCAGGTGGATATAGATGAGACATATATATTTACTATTTTGCAATTATATTTTAGATATATTATATAGTCAAACCAATAGCTTAATGAAAATAGCAATACAATAAGCTAAAGCTTTAGTTTTACTAGACTAAGAATCAAAGTTAAAAATGGAAGAAATTATTTTATTGACACAACAAATTGAATATTAAAAAACTTTTCCACGTGTATTTTCAGTCTATATTAAGAGTCAAAAAGTGCTAAATATAAAGTTATTTTAAAATTTTGAAAATAACGACTTATTATATATAAACATACATGTATATATATGGAGTAGGTAGTTAAGAACTTGTGTCTTAATGCACCAATGCAAGTGTCATATTACGCCATGGTTTTTAAGAGTCTTTAGATTATTTTAAAGAATTATTTTGAAAGATTCCCTAAAAAAATGTTAAATTTGAACCTAAAATACTGAAGTTTTAATTTAAGTAAAATTTTATGATTTATATTTATTTACATATATTTGGTTGTTTTTTCAGTTTTTTATAGAAATTTCCAGCTAAACCAAAAATTGGCATGGTGAAATCATATTTTTGGTATAGCTCAAGATGCTGGTAGATGTTTGGATTTCTTATCGCTGAGAAACTTACTTCTCTCCATACATTTGGGTTGGAGTTTCTATTACGGCGCTGGGATATCTTGAAAAAGTTCAAAATAAAGCTGTTCATCTTTTAACAATCCAGCAATACTCATCGCGCATGTGGAACCGTATCGTATCAAATGTGTTCCTGAAAAATTGAAAACACATTAACTTCTTTCTTAAATATCCTATCTAATTTTTCTCAACCCCCATAATCCGATTCTTTTTTTCTAAATATCCTATCTTCTTTCTTTTAAACTTTTTTTTTCTAAATATTTTATCCAATTTTCCTCATCCCCAAAAACTGATTCCTCAAAATCCTTTCACATCCCTATCTCCGAAATCAATTTGTGCATTTTTATCACAGGTCCCATCCTAAATTTGGGTTCCAAAAGGGATTGTTTGGGTTTTTGGTGCATTAAAGTCGCACACTAGCTATAGAAACTACGCACAGCGCAAATAGGTGTCTTTCAAAGCTTTTCATGTCCCTCGTAATAAAACAAAAAGAAAATCCTTATAGTAGAATTTGAACTATATCAGCCATGAGCAAAATCTGAAAAGTTAGAGCATACCAACTGGAATCATATACCTAATACATTTTATTTTCTAAGTTGTACATTTAAAGTTATATTGTTCAGACTTAACATATCAAAAGCACTAACTAATGTTTAAGCACACTGTTGAATTTCATTGTTATCTAAACAAATTCTCAACAGCCATTAAAAGTAGTTTAAAATTCCTTAAAAAAAAATAAAATTTAAATAAAATAAAATAAAAATCAAAAAATCATTTCAATATAAATTGAGAATAATTTTCCAAGTGGCATTACAATAAAAGTTAAACGCTTTAAAAATATAAATTTAGAAAAAAAAAACGAACGAAAAACGTACACAAAATCTAATATTTACTTTGATTAGCTTTTCATATTTTGATAAGAACGATCTCCACAATTTAAAAAACATACAAACAAACATAACAAACAAACAAAACATACAAAATAGATAGAAGTGAACGTTTGCTAAAAAAAAACAAAAAAAAAAAATAACATAGAAAACGCGCTCGTTTGTTCGCCTTATAACCCTAATGGTTTTTTTTTTCACTTTTCCATCATTTTAAAGAAAAGTGAGTATAGAACTACTTTTACTTTGTATAATTAAAGTTTATTTACTTTCCGTATTTTGACTTGAAAACAGCGTTAGTTTTAACTTAAAGTTTGAAACCAAAATTGATGTAGGCATTATATATTTGACCCTATTGAAATATCCCACGTCAGGAAAAGTCAAATAAGGCCAGTTATAATATTTTAGGCCCCGCCTAATGAAATAGCATCAAAAGAACGTAGAAAATTATTTTGGAATTAAACGTGTTTTTCAAAACGTGTTGAAAAAAGAAAAGAGGGTCGATGAAGAGGTTTAAAAAATGGCAATTGTTACTATTAGTTATTGTTTGTTCTTTTTCACTACCTACTGTAAGAAGCGTAAGAATAGGTGTCGAATTCCGCAACGACAACTCTTATTTATATTCCTTCACTTCATAGAATAATTTCTTTTCACTGATGCATAAATTATAATATTTCTATATAACTACTCCTTTAACAGTTGTTTCTTAAATTTTTGGCATTATCTATTAAAATTAAACCAAGGCCATGGAACTATTAGATTCATATTACATAGATAACTTTTGTTAAAGCCTATTCTTAGTTATCCATTGTTGAAAACAATCGCTTTAAATAACTAGATACTTAAGCAGTTACATAGCTAATTCATAAATTTGAACTTTATTAAAACAAGTTCAGATGACAAAATATCATTTATAGACATTAACTTTTGCAGCTATCTTTCGGCGATAGATTCGCTACCATAGTAGAATGGATTCAAGTCCTACAATATTACTGAAATATTATTTGCCATATCAAAGCTTTAATCCACTGCAGCTGGAGTATAGTTTTAAACCGAAAGATTTCATATTGAAAACCAATTATAGAATAGAGAGGAGTGAAAGTGTCTTTATTCTACTTTAAAACTCTTAGATTTACCAAGAAATTGAAACACATATCATTGGTTGCGTTCAGTAGCATCTAACGCTACAAGAAAAGTGCAGCTTTTGACAAAACTTTCTACTTAAAGTATTTTTCTTATTGTAGCGCTAGATTAATTTTGCAGCAAATAAAATTTAAAAAAAAACTTTAATTTGATTAATTTTAATAATTTAAATATAAATAATTTAAACAAGAAATAAAAAAATTTTGCAGCAAATCGTTCAGTACAATAATGTAGCGCTAGATGCTACACTGCTGCAATCTAGAGTAATTCTAGATGCTACTGAACGTAGCCAATGTCAATCTTATATAAACACACGGCTTTTATACGGCTGTGAAACATGGAAGGTAACCGCCAATATCTACAAAAAGTTGCAAACGTATATAAACCGTTGATCACCGCATCATAAGAGTTCGTTGGCCGCAAATCATTACCAACACACACCTGTGGCAAAAAACAAACTAAAAGATGGTTGAAGTAGTGATGCGAGAGAGAAAATGGCGATGGATCGGACATACATTGAGGAAACCAGGAGAAAACATGTTTTGAATGGAATCTATAAGGCAGGCTACTAGTAGGTAAACCAATGAAAACATAATAGAGTACTGTTTTGAATGAAGCAGAAGCGAAACGCAAATCGTGGTTACATGTAAAAGGAATTGCGCTAAGGATCGTGAAAGGTGGAGAAGATTTGTTGACGCTCTATGCCCAACCAGGGGTTCCAGGATCCAGTAAGTAAGTAAATAATATAAGCATACAAGAGAACAATTACATAGCATTTTATTCTATTTTGAAATTTATATTTTCCATTACTATCCTAACATTGAATTTTCATCCTATTTATTTTTTTTACTGTTATCTAATCTAACAAACAAATATTACAGTTTGTTTTTTTTTTTGTTTGCATTCTTTTTTTCCTTTTATTTTTTTTTTTATTCTTATTTAAATATTTACACAAATTGAAATATATAAGTAAAAGTCATCTTAGTCAACCCTTTCTTTTATTTATACCTATACACAAACAAAATAAAAACAAAAAAAAAATAAAACGAAGATAACGGGACAGCAATCAAAAATGAGTGCACAAAGTAAGAGAGGAAGTGGGTACACAGACTATACTTACATTACATTAAAGTACAAAAAAAAAAAAACAACAACAAAAAAAATAAATTGTCACTTTATTTTTTGTTTTTGTTGAACGTTATCAGTCAAAAGGCACTGTGTACAGATATTTTCATAATATTTCGGAATGTTTTTATATATAACATTTTTTGTTTGTTTATTTCTATTTTTTTTTTATTTTTCTGTTGTTTTTATTTTATTATTTCTTCCATAACAGTAAAAAACGAAGTTTCTTTTATCTCTTTTATAGGGTATTATAACTGTAAAATAAAAAAGTAGACGGGAATATTTTTTGATATTCATTTTTTTTTTTTTGTTTTTTGAATGTTTTCAATTTAAAATAAATGTTTTAAGTTTTCTAAAATATTTTTCTTATGATTTTATTTTACCTAATTTTTTTTTTTTTTGTTTTTATTTTTATTATTATTATTTTGTTTGTTTTTTTTTAGTGTTTTATTATTATCCACTTTCCCCTTTTAAATGTGATGAAATGGTAAAAAGGGAGGCTTCTCTGAATATCCAATTTAATGAAAATTGTTTAAATGTTAGAGGAAAACATCATCGATTCTATGTATGAAATTCCAACTAAATAGATGAACTGGATGTGCTCGTGTATGTATGTATGTATGTATGTATGTATGAACGTATATATGTACAAAAGTATAATAAAAAGTTAATTTAATTTGCAAAAAGTTTTATCCTGAATTATCCTCTCTTGATATTCTTGTTTTTTTTTTGTTCTCTTGTTTCAGGGGTGGGAAATTTACATTTCCACAATTTTTTTTCATCACTTTCTTTTTTTTTTTTGTTTTTATTTCTTTCTCTTTCTTTTTTTTTTTGATTTTTTGTTTTCTTTGCAACCAAACTGGGAATTCAACTTGTTGTTTATCTTATAAAAAAATAAAAAGTTTTTTTTTTTTCTTATATAGTCTGAAAGTAAAGTTAAAGGTAATAAGTTTTTTTAAGTTAAAAAAAAATGTAAGAAAGAGATAGCATCAAAATATAAAAAAAAAAAAATAAGAATAATATTTAAAATAGTTTTATAATAAATGTGTTTTTTTTTCGTTGTGTTGTGTTGTTTTTATTTTTCATTCTATAAATTGCGTTATCATCCTATTCAGTCAAGCCACACGGCAAATTGCATACGTTGCATTGACGTCATACTGACGTAATCGGTTAAAATCCTTTATGCACCAAACCGGTTTTGGTAAATATTGTTGTAAAAAAAAACCGGTTTCATTGCAACCAAATTTTACTTGTAAGACTCGATGTACTAACCAACACAAACAAAAAACTGATTTTTTTTTTCTTTAATTTTTTTGTTGTTTTTCTTTTTTTTTCATTATTTAAAAATTTTTGAACTGTGCGCATCTTAAACAAAAAAAATTTGAGACCGGACAAAATATAAAATATTTCTGGTATTGGAAATTGATAAAAATCAATATAAGATTACCATATTAGGTTTTATATTAGGTTATTTTTTATCTTTTAAACTACATACTGAACAAATATATGTATTTGTATTATATTAAATACAATATAAATATATTTTAATTGATAAAATATAAAATTTAGTTAAAATAAATAATAGCAAAAAATAATTAATGATATAAAAGACAATTAGTTTAAGGAACAGATTTAGAACCTAATTTTAAAATTGTATAATTATGAATGTTTGCTCAGTCCCACAGATGTTAATTAAAATAATAATCCATTTTTAAATGACCTAGATATGATATAAGTAAAATAAAATTACCTACTTACTCAATGTAAAGAAAAAATTAAATTTCTTATATTATCTACAAATCCATTTTTTTATTTAGGTAGATACAAACCTTTTTTTTTGTATATGAATAAAAAAATTACAAAAACTTTCCGCTTTTGAAAAATCAGTTGACTAAACATTCTCCGACGATAACTATCTTCGAATGAACTAAATTTTACACATACATTCATAAGTTCATAAATTGATAATAACTGACAACAGTTGCTTACAACACTCTCGTGTGGGATTGAGCAATATTCACTTACGTTGGAAGATTACGTCAAAGCAAGTGTTGTTAACCACTCATGTGTGGATAGGGATTAAAGTTAAGAGTTTTTTTTTTTTGAAAAAATTGTTTTATTTTTTTTTCTTTTTTTTTTTATAGAATAATCGGAATATAACATTTGATTAAATTGTGATGATGATGGAAGCTATAAATGATAGAATAAAATATATTATATAAAAAATATTAAACAAGGCAAAATATAATAAAAATTATAAAGTATTATTAGTAAGCTTATGATCTATTTAAATTAATTTTTAAGAAATTTTTATTTGTCAATAATGATTACATTTAAATGGAGTTCAAGTTGCAAAGGAAACTGTGAGCTGATTTGATAAGTTTAAAGATTTTTAAAGAAACATAAAATGTTTGAATTTTTTCTTGTTTCAGAATGACCTTAAGAAAACGGTCGGTAAGAATAATCATTTCTCCAAAACTTCATATAAATGGATGAATTAAGAGAATATAAGTCTAACGTTTGGACTGGTGCAAGTTTTGTATATAAGAATACCTCCAGTATTAAAAAAGGATATTTTAATACAAATTTCAGCAATAATAGCTATATTGATATAAGAAATCTAACATAAGATAATAATTATAATGATACTTTAAAAGCTATTTTGGTCAAAAGTAATAAAATCTAATTATAGAATAACTAAACACAGATATTGGAATAATAAAGTAGTATTGCATGAAATTATAAACTTCTCTTAAAAACCAATTACAGATAAGGATATTATAATTTCCTATCCTTATTTAAAAATAAGAATAAATAAGATAAAATTATTAGAAATAGTTTATACTAAGAAAAAAAAATGCATTAATCTGACCAAAGGTAAAGACGGTAAAGACGCCGCCTTTCATGTGGAAGGTCTCGGGTTCAAACCCTGGTCAGATCATATCCAATAAAAAAATATCGTAAAATTGTTTACTTATATCGTAATAGTTTATATCGTAATATAAAATAAGATTTAATAAATATATATAAATAACTAGCTGTTGGCCCGTCACAGAATGACGGAAGGTCAGTTGAAAGAAGAACTTTTTCTAATTAAGAACTATTTCTAATTTAATTACATATATTACATAAACATATATTATATATCAATACCATTTTCTTAAATAAAATGGTAACCGTTGCATTCTACGTAATACAGACTATGCTTCAATTCTAGTTATGTACAAAAAAAACAAAAACTTATATGTTGTTGTATCTAAAAATTTGAAGATGAATAATTTATTTAGTCTACCTTTTTTATGTTTTGAATTTGATAAAATTTTGGGGCTGTTAGTTCAAATCCCTTCTTGGTGAAATGTTTTTTTAATTTCAATTAATATTTTTTTTTTTATTCAATTACGTACTTTTTAAAATTAAGTTCGATAAATTTGTGTTAATAAGAGATGTGAAATAGATTTATTTTGTTTCAATAATGATTTATTTCTCCAACTATTAATGTTTTGTATATACATTTTTAAAAAATGTTGTTATACATTCTATATTGTTTCCTTTGTTTAGATTCAAATCAAAATACTTGTTTGAAGGCTAACCGTTCTATAATGTACTTATTCAACATGCTAAATAATGTATCTATTTATATGTACGTGAAATTGTATTAAATAAATGTTGATTTTTGAATTGAGTTTTGCATTATCAAATGCAAATTATAAATTTTATTTGAAATTTTTTTAATATACCTAACCCTAACTAAGTTTAAAATCTATTTTGTCTGGTTTTTATGGTGCATTGAACTCAGAGGTATTGTATACCTGAACCCACTTTCCCAACCGTCAGTTGTTACATAATTTTTTTCCATTTTAACTTTTAAATAGATAAATAATTAAAAAGTTATGAAGGAAGGGATGAGAGATAGATGAGGTAGAGTTGAGAGCGAGATGAGGGGAAACTTTGAAATTACTTTAATACATTTCTTGGTTTATTTGCTTAAGCAAACCAAGCAATGCATCAAAGCATACATTGGGCTTTCGCCCTTATTTCAGATATTTACTGAAAATTATTAAGACCAACTACACAAATGTTCCTGTGAAGCATTGTCTTCTTAATTTTTATTGACAAAATGTCTTACTATATATTTAAAATTTCCAGAAAATCTTCTGTGATTTTTAAAACTGAAATGAAATTTTTCATAAACTAATAAGTAAATTTTATTTCAAAAAAAAATTTTTTTTTTTTTATTAAAAATAAATAAAATATTTTTTGGCCTGCTTATGATAATTTATGATATTTTATTTTCTAAAATAAAACACATCCAACAAAACGTCAATATTTTATTTTTTTATAATTGAACACATCCAACAAAACACATTTAATTGAATGCGTTTGTTACACCTCATTCTAGACAAATATATTAATAATAATAATAATAATAATAATAATAATAAATAATAATAATAATAATAATAATACTCATATCTAATGTCGAAGTTGTTTAATTAAGAAGTTTAATGTTTTAAATAAAATAACTTTAGCTTTAAGGGGTGGGAAGCGCCCTACTTTATGGTGTGGTCGAATTGTATAAAACCCAAATTCCACTTGTACTAAATAGACACAATTAAAGGAAATGTTGAATTTTCTAAAAATAACTAAATAATAAATGAAAGTTCAAATTTATAATATCCAATAATCAAAAGAAATATACGTTTTATTGGAAAAATGGTGGTGGAAAATTTAGATGCTTAAAAAATTATCTGAATGAATAAATGAATGAAAATATAAATAAAGTTTAGATCATAACTTTCAAAATATTTACAATAAAGCCAGGTGGTACCAATACAGTTTTTCTAGGAAAGTTGGAAAAAAAAAAAAATTAAAAATTTCCAAAAGAATTTTCAAAAAGAAACTTTAAATCAATAAAATTTTATAAATTTTTTAGAAAAAAAAATGGATATTTAAGAAAATTTAAAATAAAATTAATAGAAAGGTCAATAAAATAATTAAAATTTATTACCTACAGATTTTGATTTAATTTTTTATATTGATTATGAGAAAATAAAACACATCCTAAAAGTATGCAATGTGGGTAGGATTATGCAATCTACATAAATTTCTTTCATTCGTGTTTTTTTTTTTTTTTGTTTTAACTTTTTTTTATTTTATTCATTTCTTTTAATTTACAATTAGTAAAAAAAGCTTACAAAACTAATATTTATTCTAATTTTATTTTACGACTAAAACCTTAAACACTATAGTTTAATCTTTTTAGTTTTTTTATGAATTAACATTACGAATATTCTTATTTGTTAAGAATTTCTTACATGAAATTTTTTTACAACTAGTTATTTTTGGAAAATTGTTTCAAAAACCAAAATTTGATATACATTTTATTTTATATAAAAACTTATGAACTAAAACTTACGAACTACTTAAATTAAAACTTAAAACCTACTTAATCTAATACCTAACTATCTTAGTCTAGACCTAATCCTATTATTAATTTTTAAAAAACTATCTTTGATAATATTTCAGGGGGAATCTAGCCACCAATAATTCTTATGTATTCGTTTATCCTTTTCAGGGATAAACGTATCATATTTGAGCAAACTACTCTCAATATTATTAGGATTATATTCTATGCACTTGCATGTGGCCCGTCTATTATAGTGATATAATAGGGGGACGTGCTCGTGGTTTTGAATATACCCTTTAGAGTCAAGGTAGATAAAATGTTCGGGAGCAATATAACCCGTTTTTAAACTATTTTTTATGTACTCTTCATTATGGTAATATATTTTGGATATTAAACCATTTTCATTTGTATTCAGAGATCTTTCAAAGTGATTTCGAACAATTTTTATTACAAAGTTGTCGAATCTGATTATGTTTGCTTTACGGTACAAGCATTTATTGGAGTAAAAATGCTTGTAATCCGTTTCAGGTTTTCTGTGTAGGTTTACGCAAGCTCTTATGCATTTTCGTTCAAATTTTCTTATTCTCTCCATTAGTCTTGCACTTATGTTGAACCAAATTGGTGCAGCATATGACATTACAGGTCTAACAAGAGTTTGGTATGCTAAAATTTTTACTCTTTCATCGATAATTTTATTATAGAAAAGTTTTTTGGATGCCATAAAGGCTTTAGTCCCCTTTTCTATATTTTTTTTAACATTATCAATGTAATTTAAATGTTGGTTCAAAACAACACCTAGGTATTTGACTGATTTTTTTCTGTCAATTTTAGTGGAGTTCGAAGCTTTTATATGAAAATTTTTCCAATATTTTCTGATATCGTTGTTTGTTTTGTCTACCGTATTGCGAAATAGAATTGCTTCACATTTATCTACGTTCATTTTGAGTAACCAAACCTTGCAATAATCAGCTACAAGGTTGAATTGTTTCTGAACGTTTCTCGTGATTTCCGCTATTTTATTTCCAGCGGAATAAATTATTAGGTCATCAGCAAACGCTAACGAGTAATTGCTTCCCTTCATGCCTCCAAGTAAATTTAACAATTCTGTTAAATAAATTGAAAACAGAATGGGAGAATTTACTGTGCCCTGTTGAAGACCATTGCTTATTACAAACTTGTATTCAATATTTGAGTTATTGGCTATCATGAATTCGTTGTTGGATATCATATCCATTATTAATCTAATTAAAGAGTTTGGAAAATTATAGTTTAATAGCTTGTAGAGTAAGCCATCTATCCAAACACTATTAAATGCTTTTTCCAAGTCGATAAGACACGCGCCTACCGCTTGTACTTTGTTTATGTGCCAGCATATGTCGGATGTTAATTTATTAATAGCATGTATAGAGCTATGTTTGTATCTGAAACCAAATTGGTTTTCAGTTAGCAGCTGGTTTTCGTTTACGAAGTTTACTATTTTATCATTAACTATAGATTCATAAACTTTACTGATATTTGGCAGTAAGCTTATTGGTCTATAGTTATTTGGATTTGTAGGGTCTTTTCCCGGTTTTTTTAGCATAATGACCTCTGCTGTCTTCCATGGTGTAGGGAAGTAGCAGTAATTTAATGCATTGTTAAATAAAATAACATATTTTTGTATGACTTTAACCGATAAGTTTTTAAGAACCACATTGGGAATGCCATCTATGCCAGATGAAGTTTTATTTTTCAAACTCCTTATTTTTAAGTATAGTTTGTCGAAGTTAGTAAGGTAGTTGTTTCTGTTTAGTGTATTAGAGGCTGTATTTGTCATGTCAAATGTAAATAATGTAGTATTATTTCGTTTCAGTTCATGGCTTGATCGTTTAAATGATTGTATTTTGTCGTGTACTTCAGTGTGAAAATTGTTGTTAGTAGGTAATGTAACATTGTGGCTTCTTTCCAGGTGTGTACCAAATATTTTACAAATGTCGTCATGTTTTTCTACTATATATTTATCTGTAGATGTTTTTTCTAGTTTAGTATAGTCGATATTGTTATTTATTAAGATATTTATGTCCGTATTATCAATATGTAGTTGTTTTGTCTTGTTCTCATGTCCATTTTGAAACAGTTTCCTAATTTCAGGAAACATGTTTCTGTTGTCTTTAGGTGAAATTTTTTTTATTCTATTGTACCAGTACTTGTTTTTTTCGTTATTTATTTCTTGTTTGATAAGGCTGTTTATGTTGTTCAGTAGACTTTTAAGTAAATTATGTTCCTGGGGTAACAAAATTAGATTTCTTCTGTGTATTTTATGTATATCGTTTAGTAATTTACTTTTGTATTTTAGTAGGTTTCTTAGTTTATTAGAAATATACTTTTTCAATTTGTTTAGTTGCATGGCTATTGGTATGGTCTCGTCCATGGTCCGTGTTAAAATCTTGTTTAATTTGTTTATGTGAAGGTTTATTTTGTCTAAAGAAATGTTATTTGTGTCAGTTATGTGGTCTATTGTGTTTTCGTATTCCTTGTCAAAATTGTAATCCAGTTTTCTTCTAAATTTATTCCAATTGGTTTTGTGAAATAAATATTGTTTTCTGGATCTCGGTTGATTTTCGGTTAACATATTTTCTCTAGTTACCGCTAAATTGGCATATATGGCTTTGTGATCACTATCATACGGCCGAGTCAATAATCTATTATGTGCAGAATCTAATCTTATATCTATTAAAGCAAGATCTAAGTAAGAGTTGCATCTAGGATACGTTGGTAAATCTGGTGTTAACAAATTACATTTATATTGTATTTTGTTATCACCCAACCAATTATATAGTGCAATCCCTCGGTTGTTATTATTATCGTTGTGCCAAGAAGTATGTTTTGCGTTGAAATCACCGGCAATAACATAATAATGATTAATATTAGCCAACTCTAGAACATCAAATATTTTTTGAAATTCTTCTACAAATTTGTTTTGGTTTCTGTGGGAAGCATAAATTGAAACTACAAATAATTTTTTCGAATATTTTAAATCTAATTTTAAGACACTTATTTCAATGCATTGAAATGTGTCAAAAACCTTTTTTTTTAAAACATTGTATTGTATATTTTTTTTAATACAAATTGCTGTACCGCTACCTTCTTGATTGGAACGGTCCTTTCTTTCTATATTTCTTTCATTCGTGTTCCACAGAATTTTTATTTTTTTTTTGTTCAAAAAATTTTTCCATCAAAATAATTTTGATAATTTTTTTGCATATTTTTAGGAGACTTTATAATTGAACACATCCAACAAAACACATTTAATTGAATGCGTTTGTTACACCTCATTCTAGACAAATTTTTTTGCATATTTTTAGGAGAATTTATAATTGAACACATCGAACAAAACACATTTAATTGAATGCGTTTGTTACACCTCATCCTAGACAAATATATTAATAATAATTCTTGTGTAAGACAGATGGCGCACAAAAGTTACATTTGTGCATTCATATTTCATAACCTTATATAATAGCTACAGCCGAGTAATCAACGGTTTAGCGAATAGTATGATTAAAGAAACTGAAGCCTAGTTTAAAATAAAAACTTGGTGAATACCCTATACTCCTTAAAGGAGTGCAAAAGGAATGAAAAAAAAAAAGAAAAATACATTATTATTATTCTAGTTTAGCTGTTATGCTTCCTACATACGGTGGACCAGATTTTTAACTTAGTACGCTGACATGTTTACAAACCATACCATCCGCTAATCCAACCTCTTCCATTTTCGAATCATCATATATTTTTTTTTGTTTTGAAAAATATGTTAAATGTCAAAAGAATTATTCCCACATAGTCCCAAACTCAAAGTCCCGATCCAATATACAGTTAGAGATAAAATCCGAATCATTTATTGTTAGAAACATGAGAGTTTTGTCGGTAAAATTCTGATCCTATACCTACAAAAAATTATTAATTGTTTCTTTGTATAAATGCTCAATATTTTTCACATACATGTAGGTACTTAATGAAGTGCACATTTAAAATCTACTGAAATTTAAAAATCCTCAGCAGGTTTGTTTTAAGTCATAGCATAGTACAAAACAAATAGTATAATAATTTCAGTAATGCCAATTCACAGTGTCGCCGGTAGCAGCACTCTGATGGCATCTCACAAGAGTCTCAAAATTTCAAATGTCACAATCCTCGCAGTTGACACAGCTAAACTGTCTATGACTAAAACAGTTAACAATAAACAAGTTAAAGTCGCCAATTGAGGTTATATAAACGACCAAATATGATATATAACTCACACATTTGGGCTGGCGTCTCATTTACTTTCTAAAATTTTCTCGATCGAGTTCAAAAACGCGCCATTCATCTAACTAATGACTCCAACGTAAGTAATACTGTATCTTCGCTTGACATCCACCGTAATATTGAAGTGGTATTTCTTTTCTAGATATATTGTAGGTAATGATACTTGTTCAGTTGAAATAAAATCATTGATGACTCCTCTCAAACAATTCCAACGAACCACCAGAGGGGCAGCAAATACACATTCCTAATATGTGGAATTTCCTAAGTGGTACTCTACTAGTCATAGCAATTCGTTTGTTGTTAGAACTTCAAAAATGTGAAATTTATTACCATCTCATCGATTTTGATATTTATAGTTTGCCCAAATTTAAGAAGAATCTTTACGGATTCTTCACGAATTTATCATCCCCGTTATCCTCATTTTTTCCATTCCTATTCTATCCTATACAATCACAACTACGTTAAGTACAAAGGCTCATATTCCAAGTTTGTGATTTTAGAATAAAAAAAAAAAAAATTTACGAGAACGAATTATTTCCACAAAAAAAACCGTTTAACGGAGTATAAAGAAAAAGATCAAATGGAATATAACATTGTCCAAACAACATTTCATATTGTAAGGAACGTAACCCCATATTTTCCGGCAATCATATTTGTGGTTTCATATCTCATACAAACAAACAAAATTTTTCTCTATATATATATATATATATTTATATTGTATGCAAAGTATCACGAATATATTTTGGTTTCATTTTCGTTTAAACTTTTTTTTTTATTTATATTTAAAGTCTTTAAAAAATATTTTCAGTACAATTTATATAATTCTTAAGATTAATGTTTGTTTTTTATGTTTATAGATACGTTTTTTTCGCGATTTCCACAAATATATCGTTTTTACTGTTAATAGCAATCATAAAAAAGAAACTCTTTTACCATAAAATTACTTTTAATGCACCCCACCGATTTCCGTGTCCTTTAAAAAAAAAACAAACATGTTTTATTTTAACTGTTTTTAGTATCAAATAAAAAAAAAATAAAGTTTGCAAAACAAATAAAGTTAAAAAAAAAGTTTTTTTTTTGGATGAAAGTAAAAACAAGTAATGAAAAAAATTCATGGATTTTAGAAAAGCACATATCCAAAATTGAACAATGTTTCATAATAACTCTTGGGGCAGAGAGTCTATTGAAAAATAAATTTAAATGAAGTTTATATGATTTCAGTAAGCTTTGACAAATTATCATTTAGAGACTACGCTGCTACAACAACTTTTAGAAATTGTTGAAGCTTCTTTTCAAAATCAGTATTTTTAAAATTTTTCAAATTAGTGTTCAAAATCAGTTTCTTTTCAAAAATGGCTACTTAAACAAGCAAAATTGCCGTATATAGAGCAAAAACAATCACCGTATGATGTAGTTTACACACTGGAGGCATCATCGGTTCATGTTTCTTAAAAAACAATTCTGGAGCTATAATTAAAGTGATTATGACGGATCGATGATCAACAATTTTTTGTTTACAAATTCTAATGGTATTGACCCGGGACAGGGTTTTGCTCCCAAATAGATGATGCTACACTTAACTGCTATCGGAAAAATTGATTTATTGAAAAAAAATTGGTGATAACATTATTGTGAGGAATAATCTAATAGATTGACCTCGAAGAGCATGAGGCCTAAAGGCACTGGATTATTTCTTCGAGGTGATGTGAAGTCATTCGTTAATACTGGATAAATTAGAAACAATAGACATTTTAACAGTCAATATAAACCGTGATATTGATGTAAGGCCTGAATTATTTAAAAAAGTGTTTCAAAATTGGTCTGATCAACTGCGTTTTCTCAAAGCTAATTGTGGTGGACATATCCCCAAAATTATTTTTAAAATCTAAATGTCATAAAATTCTTATGTTTCAATCTAAGTTCTATCATTCTAAAAAATAAAATCATCATTATAATTAAAAACTCTTAACAATCCGCGACATACATTCCGCAATTTTAAGGGAACCCTACATAATTGAGAAAAACTGTCAACATATGCTAAAATATAATGTTAGAGCTTCAATAGAATGTTAGAGCTATTATTAGGTTGAACAATATATATTGTGTCATAAAACTAGCGAATTATCAGTTTTTGACCCCTTACAGCTCTTAAACGACGAGACATACTGCAATATTTTCTTAAATAATTAAAGCTTATGTCCAAGAATCTAACTTAAGTTTTAAACTTTATTCATTTAGAAGTTTTACTTTAATCAAATATAAGGTCTGAAATTTTGATTGTCGTACAATGATATAAATTTAAATCCCGATTGGCAACCCTGTATTTATATATTTCTTATAAAAGCAACTTTCATAAGGTGTTTTTAGATTGAAGGGATATCTTATAGAACTTATCTTATAACAATCAAAATGAAGAGAGTCTATACAAATTTTATTTTGTAATACCTATTCGTAAATCGAAATTTCATTGCTTTATTTCAAATGGCGTAGGACTTTTGTAAACAATTGAACAAACGGACAGACGGCTGAACAAATTATTCTATGATCCGTTAAACGTATTTTTTCTTGTTATTTTTTGTTCATAAAAAATGTCAGACATTTTTTAAAAAAAAAGTAAATTATTTTTCCCAAAAAATAAACATTTTTAAAATAAAATTTATTTATTTTTTATTTAAAATTTTTTATTTTTGTATTTTTTGTGTCTCTCTCTTAAGTGTTTTATTCTTTGAAGTTTTAGACCCTTTATATTTTCAAAATTTTAAATTTAAATGTTATTCCATATATTTTTCAAAACTTTTCTTCATAAATCCAATCACTTCCCTTGCAAGATGCCGCAGCCCCTTTTACCTTTTCTAAGAAGAAAGTATTCCTTGTCTAAGAAAACTTCAAAAAAAAAAAAAAGTTTTTTTCAATTTTAAAACCGCACTCAACAATACTTTTGTGACCTTGTCCTTTTTAAGTCGCTTAGAAGTTAAAAGTTCAAAACAAAAAGAACAAATCTCCAAAGTCTTATATTTGTATACTGCAAATATGTTTACAAATTGAATCTTTTCTGGTCTCTAGACAAATTCAAAAAAAAAAATAACAAATAAAAAATATAAAACGTATAAAATCCATGATTTTTATCATGCAACATTACAAAGTAATAAATTTTCCTGGTTGAAACTTTTGCTTTTTTTTTTTTTCAAAAAAAAATTGAATTAAATTTTTGAGGGTGAATAAGAAGCAAAAAAAAATATGAAGCAAGTGGTCTTGTCGCGTCGCATGCTAATTTTATACTAAATTATCCTAAAAAAATACGAATATATGTATATATATATGTACACAAAATATTTTTTAGAATTGTGATTTGTACAATTGTTTTGAAATTTGAAAATCCCCAATGGTCAAATTGTTTACCAGTGAATTAAAAATATTTTTTATTTTTTTATATTTTGAAATTCTGTTATCCTTGTAGGACAACGGAGGGGGTGATATGCTTTTTAATTGCGGGGAATAGGTATTATTATAGGTATCATTTAATAATACTCCACCTCTGACAAATTCAATTGACAGATACACGAACCCTCACTTGCACTGATCTCAGAGATCAGGAATAGTAAGAAAACTAGGCAAGACTACCATGTAATAAATTTAAATTTTAAAACTTTATTAATTCCGAAGGTATGCTGGTTCGGTTTAAGGAGGCGTTTGGGAGCTATTCGAATTATTACTTTCATTCCTCGCAAATTTTAGAAAAATATAGAAATCAAGACAGAACATCCTTGTACAAAATTTCAAGTTTTTATCTTCATTAATTTCAAAACTATATGCTTTAAGGTCTTCGGTAAGACTGTACATTAAACAAAATTAGGTTAACACCCCTTTTTATTCCATATAAATAATGGGTATTTCAACTAATCAAATAAAAAGGGTGCTTTCCTATATAACCCCCTTTTATTTGGTCGGAAAACTGCTTTAGTTTAATTTTTTTATAATATCCATTATTTGATCTAAAAAAAACACAATGCAACGGCTTAATCTCTTAAGTTCAATACTAAAGAGAAAATTGGGTATATTCGAAACCTGTGTAAAGAAAACACCTTAAAAAAACCTGTTAACTTACGAACAACATTTCACAAAAAGTACAGGTTCTCCTTAAAAAGTGTCTACGAACCATATGCAAAATATACTGGCCTAAGTCAATAAGTAATAGTGACCTATGGCTGCTCGCGAAAATATAACCGATCGGGCAAGAGATCAAAAGAAAAAAGTAAAGATGGATAGGGCACAGAAGCACTAAAACGGAACCCACAGGGAACCCGAAGTTGAGGCCGCCACAATGACACCTAGAGGCGAATGATATTAGAAAACCAGTAACTTCTGCATACTCTGATAGTCGATTGCAGAAGTTCACAATTTTTATTCCCATAGGCTATTCTTTGTCCAACAACTGAGCTCTAAATTGAATTTTGATGACTAAATTTATTTGTCAAAAATAAAAAATCTAACGATGAAAGGAAATAATATCCGCAAGTAATTTTCGTAACGGTTAAAAAAGGATATCTTTTGAAAAAGGATAAAATAAAATTAAGATATCATAAATTTAATTGATAAAAAAGGGTAGACAAATTACAAATATTGAACAAGTGAAGTGTGGTGTAATTTACTGACCAAATCATAGGAAAAGGAATGATAAGATATAAATAGCCCATTAATTAATAAGAAAGATTAATATAATATTAATTAGAATAAAAAAATCCAATACATTTCTAAATTTCTATTAGCATAAAAGTTCCTGTATACTGAATTCAGTATTACAATTTTTCCAAAAAGAGACCAATTTTTTTTAATCTGTTTATAATGGCTTAGATCAAAAATAACTATTTAAACACGTAAAAATTTTTAATTGAACTTTGGATAAATAGGTTGCATCTTATCTTGATCTCTTAAAAAATAAACATGAATTGTTTTCTATAACACATAATCTTACAGCAGTAAATTATTTCAGTTATACATCCCCCATTTCCCAAAACTTTCCAAAACATAACCCTGTAACCAAACTTAGTTTTCAAATAGGTTTGTTTTGTTCTTTTCCCCTATAAACATGATCTATAATTTCCAATCTTAATTTCCCAAAATTTTCTAAGCCATATCCCAAAAACTTGCTAAGCCATGTACCTATAACCAAACAGTAAACTTCCTTTAAAAACCTATTCCTGAATTTAATTTTTTCGATATGGTTGAAGACCAACAATACCCAACAGAACCTTATGCACTTCTTCCGGGGGTTTTTTGATATTTTCCACCAACCCTTTAACCTTACTTTAGTTCCCTTCTTGAATTGAATCAAATTACTTACTTACCCCAAACTACTATTCAAACTCTCCCTTGATTTCAAATCAAAACCAAGACAATGTATTAAAGCTCCTATCCTGCTTATTGACTTAACAAAAAACTGTTGTGCCTTAAAAGTCAAATGTAACTTAATCACTTCAAGATCTTACTTAATCATTATTTCCTTATGTATTTCCTTGACACATTTTTCAATCATTTTTTAAACTAATCCTCTCCTCACGTAATAAAAATAATAACTTTTGAAGTATTACAATAAGCTTAAACGTGGAAACAAAAGGTATACCTGGTACATGATATAAAACAACAGATAATCTATTAGACATTTTTATTCTAAAAAATTAAATTTCTACAAATTTGCAACAAAATTTTGCAATAAAAAAAATACAACACTAAAAATTGTTACAACAATTCTCAAGAGAGAAGTTTAACAATAAACCAATCATCATGATTAGATTCAAACCTTCTTGCAAGAGTGTATCTAGATTAGACTAAAATTCAAACCCTCTAAAAACATAGTATTTCTGTGAACCCTGATTATTTTCTCGGTTAAAATTTTTAGAGTGGGAAAAATTTTACTCTAAAAAAACAAATATATGTGCTGTGTCCACCACTGAACCAACCGCTATTACAGGAAAAGCCGAAAATGAAATTTCTTTAAAAGATTTTTGACTTATATACAAAATAATTTTTAATAACTATGAAGGAATAACTTTATTCATTTTTTTAACATACATACATACATAATTTTATCTAACGCTATTTATTTAAAATAAAGTAACTCGTTACTGAGCTAATAATTTCTAAAAAATTTTACTATGTGTCAGTTAGACGTTAATTTTTTTCAAATTTAAATTTTACAATACGTCTGTAACAATTAAAAATTTTTTTGACATGCAAATGACATAAAAAAAATCTCCTTATGATTTACATACATATATTGAATTTATGAAGTCTTTATTAGTGTTTGTTTAAAAATATTTTTGAAAATTTAAGAAAGTAAGCAAGTATATGGTTATTACTTTTTTCAAACAAACAAACTATCAAAGTATCAAAATTCTTTTACTCGAATCCTAAAGTTCATCGGACTTAAAAAAAAACTTTCTATGGCAAAGTTGTATAACTCTTCATTTATTGTTTATATTCAATTCAGCCGTAAACATGTGCACAGGCCACAAACTGACACACAGATAGACACACAGACGGACATCCTAAAATAACCCCACATAAGACTCTGCGCACCTGATTAATGCATATTTGCAATAATTTCACGTTCCAATTTTTTTCTGCGAAAATAAAAGCTACCTCTAATTATTTTTCTCATATATAGCAGTTGGTAAAAAAAATTTGGTATTAAACAACTGTCATTCTCGTAACGGTAAAACTTTTTATTAAGGCTATCTACCTTGTGTTTTTTTGCTTTACGATTTTCTTTTTTCATTTTTCTTTTCCTTCGTATTTTTTCATAATTCATTTTACATTGGATAGTCGCGTTGAAAACCGGAGGCTTTTCATAAGAAATGTTTTCGCATTTTTTTTTCTCTTTTCTTTTTTTCTTTTTTATTTTTTTTTTGCGTTTTTAATTTTTGTTTTTTTCATATTTTTCATTCATTGTTGTTTTTCGCTTTTTTCTTGGATTAAATATAATGAAAGATGGAATTTATAAAATTTTATTTTGTTGCTTTCGCATTTAAATACAAAACGGATCCCAGTTAGGAAAAAAAAAGTGATGATAATGATTTAACTTCCATGTTGAAATTTTAAAGAAAAAGGAATATTGAATTTTTTTTTTTGGTTATAGATCGATAAATCAAGAAATAAAACTATTATATGCCATCATCATTTCTTTTTTACTGTTTATTCTTTTTTTTTCATATAATCATGATAATAATAGAGATAATGATGATGATGATGATGATGATGATGATATTGATTATTAAGTTTTCAAAAAAACGAAGAAGATTATCGTTGCCTTTGTCAATTTTTAGATACCTATGCATACGCACTAAGATGTTTAAAATAAAATTAACCATTAATTGATTCCTTTTTGTCATTATTTAAAAAAAAATACAAGAAAATAAAATAATAAAAAATTTGATCCACCCTACCCCATAAATTTTTTTTTTAGAAAACCATAAAAACAAAAAAAAATTGGATCGAGTTATGCCTACTTTGACAACGCGCTTGCTCTAATACTTTATTTGCCTATTTTGAATTATATAATGAATTTTCATTAGATTCATAGTTATCGGATTAAAAACTTTGTCCGAAAAAATGGGGTCCAAATTTTTTGAAACCTTGAAAAATTGCTGACCATATTATATTACATACTGATTTTAATTTTAAACCATCTTCCAGCAATATCTTTGACAGCTAAGCTTGGCCCCGAAAAATTTCAAAATTTGGAAACGAGCTTTTTTTTTTTATTCCTTTTCCACTCCTTTAAGGAGTATAGGGCATTCACCAATTTTTTTTTTTATTTTATACTATAGGCTTCAGTTTCTTTAATCATAATATTCACTAAGCCGTTGATTACTCGGCTGTAGCTATTGTATAAAGTTATAAAATATGAATGCACAAATGTTAACTTTGTGCGCCATCTATAATCTTACACAAGAATTATTTATATATATTTATTATATCTCATTTTATATTACGATATAAACTATTACCGTATAATTATACAATTTTACGATATTTTTTTATTAGATATGATCCGACCGGGGTTTGAACCCGAGACCTTACACATGAAAGGCGGCGTCTTTACCACTACGCCATTGGTCAGATTGTAAACGAGCTTGACATATTATTTTACTTGCCTAGATTTACTTTCAACTTTGTATTTTAAATAGTTCTGAAGATATGTAAGCAAGGTTCTGGAACTTGTATGGCAGATCCTCAAAAATGAAGCCGTAACATTTTGAAATTTCATATAGGTGCTTGTCTTATAATATTATACTAACAAACTATGCGTTACAAACGGTGGAGTAATTTTAATATACCCGTGGCCTTATTTAAGGCACGGATATAAAACAAAATGTTCATAGACAAAGCTTTAAAATTAGTTTTTCATCATCAATATTAACAAAAAAAAAAAAAAAAATTATATGACATCAGGCAAAATGTTCTTCATATTCTATTAGATTCATTTTTTTTTTTCCATTTTCTACTATTCTTAAAGTAACATTTTATCCTCTTTAAATTCTATGTTTTTATATTATATACTTGTGTTTGCATTATATATATGTTTATATATATATATTTTAATCACTATCAATATCAATATCATTTTTCTGTCATCATCATCTATATATGTATACACATCATCATCTTCATCGATTTGAAGTTGAGATGTTGTTACTAATGCATTTCTTCTGCATCTTATTCTTAAGAGATAGTAGAAAGGTTATTGTTCAGATGTCATTCAAGGATTTGGATTTTTTTTTTATTTTTGAACATTATTTTTACAGTTATGGTAAAAATGTTATGAACAAAAATATTTTTATTAGAGAAAATATTTATTACTGATATTAATTTGAAAAGATTTTCTAGATCAGAAATTTAGGCAGATCAGAGTGAACAAAATAAATAGTACAGTTAGTCCAGTTTTGATTTAAAAATTAAAGATAAGAAGAAAGATTTCTTTTTTAGTTTTTGCCAAAAGGCATTTGAATAGAGGGAGCATCCGAACTTTTGCCGATTGTCAAGAAGCCATTCGCTTCCACTAAATTCAAGTTTTAGAGTTGGAGCTTGGGAGAAGGAATTTTATATTTTGTTATATTTATTCAAAAACATTTGGAAATTTTTTGCTTTGTATCCCTTACATTCTTTAAATGACAGGCGACACAAAAATTCCTATTTTATCAAAAGAACCTGGAGTTATAAGGGGTCAAAATCGAGTCTCGCCATAACGATAAATCAAAATACTTTGTGGCTATTTTATATATATTTTAAATAGGCCAATATCATTTTTCGGGTCCGCTTTCAGAGTAAATTACAGGACCGATTTTTAAGGTATGGAAATAATTGATTGAGGAGAGTTGAACGTTTTATTGAACTTGGTTTTAATTAGAACGTTTGTTTAGGAAATACAGAATAAAGAAAAAAAAGTAATACAGATACATTTTTTGTATATAATACAAATATCTAAACAGATTTTTTTTATGTATTTATTATTAGATGTTGTCTGTAAATTGTTATATATATATACAAATGTTATATACTTTTGTGTTCGACAAAAGCGGTTAACTGTGAACTGTAATATTAAAAATAAATGTACAGTTTTTAAACTCCTAAACTGTTTAGGAGTAAGTATGTTTGAAATCTGCAAAATATGTTTCAAATTTCAACTTAATCCCTAGCTGTCAAATTATTTTGACAACATTAACTCTATTAACGTTAACTTTGATGTTAGTGCGTCTTATTATAATAGGACTTTAAAAAAATGTATACTTTAAAATCTTTTACCTTAAATTTTAGAATGATTTTTTATTAGATAATGCCTTAATAATTTGTTTTTTTGAACTTTTCATTATTTCTTTAATTCCTTTAATTTTTTTTCAAATACTGTATTAATTAATGAACATATATTTATATACATTCACATAATATATAGAATGTTTTGTATTTGTATAAATAATGCAAAGAAAATAAATAGAAAAAAATAAAAAAAAATTGGTAAGATTCTTTTTGAGTGTTAAGGCTCTTAAATCAAACCATAAGTCATTACCAGAAATAAAAGTTCACATTTAAAAATCACAGATTTTTAAAATAAACAAGTGATGAAAAAAAACCGAGGGTTTTTAAAAAAGCACATTTTCAAAATTATATAGTGTTTAATACTGAATTTAATTTTGGGAATAGATACACTGGTGACTAAGTTACTGATTTATAAAAGTGAAAATTTTTTTAAGTCCTAATAGCCCTTCAAGGAGAAGGTTCCGAAATATTTACTTAAAAAACTTATGATGATTCTCGAGGATCTAACCCCACCTTCGCCCTTCCAAAATTTTTAGGTTTTAGGAACTAAATTATGACTTCCTCTAAAATTTGAAATTTTTCTTAGAATTTTATTATCTATGCAAAAATTCTTAAAAATAAGAGACATTTTCTTGAACTTCAAAGACCCCTTTAAATTTATGGAAAACATTTAACACATTTTTTATGAATAATACCCGTCTAAAATAAAGTTTAGGCGGATATTGAAGTTACAAATGCATAAACATAGCGAAATTTCAATTTTCGATCCCTTAAAGCTCCTAAACAATGTATAAAATAATTTTCTTAACCGATTTCTACTAATTTCTGACGATATAATTTCAAACTTCTAACTTTAGCCGTTCAGAAGATATGAAGGGTCAAAAATTTTTGGAAAAATTCAGTTTAGCATAACGAATAATTTTAGTACTGAATGGCAACTCTAGATATTTTGGCAATATATTTTTATATAGCTTTTGAAAGCAGCTGTCTTTTACCGTTTCAGATTGAAAATAAACTTAAAAGAACTCTTGTTAAAACAATTTAAATTTAGGGCTTTTTAAGTCTTTGGGAAGGCTGCAGCACCGTAAAGGGTGGGGCTACATAAAAAAGCTCTTCCATGATTTTATTTTTTTTGCAATATCTAAGCATAGTTAAAATTTTTTCTCTCTATTTCAAACGGTAGAAAAGTTATTGTAAACATACGGACGGACGAACGGACGAACAGTGTAAAACTATATTGTGACATTTTTACAAAATCTTTTGAATATATACTAAAAATATATGTACATTCATTTATGTTAGTTTTGTATATAAATCAAGAAGTAAACAAAATAAACTTCATATATTATATACATACTGTATACAAATATACAAATAAACGTTACATATATAAATTCACAGACATACATACACTTATAATATAAAAACATTGTAGACAGGAATAGTATAAAATGTATCTTTAAAATATAAGATGTTAGAGAAAAATTTTTTTCTCAAAGAAAATGTGAAAAATTACTAAAAAAAGAAAACAAAACAAAAAAAAATTATAAATTTCAAGATTTATTTTCTTTTTGTGTGAATGTCAAAAAAAAAGTATTAAAGTTCTAAGTAGCAACATAAACCTTTAAATATATAGTTTAAAAGATTGATAGAATAGAAAGACAAGTAGCTCTATGTGTTAAAGTTTTTTTTTTTTGTTTTTTTTTTTCAAAAAGAAACTTGAATCTTTGATACAAATTGAAACAATAGATAGGTTTTAGTTTGAATCTAACTAAATTTGTAAGATTCTTAATTTAGAAAATTTTAAATTTAAAGGATTCTTAAAGCCTGGTTCTATATTCTTCGCACATTATATCATCATTTGAGATTATATTACCTTAAGTCTTTTAAAATGGCTAGGGTTATTCATTACCATCATGTGTAGTTAATGTTCACAAAAAATCTATAAATCTAAACTAATGACTAGATAAATAACTGCGTTTGTACAGTTGGGGCTGATTGATTTAATTAGTTGAATAAATTTTGTTTACGTATTTTTCCTTTTTTTTAGAATCAACTTTAAAAGCTTGGAAAATTTAAGATGGAAAAACTCAGCACAGAACAAAGAACCAAAGTTGTTTAATTTTATTTTGAAAGTCCAGCTTTCGATTATTTAAGACACAAAAATCATATTGAAATTTTTTATTCAATTTCGAAATTAAACAAAAGTGTAGAATATGAAGCACCCAAAATTAAAGAATAGACCCTTTTAGATGCAACCATACAGGTGGTGTGGAATAATTTCAGAAAGGATCATGGAACCATTTTTCGAAAACGACGAACAAGGTGCGGCTAATGTGAACGATATTCAATACCGGACAATGATTTAAAAATTTTTAGTGCCAGAAAAAGAGAAAAATCCAGAATTGTGGTTTCAACAAGATGAAGCCACACTTCACACAGCTTGTCGAACTGTGATTCTCCTGGGCGTAAATTTAGTCACTCGAATAAAATCGCGTTTTATTTTTATTTTAGCTGGTCACCGCGATCGCCCGATTTAAAAGCTTTCTATTTTTTTTTTTGCGTACTTAAAAAATAAGGTGAATGCCCATAAGCCAAAAGCCATCCAACAGACCTCAAATTCTAAGAAAAATTATGGAAAATGGTATGGAAAGAAACTTTTCATTGTCTGAAAATGTAAAAGGAACCGAGTTTTGATCCTATAAGTAGAGTACATAAAAGTAATAAAAAAAATTTATTCAAATAAAAAATTTTAAAAAAAAATTTTATTTCGTTCTTATATATCACATATATAAATAATAATTTTTATTAGGATATTTAAATATTATAGAAACTTTTATTCTTCAAACCTATATCATATTATGTATTAAAATATAATAGCTTCCACTCAGAAGATTTTAGATGAGCATGAAGTCAATGTTATTTCCTTCATAGTTTGCTTCAATATTTGAAGTAATTGGACACAAAAATCAATGGCTAATAGTACAATTACACCTAACAATCTTAAGGTAAAACTTAAGGAGATAACATTCATTTAAATTGCAATCTTGTTGCCTTTTTAATTGATTTCACCAACTTAAGAATGGACTATGAAGAATGACTATGAAATTTAATTTAAACTGTAACAAGAAGAATCATTTGATTCCATTTAAATTAATTAATCATTTTTATTTTGTATTCCTGATACAAATTAAAAAACAAAGGAATTACAGAAAAATAGTGCTTAGCAGAATTTCAGTTTCCTTGGTCAATCCATTGGAACACTAGAATGTGTACAGAGAAACATTCATCACAAACAAATAATTACGAATTTATTTGCGTTTACAGAACGGTTTTCATTACAGGGATGAAAGTTACCTTAAAATTTTTATTAGACCTACATTTCTGTTCCCGGACCAATAATTAACGGTAAAATTTATCATTTACAAAAACATTCAATTGAAAATTTAAAATATTAATTTAAAAACAATTAATATAAAACTTTATTATGTATATCTAATTTTTTAAATATTTTTAGCAGAGATGAAGTTGTACGAGTATAAAATTTCCCATTATCATTTTAACATACAGTAAAATTCAATTTAATCAAATGCTATCAAATACATTTGTTACACAAAACGCTACTGGACTTTGATAATAGTTAAAAAAAAATCATTATCAATTCCGATTTAAATAAAATTTTACGCACGTATACCTTTATAACTTACATCAAAATATACATTCTAGGACATTACAATGAGTATATACAGTGAACAATATAGTCTTGTTCTATGTTTTTTGGATTTCTTTTTTTGAGTGCGATAAGGTTTTTGAATTCGAAAGATAAATTCTTCGAATATTTAAAAAAAATTTTATATTTTAGTTTTTCTCTTCTCATTTTCTATCTTATATTTTTTTCTCTCATTTCTCTCTTCTTTTTTGTTTTTGTTTTGTAAAATAATCTTTTATAAAATCTCATTATATATTATATTTGTATCCTAAATTTTTAGGTATAGTTTTTAGAACATTTTCAAAATATTTTTGGAAAAATTAGTTTATATAATTTCACTCTATCCACCTATTCGTCCGCTTGTTCGTCTGTCCGTCTTTCCAAGTGTTTACAAAAATTCTAAGCTGTTTCAAATAAAGCAATAAAGTTGTAGATAGAAATTAAAAAAAAATTAATTTTATTAAACAACTTCTGTAGAACTACCCGTTATAAGACGCGACAGTTCTCCAAAGTTAAAAAGCCCTATATTTAATGTTTTATAGCAGAAGTTATATACCAAAGGTATTTCTTCATGAAATGCAACAGGTGCTTTTCAAAGCCTAAAAGTATATACAACACAAATGTATAAAGTTGCCGTAAGTTATTTGAATTTACCGTTATGCGAAACTTAATTTTGGAAAATTCTTGAATATATTCGAAACGTTTAAATTTAGGAACGAAAGTTTTAAGAGGAGTTAAATCTTAAAAAATAAATTTTTCTTTTTTTAAAACATTTTTTAGTATGGCCTTACGTTTTTTTTTTCTTGTTTTCCCTATTATTCCCCTAGGGAACATAGGGCTTACACATAGCCTCTCCAACTGTCTCTGTTTAGCTCTAACCTCTTTAATTCGGACCATGTTTTTCCCGATAGGTCACATACTTTCTGGACTGATCTCCTCCAAGTTGTTCTTGGTCTTCCCACATTTCTCCTACGCTGCGGGTTCTAATCTAGGGCTTGGCGTGCTACTGATGTTGTTGGCCGCCTTAGAATGTGACCAATCCACTTCCACTTCTTTTTTCTAATTTTGGCCCATATCGGCTCTTGCCTCGTCATTACCCAGAGTTCCTTATTCATTATTCGCGTAGGCCAGAATATGCAACATATTATTCTTAGACATTTATTCATGAAGACTTGTAATTTTTGTATGTTATTTCTTGATACAAGCCATGTCTCGCTTCCATATAGCAGTATGAATTTGACACATGCCTTGAAGATTCTTATTTTAGTTCCACGTGCTATGTGTGTTGATTTCCATATTGCCCATAGTCTTCCGAAGACACTTCTAGCTTTTGTGATTCTGTGTTCTATGTCACTGTTTACATAACCATCTTTTGTTATTATGCTTATAGTCTTCCGTTAAGGAGCTGTAAAGAATCAAAAACTGAAAGTTTTCAGTTCATAAACACCTTTAACTTGGAAATCTGTCCAATTGTCTCTTAGTTAATACACAAAAAGTAAAGCTCTAACATAATATTTTAATCAGTGTTAAAAGTTTTCTTAATTATAAAGAGTTTCCTTAAAATTGAACAAAGCGACTGTTGATTTTTAACATTTCTTACTCATACAATAAAATTCTAAGAAAAGTTCCAAATTTTGATGCAACCGGAGCATTCCAATAGAGGTTGGATTCTTTGAGGATCCGGATAAGTTCCTTCGGTAAAAACTCATAACCTACCCTATTCTAATGTTATATTAGTTCTCAATTTTGGAAATGTGCTTTTTTATAGTCCCTTGTTTTTTTTCATTACTTATTTTTTGATATTTTCATTTATGAAACTTTGTTTTTTTTTTGCTCATATATACAAAAATATCAGACTTTTGTACACACATATATACATAATATATAATATACATATTTTAACAATATAATATTTAATATTATATAAGTATACCTACATGTAGTATACTTTTAATATCATACAATTTTTTTGTTATCAGCAACGAAGCAAACAGCAAAAATACAGTTTTCTTTTTTCTTAACTTTTCACTTCTGGAAAATAAAAAGAAAAACAAAAAAAATAAATTTTAAAATACCTACTACAGAGATGAAAAAAACAACAACAACCAGAGAACACATTAAGAAAAAAACGAAAATGAAATTTTTAAGCAGACTACATCATCAAGAATAGGAACACATCAAGCAAACTGGTAAAGCATAGTTAGAAACATCAAGTTAAATATTATGGAACAGCCAGCTAGTACAAAAAAACAAAATATCAGTAGCATTTACAAAAACATCAGCAACACAACAAGAAGGAAAAAGGTAACATAAAATAATATAAGGAATATGTAGTGTAGTACTGTTGTACTTGATGGCTGTTATATAGTAAAAACAGAATGCGTTAACTAGGTAGTCTATGAAACTAAGAAAAAGCTAATGTAAATATAAAATTAAGATAACTGTTATCTTATGAAATTTTTTTTAAATCTAATGGATTTCTGTTAAGAATTAAGTACAAAATACATTTACAGGCTTCTAAAATATGAACTTCTACAATTCACATCCGTATAGATATACCTTAAATACCTCAAATATGATTTAAATTCTAAATCAACTTTCTGATCTTACGTTTGAACTTTGGAGCAGTCAACGTTTTCCTTCCATATCGCCATTCCTGTTAACAAACTGTAAATTTGTATCACAGGCCATTTATTTATAAAGTTCTAATCATCTAAAACGTGTATGTCTTCAATGTAAATCCGTATGGATAATAAAAATGCCTCACATATAATTTTAATTCTGAATCAACTTCATGATCTAGAACTCCAACACGTTAAACTTTTTAGCAGTCAACATTTTCCTCCCATATCACCATCTCTTTAAACAAACTGTATATTTGTCTCACAGACTATTTGCATATAAAGTTTGGTTCAAAAAGTGAGTGATTTTGGTGTATTAAACTCGCGCACTATCCAAATGAATACGACACAGTTCCAATTACAGGGCTTTCGAAGTTTTCCATTTCCTCTTAAAAAAAAAAACAAGCAGGTGGGAGACATTATTCATTAGACCTTTTCATATTTAAAATAAATCATTCATTTGAATCTGAGTTATTAACATACTCAAATGTATATTCTGAACTTAAACAATACTTTAGAGCTTGGTATAGGCCTTTACTTTAGAGATTATAAGCTCCGAAGAACTTATCTTATCACCCAAATCTATCCCAAAATCCTATTCCTATCCTATACCTAAGGCTTAAACTTTATCTTCATCATTGTAGAATTGTAAGCACTTGAACGAATCAATGAACAAACAGATAGAATGGATCAAAATTACAAAATTTATTTTAAATAAGCCTAGAAATATGCTAAAAAATAAAAAAACGATCATCAAAATAAAAGTCTTATCCCTAAGGTAAAGAAAGTTTTTGATAGAATTAGTTTCTTCATCAATAGTTAAACCTTAGAACTTATCAATAGTTAAACCTTATCTTAATCATTTTAGAATTGTAAGCACTTGAACGAATCAATGAACAAACAGATAGAATGAACCTAAATTACAAAATTTTTTTTTATATAAGCCTAGAAATATGCTAAAAAATTAAAAAAATAAAGATAAACGATCATAAAAATAAAAGTAACGAGCATTAACGGCAACAAAAAGAGGAAACAACAGTATATAGAAAATAGCAACATTATCATCAAAAACAGCATATATTTAAAGTCTTCGCATCAGCTGAAGTCTTCAAAAAAAAAAAAAAAAAGTAAGAAATGGAAAATATATAAGAAAAAACTCACATCATAATCATCATGATTTTTATCATCAATATCATTATTATAATCATCAATATAATCATAATCAATAGCCTTATTATCAATATGAATAAATATCAAGAATCATCCAAGTATCGTTGTTGCCATCATTTTGGTTTCTTCTATATATATATACGTATTCTTCTATATGTATATACGTATATATAAATATAATATACCTAATGTTGTTATTTTGTTGTTGCTATTGCTAATGTTAATCATGCTGCGTTGTTTTTGTTATTTTTGTTGTTATAGTTGCTGGTGGTATTCTTTGAATTATTTTTTTTGTTTTCTTTTTTTTTCAAATGTTTTCACCATTAAAAATGGAAATTTTTCATTTTGGTTGTTGTTTTTTTTTTTATATTTTTCCATGAAAATATTTAAAAGAAATATAGTTTAGAAATTCCAACATTCAAAAAAATATTAGTAAAGCATTTTAAAACTTCAGAAAAAAAAATAAAGATAAAGCAAAAAAAGAAAAAAATGTTAAATGTCAAAAAAAAAAACAAAAAAAAAGGATGAAAAAAATAAGTGCCAGACGTAAGCATTTTTAGTTTCCTTCTTTTTTACTCTTATTTGATATGATGACGATCAACTACTTTAATTCTTTAACTTTGAAATTTTCATTCCGTTTATTTTGAAATTAAATATTTTGTTAGGTGTTATAGAATTGAAATTTCATTTCGAATGCTATATTGTAGAAGTTTATTTCTTAATAATGAAATTGATTTTTTTTTTTAAATTTGAGTTGAGACTTATTTTTTGTTAAGTATTTTTTGTTGCCAGGGCCTCACTAGTGTAACGGGTAAGAACATCGCCTTTCGAACCGGGAAAGTGGAAGTTGCTTTGGAAAGAATATACTTCTTGGTAATTAAATTACATTTAAAGGAACTATTGAAAATTTGATAAACAACAAGTCGTAAGAGCTATATATAAGAATACCATGCTATCGCCCAACCGCCGTCATAGCTACAACGACATGTATTGTTGTCACTGTCGAATTTTTGAAAAGAAATTGTAATATCTATTAAAGACCGAATGTTGGAATGTTCAAATTTTTTTTTTTTTAATTGTATTTGAATTTTTGAGAAATTAAATATAAACATTAAAGTTCTAATGGAAGAATATTTCAAGGTAATATAGGTGGGAAAAGTGTTACATATTTCCAAAGTTTTTAGAAATGTCTAATACTAAAATATAGATTTTTCACTGGAAAATTGTTAATTTTGAAATACAAAGAGTCCTTAGTTTTTAAATTAAATTTGGCTTTCTTTTAATCAAACCCGATTTTTTAGAACCTTTAGTGGGATATTTTGATTTAAAAAAAAAAAACAAAATTCTTTTGAAAGCAGACAGGCCTCATGTTTAATAGGAATAAGTTCTCATGTTTAATAAGAATAGTAAAATTGTATAATGAAAGTGATTCCTAATGGTTTTCTAAAGATTTTTTAATGAAACTTAAAAGTTAAAGATTTCTTAAGTTCCGCCTTAGCTTATTGCTGTAAAAACAAATAATATTTTAAGTAAAGTGTATATTCAAGACTATTGCACTCCTCATTATACTACATAAACTGGACTACATACCCTTTACTGTTTTAAAATTCAGATTCCTAAAAATACTAATATAATTGATTATAACTACAATTAGAAACTCACTGTTTCATTAATATATGATCTCTTTAGCATTTTTTTGAACTGTCAAGTATTGTCAAAAATTTTTTACGGTACTTTCACACTTTAACATATTAATGCAGCCCATTAGTTATTAACTTGTATTTTCAAGCAATTTATAAGATTATTTTACATAAGTACCAAATATTTTTCGGTATATTATTTTTTCTTTATTTATTAAAAAAAATAAACATCCTATGATACACCTGATTAACAAATTCCTTTTTCTATAGATAACAATTTTCATTTTTTTTCATTCACTTTTTGTCTCTTGTTTTTTTCATTCTCTTTAATATCGAACTTCGAACAAGTGAACAAACTATAAGACGTACTCGTATACTACTGGTATTACTTTTTGTGCCGAACTTTAGATTTCTATTTATTTTTTTTATACCCTACACCTATAGAATAGGTAAAGGGGTATATTAACTTTGGTATGGTGTTTGTAACCACCTAAAGGAAGCGAGCTAGATATGGAAAAGTATATATATTTGTGATCAGCGTGACCGCCTTAGTCGATATAGCCATGTCCGTCCGTCCGTCCGTCCGTCCGTCCGTCCGTAGGCACGATAACTCAAAAAATAATGGAGCTATCTTGATGAAATTTTAACTGTAGGTTACTAGGACTGAAAGTACGGCGGGGATTGCATATGGGCGAAATCGGCCCATGGGTTCGGATTCTGGACCTTTTAATCGGTTTCAGGGCTAACGAACAAATATAAAAAATCACGATAACTCAACAACTAATGACGCTATCTTCATCAAATTTGTGCTGTAGGTTACTAGTAATGAAACTACTTCGGGAATTGCGTAAGGTCGGGATTGGACCATGGGTTCGGAACCTAGAACTTTTTGATCGAATTTAGGCCAAACGAGCATAATTCCGAAACCAATGAAGATAGAACCTCCAAATTTAGTATCAGGGTGTCCCTTCCTATTTCCTAAGTGTCTTGTGAATTTGGGTCCCATTGGAGTAGTGGGTCGGGGACCAGCCACACATTTCCGAAGACCTTAAAGCATATCTTTAAAATTAATAAAGATAACAACTTGAAAAAATGTAGAAGCTTCCACTTTGCCACAAGGGTGTTCTTTACTATCTCTTGCGTGTTCCCCTAATTTGGGATCAATTGGAGTGGTGGTTCTGTACCCCTCTCAGACCTCCCAAGTTTTAAAGGCTTATAATCGAAATTACTAAAAATAGTTACTTAAAATTAGGATAGACCGTTCAAATTGTGTGCAAGGGTTAACTAGTACTATAAGTACAGCGCGGACTATATAAGGGCGAAATCAGCCCAACGGTTCGGATTCCGGACCTTTTAGTCGATGTCAGGGCTAAGGAACATATATAAAAAATTACGATAACTCAACAACTAATGAGGCTATCTTCATGAAATTTGTGCTGTAGGTTATTTGCAGCGAAACTACGGCGGTGATTACGTACGGTGAGGATTGGACAATGGGTTCGGAACTTAGAACTTTTTGATCGAATTTAGGCCAAACGAGCATAATTCCGAAACCAATGAAGATAGAACCTCCAAATTTGGTATCAGAGTGTCCCTTCCTATTTCGTAAGTGTCTTTGAAATTTTGGCCCCATTGGAGTAGTGGATCGGGGACCAGCCACTCAGTTCTTAGGCCCTTAAAGCATATTTTCGAAATTAATAAAGATAGTAACTTGAAACAAATGTAGAAGCTTCCAATTTGCCACAAGGGTGTTCTTTACTATTTCTTGCGTGCCCCCCTAATTTGGGATCAATTGGAGTGGTGGTTCAGAACCTCTCTTAGACCCCCCAATGTGTAAAAGCTTATCATCGAAATTAATAAAACTAGTAACTTAAAATTAAGATAGAGCGTTCCAATTGTGTACAAGGGTTAACTAGTATTGAAAGTATGACGGGACTGCATATGGGCGAAATCGTACCATAATTTCGGGTCCTGGAACCCTTGAAAAGTTCAAGGACTAACAAACATATATCTTACAAACACCATAACTCAAAAAATAATGCCGGTATTTTGATGAAATTTAACAGTAGGTTACTAGTAATGAAAGTACCATGGGAATTGGTTGTGGTCGAGTTTAATTTCGAAGCCAAAGAATATATTTCCTATGTCCTATGTGTCTCCGAAATCTAGACTTAATTGTAGTGGTTCAGCTATGTTCAAAGGTACTTGCTGCATTTATGTAAAATTTATTTTTATATTTAAATGAATTATATGAAAAGGTGTAAATTTTTAATTGTATTTTAGAAATACATTTATTGCATATTTTGCGTTTATAAGCTTTTCTATTAGGTATATAAACTAACCATTTAAAATAATTGCAATTTTTAAAAATTTGGATTATTAAATATATTATGCTTTGATTATCTTTTTATCACAAAATTTAATAATTAGAATTTTTTCATTTTGTAATCGAATTGGAATAAATATATTTTCATTTATTTCAAGTTTGTTTGTTTTTTAATATTTTTAAATAGATAAATTAGTAAGAATTTGTAGTATTTTTTAATAGATAGGGTAATTAGAAAATGTTTTTAGTATTATACAGTTAATTTGGTTAGCTATGTCTTACGATCAAATTAATAACAGCTTCTATGGTGTTAAAATGACTTATGGATATGTCATTAAATTTGAACCAAATAGGTGTAGGGTATTTCTAAGTCGGTTGCACCGACTGACTGTTTCTTTACTTGTTTTTTATATAATTTATACATATTTGTTACATATAAAAGAATTTGCGGAGTTATGCTTACATTCATACCTATATTTAAATAGAATATATATATATATATGTACGTATATATGTATACGTATTTCAACGAGTACTTGATTCAAAGAAAAATCTATCATTGAATCGAAATGTTATGTTGTTATGTTAATGTTAAAAAAAAATGGAATAGAAAAACTAGAATTCGGAAATTCTTAATATTAAAGAAAAATAATATTTATATGTATAATACAATATATAATATAATACAATCAAACAGTCTTGCATGCATATTGCAAAACAAAAACGTAGATTCGACTAACAAACCGACCGTGTTTTTGTATTTAGATTTTTATGAATTTGAAGTTTTTCTTAAGTGCAATGTTAATATAGTATACATAGTATAATATTTTTAAATAAATTTAGGTATATATACATACAATATACATATACTTATATTATATTTATGCCTTATGTATGTATAATATGTACTTTAAAGAATATCTTTTTGAATTTTTATATGTATATGTTATTAGAAAAGGATTGTAATCGCTAAAAAAAATTATTAAATTTTCATAGAGTTTCGTAGCTCTCTGAGAAAAAAAACGAAAGTTGGGGTAAGAAGATAATTCAATATTGTTATGAAAATTGCTTAAAATACTTATTTTACAATTGTTTTGCTCTTAAATAAAGAAAAGTTTTACGGAAGAAAATTTTTGATTTATTCTTATAGCTCACAAGAAATTTTCGTAAAAATTCCATAAGTTTTAAGAATTAATCTAATGGCGAAGTAATGAATACGCCGCCTTTCGTGCGAAAAGTCTCAGGTTCAAAGCCTATTCAATACAATTATATCGTAATATCGTCATATCGTCATATAAGATAAGATTTAATATATATATAAAAACTCTTGTGTAGGATAATAGATGGCGCACAAAATTAACAATTGTATATTCATAATCTTATACTATAGCTACAGCCGATTAATCAACGACTTATTGAATTTAACGATTAAAGAAACTGAAGACTAGTCTAAATAGACTTGGTTAATGGCCTGTACTCCTTAAAGGAATGGAGAGGAATAAAAAATGAGAATTAGTCACAAATTTTATTCAAGCTATGTGATATTTTAGGCCTACCAAGTAAACCAGTAGTAATATAGGAAGAAACACTGCTAAATACTTAACAGATTTAAAGTTTTGAATTGAAAATGGTGAAACTAGTGGTCATATTGCTAAGATGGAAACTTATTCTCAAAGAATACGTTTTCCCGAAATATATATCATATTTTTTCCAGCTAAAAAATGAGTTACAGGTGAACCTAGTTTATTCAGTGAGAGAATTGGCAAAATTTCAGATACGCAGCTGTAATAGGTACAAAGTAATGCTCATATAAAAAAAGAATTTGTATGGCAGGTACCCGAACCCATGGACCAAAATTGCTGGATTACGGCTATTGTAAAAAAACGAATTTTCGAAATTTTAAGATCCTAGCTTCTTTAGGTTTTGAGTTATCGTGCAGACGGACGGACATACATAGCTAAATCGATATTTTTTTCGATTCTGATCCGATCCCTACACTTGAGTCTATATCTACCCCGCCCTCCTTCTCTGCATCACAAACGTAATGGCAAATTTATTATACACTTTGATCTCCAGTCATGCGGGTATAAAAATTGTACTCAATAAAGGGTAAATTTAAATTTTATCTAAATTTTAGTAAGTTCCGTTATTTTTCATAAAGAGTTAGGGGGTAATGTCCTAAAAACCTTCCAGTTTTAGTTTTAGTAACCTCACCCGTTTCAGAGCTACAGCATCCGAAAATTTAAAAAACCCCTTACTTAAATTATTGCAACAGAAGTGCAATAAGATATTCAAGTATTCAATCGTATAACCATACGATGACTGCTTTTATGAACTTTATAAAAATAACAAAATAAATTTATAGTGTTGCCATATGGTATGAAAAATTAAAAATTTTTTTTTACGTTTAGGTTCCAAACTTTTGAAAGTAGTTAAACTTTCGGAAATAAGTATACATAAGTCATTTTAGCTAATTTATATTGGAAACGAAAAAGTCAACTAGATAACAGCCTTTTCTTATTTCTTTGGGTTTTTGTGTTTTTAAGGATATTATTTTGATTTCAAAGTTCACTTCATTTTTCAAACATTATTATTTAACATTTGTACATATGTATTATATATATACATACATAATGTTATATAATAAAATATATATAGTAAGTATAATTAGTATTAAAATATAGCTTATATATGTACAATTGTTTAAATTCTGTATAATATATATATACATATATGTATATTATATAAATTCTCAATATAAACTTTAATATTTAGAAAATGTTTAGGTTTCTTATCGTTTTTTTTTGGAATTTATAATTGTAAAGCCCAAAAAATTTATACCAAGAACTATATTTTCTATTTTTTTTTTTTTATTTACATATAAAACTAAATTTATATATTCATGTACATAATATAATAAGCTTGAATGTTAATGTAAAATTTGTACAAAAAAAAAAAAAACAAAAAAGTTTAAATTTAAAGTTTAAAATTTATGTTCTAGGTTCATTTTTAAAGAATGTTTTGTTTAAAAAATTTTGTAAAGGAAAAATGGAAATCTTTTTCTATTTTGTTGGACATGCATACATATATATTAATACAATTTATATATTAAATACATAATATCTTTTATATATATATATATGTATATAACCTTCAGGGTAAAATGTACATTTTCATTTCATAAATTATATAAGATGTATATAGACTTATTATATACATTTACATCAGATTATATAATATTTTTTATACTGAACTTTGAAAAATTAAAATTACATATATATATATATATGTAATTATATATATATTATACATTATATATATATATATATTATATTTATATATGTATAAATAGATTTACATATGTAATTATTAAAAATGTGCATAATATATGCCTTTATATAGTATATATACAATTAAAATCAAAATGTACCCAAATGTACATAATATGCATTCAAAAAAAAAAAAAAAAAAAAAAAATAAAAAAAAGTGGGTGAGGATGCATTAAATTTCAAACATTATTATTTTTTTGTTTGTTGTTTTGTTTTTTAGTTTTGGTTCTATTTTGGTTTTATTTTGGTTCTAGATTTTATAATCAAAATAAATTCATAAGAAAAATTTATGTACATATGGGAATATATATATACATACAATATAATTTTATATATATATAAAAGTTTTAATGATAACTCATATAATATCTATATATGTATATACAACATAATTAATGCGTTGGTATTATAAGGTTTAAATTGAAAATATATTTTAGTAAAAGTTCAAAGAATTTTTATATTCCAACATTTCAAGTTAAAGGACTGTACCAGATCCTTCTTTTGAATATTGATATAAGAAATAAAAATGTTGACCAATAAGTGGTTGTTAGCTGTATGTAAATCTTGAAAGCCATTGGAGTTTCAAATTCCTATACAAGTCTTTAAAAAACCTAAAACTTAAGCAGCTCTCATTATATATAAACGTTTAGCTGGTTGTTATTTAAGATAGTTAAACGTAGGTGGCCTTTCGAGTTTAATATATCTTCCTTAAAAAAAATAATATCTTTTATATATTTGCTTATTATTATTACCATTGTTATTGCTACTCGTATTATTGCTTGATAATTTGGTTAGCTGCTTAGACTTCGGTAGCCTTTTAGGATTTAGTACATGCTATATGCAATCTTCAGACTCATAAATCCTCTCATGTTGAACAAACAATGATAATGCTGATAGTTCCAGATTTTTTATTAATCAATGATTAGTAGAGTTCTACAGCAGACTTCTATAAGAGCAATTCTAGAAGATCTATGATTGAAAGAGTTCTACAACATACTTCTATAAGAGTAATAAATGAGATAGGCTTAGCTTCTGTTTTTTATTCTATAATTAGATAGGCAGTGGTTCTTCTAATGATATATGTTATTGAAAATTTAAATTTTGTGTAGAATACATATTAAAATTAATTTTTTCTAAACTACTAAAGATCAAAACCTTCTGGAGGTTTTGGCAACATTTCTAATTTCTATTGAAATTCCTAAAAAGAACGAAATCATAACAACTGTTTCATGTTAAACGAAAGAAAAGTTTTTTTAAAGCAAAACATTCTCTATTGCCTATAAATATTATATTAAATTGAAAAACTTTTAATTTTTTGTAAATCCACCTTACATATTTTTAAAATATTAATTGAAATAAAAAAATCATTCCGTTGATTGTACAGACTTTGGCACCATAATGTTTAATCGTTTTAATAATAGGTTTACATATGTTAAACTACAGCTTCAAAAGAACCCTTTACATTCATTTTATTTATGTGGTTTGACACCACAGGAGACAAATAAACACTTAATAAAATATATTTTAAAGATATGTATATTGAAAGAACAAAAAAAAAACAATAAAAACAAAATGAAAAATATTAAAACATGTAATTTAAAGTGGTTTGATTTTGTTTTTATTTTATATTTTCATTGAATCTTTAATTCTCAGATATGGTAGTTTTACCACTTAGTGGGATTCAAAATGATTGTTTTTATTGAAAAATGGTTCAAATTTTAATGTTTTATTACTTCAAAGAATTGTTTTTTTTTTCATTTTAAACTATTGAATTAAGCTGAGTTGCAAGTACTTTTATTATTTGATATTATGTAAATATATTGCAATTGCAAATACTTGAAAGTTATAATAAAATTTTATTTTTTTTTTAATTTTTAAAAATTTTATTATAAACATAAATATTTTGCACCAAACTAAATATATATCATTCCGAATTGAATACAAGTAACACGTATATCATAAAACTTAACATTATAAAATTATGACATTTTCATTGAATGTCAATTTAAATATCTGAATGAAAAACCTGCCTGATGATTGAACATTCGAATTTTTAATTGTATCCTGTCAAACAAATTTTTTTTTTTATTATATATGTATATTTTTTTTTACTTTTTAAATAAAATAAAGCTTCTATGAAATGTCCTACATTCTTTAAAAAATTCCTTAAAAAAAGATGACACAATAAAAAGAAGAAATCAAACAAATAAGTATTAAATCGTTATCGTTATTATGATTGCCATAGTTATTTAGGTTTTTTGTTTTGATTGAACACTTCTTTGAGTATCCATTTTTAATTTTATAATTATATTGTGTTTTTATATAAAAGTCTGCAAATTTAAGCTTTTCTCCTTTCTTTCCTACTATTTCCTACGATTTCCTACTTTTTCCTACTAAGTCCTACTATTTCCTACTTTTTCCTACTTATAAGTTTTAACTGTAGAAAAACGATTTTAGTAAAATTTTAATGTAAAAATAAAAAAAATATGCATTTGAAACATAGATATAGACTATGAGGTTAGAATAGTAATAACTTCTTAAAATATTTTAATTTATCTAATGAAATTGACTTTATCTGAACTTAAGGTCAATTATGTCGAGCAGATCTCTCAATTTATTTCTAGTACTTCAGATTAATAGGCTGTTCAATATTTAAATTACATACTTAAGTAATTACAGACAGACAAAATATAATTCAAAAGTTTGTTTACTTACAATAGTATAATTTCATTTCTAAAACTGTTCTAAATATTAAATATAGAAACTTAAAACAAAAGAAAAATGGAATTGTCAAAATATAAAACTTTTAATTTTCACTCTAAAAAATTCTAAAGAGCTATAAAAAAAAAACAAAAGAAAAAAGAAATTCCTGAAATATTCAAAGAACACGCAACTCCACTCCTCTAAATATAAAAATCAAAGTTTTTTTCTGTTTTTTTGATTTTCGCCTATATTTGCTATGCTAATATTGTAAAAGAATTTTGTATTTTTTTTTTGTATTGCTGTCGGTGCTGTTTTCTTGTTGCCATTGCTATTGTTGCTTTTATTGCTTTTGTTGTTATTGTTGATTATTATTTTGTGAGAAAAAAAAAACTCCTGTCTCCTTGAAAATGTCTTTATGGATAAAAAAAATAAAAATCAAAATAAAAATTACGTGACTTTACTGATGAATATTTCAAGTTGAAAAATATTATTTCTATTCGTTTCAAATTTATTTTTTATTTGAATTTTATTTTTTATATTAAAAAAGAAAAACACGAATCATTCATTGATAATTTTTTTTTCAAATAAAATTTAAATTAATTTTAAATATTTTATTATTAAAAAGTTTAAAAGTTTAAAAAAAAAAAAGAAAATGCTCTTCATTCTCCTATTTTATTTTTAGTATTGTTTTAAAGAAATCAAAAATTGATTGAAATATTGAAGTAAATGCAATAAATGGAAAAAATATTTTCTATGAAAAGTCAATAAATTGTTTTTTGTTTTTCTATTATTAGCGATTTTATAAAATTTAAAAAAAAATTATTTAAAAAAATTAATTGAATTTAACTTTAATTTATTTATAGAAAACAATCGAAATTAATTGAATTGTTTTTTTAGTATTAGAAAATTAAAGTTTTAAAAACGTTATTCATTCTTAATAGTATCTAATATCTACATATATACTAAAATTAAATTTTTCAAATAAATGAATATTGTAATTATTTCAGAAATTAAATACTGTGTCATGAAAGGATGTGAGTCTCTGTCAACTCTAGACACGATTATAAATATGGAAAAAAAATTAACTTAAGTTCTTATGTCAACGTTTCATATTCAAAACTTATAATTAGTCGTAGATACAGGTATAAGAAAAAGGCTCTTGTTGGTACCTGTTGCACTAGACTATCCAAATTTTTTGAAGACATTGTCCATAAAACTGAATTATTTTTGGCCCTTATAATTATAATTATTTAACCAGTATGAAACCTGTGATTAGAGGTCGTAACAAATACAGAAGCTCAAATAAACAAATAGAAAAAACAATTCGAAGGACATAAGAACACAGAAACTTTTCTTCAATGACGATGAAGAAAGAGAAAATACTAGTCAAAAATTCAGATACCAAATTAACTATATTTGAAATTACGGAAGTGGTCAAGAAATTGAAAAACCATAAGATGACATCTCAACGGAAATTCTGTAAGGAGACCGTGAATTATCAACGCAACTAATTTCTCATATAGTAGGAATTTTAAGTGATGAAAGGCAATAAAAAATCATAGTAATAATAACTTAAGGCCGAATTGGAAAATTAGAAACAAAGATACAAGAAGAACACGTTGCCTTCCGTCCCCAAAGAAATTGAGTTCAGCAGGCTAATACGGTTCGCATATAATGAAGAACACCAGTACATCTAGTATTCATAGATTTCAAAAAAGCCTTTGATAGAATTAAACGTGTAGCAGTATGGAAAGCACTAAGAAGGAGAGGAGTTCCATTAAAAATTATAAATATCATTAAAACTTTAAATCTTAATGAACAAGTCATAGTCTAAAAAGTTTAATCAACTAGTGCATTCCAATCAAAAGTAGGAGTGAAACAAGGTTCCCCACTTTTATCTTTACTCTTCACAATAGCCCTGGATGACATAATGAAAGAGGTATGTTTATAAAAGACAGAATATCTTGATCTTTAACTTATCATTTTGAAGACCTAGACTACGCAGATGGCATATACATTCTGAAGCATTTGATTACTAATACAGATAATAACCTATAACATATCTAACTTGACTCCTTTTGACACCACCAAACCAAAGAACTTTATAACTATTTAAGTATAGCGTATAAACCTTTTAAATAAACCTTTCGTATAAACCTTCAACACCTTTTAGTATATCTTTGCTTTTTTATACCCGTATAAGTCAAAAAGGTATACTAAATTGGCCATTAAGTTTGTGACTTGACCCTCAGAGAGGAGGGAAGATATAAACTTAAAGGTATGGATCGGATCAGCTGCAATACAATTTTATATTTCACATAAGCATTACTTTATACATGATATAGCTGAATGTTTGAAATTTTGTCAATAGTAGTTAATTTTAATGACTACCGACTGAACAAAAGATAGTGTCGTTGTAGTGGAACAGATTCGAAGAGCAGCCTTTCAACTTATAGTTTCTTTTGGATGATATATGAACTTCTAACGGATGATATAATTACGATATTACGGACATACGGTTATCCCAGAGCTGGCACAGTCTACTGTGCTACACTCCTCCTCGTTTAATAGCTATAACTTATCAAAGAAAATACATATACCTATATGTATCAAAAAATTTATTTAGAAAATTAATAACATTCAAAACTTTAAGTCTTAACTCTTAAGTCTTAAGTAACTTTAAATATTATTTTACATCCAGTTTTAAATTCTTTTATAAACATATATACCAATATATAGATATTTACATATACATATACCAACATATAGGTACAATCAATTTTTATTAAAATCAAAAAATTTTTAAACGTTTATAAAAAAAAAATTATTAATTATTACTTTAGATATTTTCTAATAAATCAATATACAATCTTATAAAACAGATAATATTTTATCAATTTGAAATACCTGGAAAAATTTTAAAAAAGCCCTAATTTTTTTTAAAAAAAACAACAACAACAAAAATTAAATATCCAAAAATATTTTTGAAAATATAAATTTTTTTGAAATAAATCATTTTTGTAATAAATTATTACTGAATCACGTTCACATTATTATTAATAATTTTCATTCATATATACATATAATACTTATACATATATCTAAATACCTCCAATACGTTAAAATATATCTATAGATACTTTTAATATAAATTTATCTTAATTTGATTATTATTTTCTTATTGTTCTTGTTCTTGTTCTTGTTGTTGTTGTTTTTTTTGGTTAAGATTAAAATCAAAATTTTTCATTTAAAAAAATAGTGTGTTTTACTTTTTAGTGTGTTAGAAAAAGAAAAGGAGAAGAAGAACACTCACCAAATGTGTATTGAAACAGTGTTGCGATGTTTTTTTTTTATTTTTTTTTGGATATTTAAAAAACAAAAAAAAAAAAAACAAAACATAGAACAAAATATTTGTAATTATTTAAAAAAAAAAAAAATCAAAAAATCGCTTTTCTAGTAATTTTTTTGTTGTTGTTGTTTTTTTAGTTATGAATTGAAAAAAAAAATTATTCACCTTTTTTATTCCTCGTCCTACTTTTAATTTCCAAAATTATATGTATACATATATGTAATAAATATTATACATACATTTATATATATATATATATATGTAATTAAAACACCAGTCACAAAAACCACAAATCACTTGGTAGACCCCAATGTTTACTTTCTTTTGCAACAAAAATAGCAAAAACAAAAAAATAACAACAAAAACAAAAAAACAACAAGAAAAACAAAATTTAACGTGAACAAGATAACAAAAACAAAACATCTTCTAAAACAAATGTTTCTTCCAACAGCAAAAAAAAAAGGAAATAAATTTATGCCTACATACATATATCCACATTTCCATATATATATATATATATATATATATATATACTTCCATCTATCCTATATACATACATATTTATAATAAATAAACTATATATGCAATGAATATTATATTCAGCAATTGTATGTATGGCCATATTATATGCATTTTAAACTTTTCTAACATAAATAAAATGAATGAATATAAATATATATGTACATACATACATTCATACAAACATACACACATTTATTCACTAATATATATATATATATATATATTGATAATTATAAATATAGAATATTAAATATTTATATTATATTATATAAATATATCAACATATCAGGGTTTCCAACCGCCTTTTTTTGTAAGAACTATCCTCGATTCAAGTATTTGTCCTCTCGTTCTCGCCAAGTATTAGTAGTCACTTTTGACATAATTTCTAATATTCCTCGATAATGTTTTTTATTACATTTCCAAAAAAATTTAAAAAAATGATCTTATGTAGTTTCAGTTGTTCCGTCTGTCCGTATGTTTACAAAACTTCTACATTATAAAAGTTTTGTAAAAAAATTGTGGAAAATAAATCTCCCACCCCTTACGGAGCTATAGCCCCCCCCCCCAAAATCTGGAAAAGCCCTATATTTAAATATTGTTATAAGAAAAGTCGTATTAGGTATATTTTCTTTAAAGCGGTACCAAACAGCTGATTTTATAAGTTTTATAACTACATATAACACAAATATATAGAGTTGCACTACAGTATTAAAATTTACCGTTATACGAAACAAAATTTTTTGCAGAAATACATATAACACAAATATATAAAGTTGCACTACAGTATTAAAATTTACCGTTATACGAAACAAAATTTTTTGCCAAATTTTAGACCCCTTATATCTTTTGAGCGACCAAAGTTTAAAACTGGAAATTTTGGGAGAAGTAAGGATATTGGGTTTCGATCTTTGACAATCAGATTATTTTTGCACAGTAAAAAATGTTCTCAGCCTTCCCGATTCAAGGGCAATTAGGATGTTTCGGAAAAATTAAAATATCTCTTACTCTTCTGCCAAAGTTCAGTATAAAACTTTGTGTAGATGTGGTTTTTTGATCACTTGTTTTTTCCGAAATTTTCCAATTTTCATTTTCAAACATTTAAAAATATTTATATATATTCAGGGTATTTCTTAATTAAGAACACTGGTATGTATATACAACTGCATACATACTTATGAGTAGAAAAAAAAACAACAAAAAAAAATAAAATGTTAAAATTTCAACGTGTTTTAAATTTAAAAGTTCGTTTTTAAACTTTGGAAATCACAAAAGATAGAAAACTATAAAATTTTAAAAGAGGACATCTTAAGCTTTTGAATTGCGAACGAACATTTAACATCATTTTCATAAAAAGTCTAGTAACAGAGTTAAAGGTAAAATTTTGAAAACTAAAGAAAATATTTAAATATCATTTAAGCCCCCCTCCTATCTTGGAAACTGAGAGAGGCCCAGCTTAGCTCCCATAAAAAAAAATGTGCCTACTCATACTGTCCCAAAGTACCTATGCAGTGGAATATAGCAGTGCATTTAATTAAAAAACACGCTGTATATATACTGATTACATATCCTATTTCGGCGAATCTCAAGGTTCAGGCACATTCTAGTGTAATTTATTGTACCTAGATTATGATTTTAATTACAAAAATATGAAACGACAAACCAGTTTTAATAATATGTGGATTAAAATCAATTACATTGTAAAAACAAAAATATCAAGCCAGAAAGGGGGAGTGGGGATACTGCAAACTATGTAATGTTGAAATTTCAGTATCTTATAAAGGCTTTACTATGAACTTGAGGACCATGACATATTTAATTTTTATAGATACGTATTATTAAATAAACAAAATAATCACATGTCTAAAGTTTTTGAATTTTGTCCTCCTGAGTCTCTATCAAAAGGTGGCAACCCTTGTACATATATATATTGAGTATGTAGATTTTACCTACCTATATCAATATCCATTTTATTTTATCTTAACTTTAAAAAAAAAAAAATAAAAAACATAAAAATATTTTTCATTTCATTTTTGAAATAATTTTGTTTTGTTTTTTTTTTGTCTCATTCTTGCCCTTCTTTTTTTTTTTTTTTTATTATGCTTTTTCTTTTTTTCTTATTTTTATTTTTTAACTCTCTAACATAACAATCTCTATGTTGATGAATTTCGCTGGTTGCTGCTGTTGATGCTATTCTACTGTGCTGTTACTGTTGCTGCAATATATATACATATATATATATATATATATATATATATCTACAAAAAATCTATAGAAGAAAAAAATTAAATGAAAAAAAAAAAAAAACACAAAACATATATATTTTGTCCTTTTCTTTATCTTTTTTTTTTTTTTGTTAAAATATTTTCGACCCTTTTTTTGTTTAAATTCTCATTCTCTAAAGAAAAAAAAAACAAGAACAAAAACAATATAACAAAAAAATAGAATCAAAAATATTGCTCGTTATACTCGTTTCGTATAATGTGAGATTGGTATATTTCCCAAAAAAAAATAATAATAAAAAAAATTAAAAAAAAAAAAAAATTAAATGTATATTTTTTTTTTATACCAAAAATATTATATAGCCATAGCAAGTTACAAGAAACATTATTCCTTTTTTTTGTTTTTTGTACTGTTCCTTCCATATACTCGACTCGTATATCCTTCTAAAAAAAAAAAATTTTTATTTTTGTTCTCATTTTTTTTTTTTTTTTTGTTCTTTGCTCTCTTTCTTTCATTTTTTTGTTTTTTTTTTTTTTTTCTTGATGTTATTATTGTTTTATTCTTTTGTTATTTCTATATTTTTTTCCCTCTATTGTTTTGATTTTTCTTCTGTTTTTTGTTTTTTTTGTTTTATTTGTCCTTTTGTATATATATATACATGTATATAGGTATATATTTTATACACACAAACACATTATATTAAATATTAAAGCTAGTATAGAATTTATTTTTTCATATTTTTTACCCTAAAAAAAAACAGCAAGGAATTTTTTTAAAGACTTAAAGTTCTTTTTATAAAAATCAGAAGAAAAAAAAAAAAAAAAAAAAAAAAAATATATAAAATCAGTAAAATTTGATCTCAATATATACAATTCGCTTACTTGTTTCATTCTATGTCTTTCATTTTCTATCTTATATTATTTTTGTTCGTTCGTTCCTCTTTTCTCTTTCTCCTCTCCTCTCTCCATCATCAGCTCTTCGTCTTTATTCCATTTCTCACAAAACAGTTTTTTTGTTTTTTATTTTTTATTCTCTCATTCAATGTTATGTTTAGCAGCACTGAACTAAACTCTGAAAATCACTATACAATATAACAAGAGTTAGTTTTCTATAGATACGTATTGCTATATATATATGAATATATATATATATATATAACAATAGAAAGCAAAAAAAAAAGAAAAATAACAGAAAAGATATCCTGCCATTTCCATATATATATAGTATATATATACACATAGTACATATATATAGTACGTAGTAGGTATCGCCAAATTCTAAACTGATGATGAACAATATTAAAGCTCTTTAGAGTCAGCCAGCAACCAACCAAGGAAAAAAATATATGTATATATATATATATATATATATTCCCAATACAGTTTTCAATATATTATAAAACACATGCAAGTTTCTATTCTATATATATACATATATATTATATATCTATATTTTATATGTATATTCAATATTATACAGTACATTCTTGTGAATAGAAGAAGACTGACTGCTCTTTCAGGATAAAAAAAAAAAAAAAAAAAAACTTAAAAAAAAACAAGAGACAGCAGAACAAAAGGAAAAAAAAAAATAACACAAAAATTTTAAACAAAAATGAAAAAATAAAAAGAGAAAACAAAAAAAAACTTCAATTTCACTTTAAAGAATTTCTCGAATCGTTCGTTCGTCCTTTAAAAAAAAAAACAAAAAAAAAAAAAAAAAATACCATAGAAAGAATCATTATTATTATTTTTATTATTCCTATATAAAAATTCACATATATATATGTATATATATATATTTATTTTTTTTATATAAAATAATATATACATACATACATTTGTTATAAACTTAGTATATATATATAACAATATACATATATATATATATAGTGTGTTTTATTGTATCAGTATCATCAGAATTCAAAAATAGAAGGATATCAAGTCACAGTGTAAAAAGGAAAGAAAGGAGCGCGCAGCAAGAAACCAAGGCAAACAATAACAAAATATAAAGGCAAGAATATACATATATACATGTATATAAATAGATATATATATATATATATATACTCATAGTATATTATAAGTATAAGAAATATTTCTATGACGGGATTAAAATAAAAATGAAAAATAAAAAAGAAAAAACTAAAAAAGAAAAAAGGAACAACGATTGAAATTCCAAAATGAACGGTTTGGGGCGGCTATTTTTAAAGGGAAATATTATATAAAATTTATATATGTATATATATATATATATATATAGACGTATTTTAATGTTTTTGAAAAAAATTTCTGTTGTATAGAATTATAATTTGAACGAAAGGAAATTATTTGTTTTGAGCACCTACTGTATAAATATTTTTAACAATTTTACCTCATTTTATATTGTTTTCACTTAAAAAAAAAGTGTAAAGATTATTTCCTGTTATTATTTTAACTGATGTTTTTTAATTTTTTTTTTATTTTTTTTTTTTTTGTAATAATTATAATTATGTTAAAAATTTTTTTTTTTGTATTCAAATATACAATGACAAATAATATTATATGGGTATGTAGATAATTGTTGATTTTTAAAAAAATGAAATTAGTGTCAATTTTTAATTGAATTAGGGATAAAATTAATTTGAGCACAAATAGATTTTATGATATTTCTAATTTTTATTTGTAATTTTAAAATATAGGTAATAAATTTTGAGAATGTAAAGTTGGATAAGATATTATTCAATTTTAATTATCGAGAAAATACTTCAATAAATTTCTTAATTCTATATTAAATTTTTTATCGAAATAAAATTTTGTTATATTCTAAACTGAGTTTAAACTTCTGATCTTTGGGAATTGTTTGACTCAGTAATACTAATAAGAAACTTTAATAGATATATGTTTGAACGTATTGAATATATTATCAATACTGTTCAAACCTCTGTTTTATCATTGGAAATTTAAGGAACCTCAAACTATATTTTAGATAATCCCTTCTAAAACATAAAGTTGATATGTTTGTTTATCCTCTTTTTGAGTTCATATACAGTTTATTCCATTCCCTCAATTATATTCAAGCCTCTATTTTAAAAAAAATTTAAAGAACATAAAATTATGTTTTAGATTCCATTATTATATAATATAACATAAAACTACAGGAATGAGTTACTGAACCTAGTATGAAACGAGTACAATCCTTTTTCTACTGTTTATTGAGATTATGTCTCCATTTGTCGATCAAATGCGGAACATAATACATTTAAATATAATTTTCATTACCCTTGCCAATGAGCTGAAGTGTTTGAAGGGTTAACAATCAAACTTTACCAGTTAATCGATGATGTTATGATTTATTAAATTATTTCAGCACTTCATTCTGACTTTTTTTTTTAATTTTTTTAATTTCAAATTTTGTCAGTCTTTTGAGAGGACATTTATAATCTCTTAAACATTTCCAGGGCGTACATTTTTTTTTAATCTTTTCTTTTTCATATTCAGAAAATTTAAAATAAAATTCATAGTATGATTAAATAAAATTCTTTTCTGATATCCATGTAGGTTATTTGAAGTTCACTATGTTTTAATTCTAGGTCATAGACTAAGAAAATACTAAGTGCTTAAATACACAAAGTACATCCCCTTAGAGTTTTTAGTTCTCAACCATTAGCCATAAAAGTAGCAAGTTTTCAGTTCTCGAAAACATCAGGACTAAAGAGTTCATCAGGACTAAAGAGTATCAAGTGCATTCACTAAAAATTTTCATCTCTATCTTTTCATTTTTTTAACTTTCACAAACAGTAATTTTAAATTTCAACCCCTTATAAATCCAATATTCCCTTTACCTTATTACAATCCAAAAAAAAATTTACTTCGTACATTTAATAAATTCTTATTGCACAAATAATCATCCATACAATATTAAAGGGGATGTACACATTCAAGAATAACTTTAATAAAAAAAATACAACACAAAAAAAACATAAAATAAAAAATTTGAAAAACTTTAAAGAAAAAAAAATTTATTTGAACTAAAGTCGTTCTGAAAAAGGAAAAAATTTAAAGGCAAGAGAGAGGAAAGAACTTTTTTTTTGGGAAAAAGAAAACAAGAACAACAAAAACAACAAAAACAAAAAACAAAAAAACACAAAATATGCAAAGAAACAAAATACAAAAAAAAAGGAAAGAACGACAGGAATGTTAAAAATTTTTTCCTTTATAAAATTGGGATATATCCTTTACTATATGAAGGACTTTTATAGCCTATCTATATATAATATATTATGTATATATATATATATATTAATCATTATGTATATATTATTGTATATTTGTCAATATATACAAAACGTATAATTTTAGAAAGAAGAAAAACAAAACAAAAATAAAAAACGGAAAGGTGTATCAAATAGTAAGGTTTTACATGTTATTTTACCGTTGTATTACTATATATATATATATATATATATATGGATATAAAATATATATATATATATATATATATATATACATATACTTATAATAAAATATGAGTTTATATATATGCTTAGATATATAGAAAATTATATTCAAATATTTTCTTTTAAATACTATGCTTATATTTTTATATATATACATATATATATATATATATATATACGTACAAGGATATATATTACAGTTTGTTGGATATGAACGTATATATATATATATATATTCTAATTTAGTGAATTGTTTCTCGTTTTTTTGGACTATAGTGAGTGCGAAGTTTCTTTACGGTTAACGGGTTGAAAAAGAACGAAATTTTGTATAAGGCAAAAAAAAAAGCAAAAAAAAATAATAATGAAATAACTGTTATTTTTGTTTTGTTTTTTTGATTTTTTGTGTTAAGAAGAAATATACAAAACGAACATTGTGAACGATTGAGCGAACATTTGGAAAATAAAGTTTTAAACTAAAAAATCCTTTATTTTTCATATGTAGAACGATAATATATATATGTATGTAATATGTATGTATGTATGTATGTAATATATGTTAGAAAAAAAAATAATATATACAACCCGAATGTGTTAATATCTTACACAAGAATAAAAAGAATAAAAAACATAAAAACAGGCAAAAAGAATAAAAAACATAAAAGCAAAAAAAAAAAAAACCATTTAAATGGATTGCTATTTTTTGACGAAATAAGTTTATATGTTCATTTGTATATATATACACATGTATGTATATAAATATATATATATATATATATATATACATACACCAATATTTAATTGTAATGAGGAATTTCAAAAGAAAATGAAACGAACAACAAAAACCCAAAACAATAATATAAATATATTTTATCTTACCTATATCATATATATGTATGTAATTATATATTAAAATATATATATATATATATGTTATATGAAGATAAATATTGCACATGAAAAATAAAAAAAAACCAAAAAAAAAAAAAACCTTTTGTACTCGAAAAATGAAAATTTTTAGAAAAATACAACAACAACATTAGAAAGTACCTACTAAAAAAAACTTTTTAATACCTTCATATCAAAACTGTGCTATTGCAAACATTCATGTAAATTGATATTACAAATGAAAAACTATATGTATATGCAGCATATATATATATACATACCTTGTTTAATACAAACGTTGTATATTATATATATACACGAGTATATCAAAGATAAAAAATTAAACATTTGTTATTTCTATTGTCAAGAAACTTTTTTTCTATTATATAAGTATGTATGTATGTATGTTTGTATCTTGAAGTAATATATATATATGTTTGTATAAAAATCTAAACTTAGAACTATACTCATATAAATATTAGAACTATACTCGTATGTACATATGCATATAAAATTTGATGCATTTACAAATTTTTTTTTTGGTTTTATATAAAATATTGCATATTTTTAGGCAATAGTTTTTCTTTCTTTTTTTTTTTTTGTTTTTATATCTCTAATATATTTTAATATCGTATATATGTACATATACAATTTTCCGTCAAAATTTATGTTCTCATATATTATTACACATGTTTCAGTTATTGTTGTTGTGGTTGTTTTTCTTCTGATATTAATTTCCACCATTCTTAAAGAATCATTCGCAAAAACCCTATACTATTTTCTCAGAATAAAAAACAAATCAACAAAATTTAAAATCATAAAAAAAAAAAGAAAATTTTTTACTAGCAACAGTATAACACATAACGGTACAAAAGAGAAATACAAGAATGAAAACATTCAAAAATACAAGAAGAAAAAAAAAAAAGAATAAAAAGACAAAAAAAAAAAAACAAAAAAATCAAAATAAAAAAAAATGCCAGAAAACCTAACAAGAAAATAACACAGTCGACTCTAGGGTATTTCCTATTCTTTTCATATATCATCAAATAAATAATGTAACATATATATACATTATATATATATACTGAACATTAAATCTATCTGAAAAGATATTATTTTCTTTTATTCATGTTTTGTTATATATATATACATATATATATTTATCAATGTATTTATTGAAATATCTATAGATTTTATTGAGGTTACCAGATTTAATAAATTTTTTTGCTTTTTTTTAATGAATATTAAGTGATCTTGTATAATACAAAATTCTTTAATAAATGAGCAATGTAAATTATAGATCCTCTAATTCGGAACTAGATCCATAGAACTTGATGAATTTGTAAAGGTTATAGATTGGTAAGGTATATTTAACATTTAAAGTTGGGGAACGTCTCAAAATCCCAAATCACAAAATCCCAAAGTAACAAAATCCTAAAATTACAAAATTCCAAATCACAAAGTCCCAAATTTCAAAAACCTAAATCACAAAATCCCAAAATTAGAAATTTTCAACCTAAAAGTTTAAATTGTTAATTCCGATTAACCTAAAAAAAAATTTCCTTGGCGTAAACTAAGAGAAATTTTAGAGTTTGGCACAAAATTTAGATTATACGCTTTTTCCAGAATATTTATACATATGTATACATGAGATTCTACAATTAGGAGGGATTTTAGAGTTACAAAATGAGGATTAGACGCTTTTTTCATATGAATATGAGTAAGGATGGATTGTTTGAGTATACAAGAAAAATTGCTTTTTTTTTTTCAATATTTTTTTGTGGAATTTTTTATTTTGGAAGTATTAATTTATTTTTGGAATTATGAAAGTATGTAAATGGTATTTAAGAAAAGAAATTGCGTTTTTGGTATTTCGTACCCAACCCAAATAAAACTTCGTTATTTGGGATTTTGTAATATGATGAAAAAATTTTGGGATTTTGTAATTTGGGATTATGTAACAAAACCTTTAAATTTGTACTTGCTGAAATGACTTACAATATTTATTATTAAACTTTCTAATCATCATAAATCTTGGGTATATTCTTATGGCAGGATCATATTTATTCCCAGGAACTGGTTGTTTGTTCTTTATCGTACATTCGTATACATATATATAAGAATAAAAATCATTTTCTAAAAGTACAATTGAAATTTGTACGTATCTGATAGGAAATTATGTTTATTACAATTAAAACTCGTTTAATGCATGTTTGTTTTTTGCAACCCTACCTTTGTAATACATGTTTAGAAGCTCAATCTCATTCATATACTGTAGAGCTTTTTCGAACTAGAAATCTAAATTTTGAAAGTATTTTATAAGTTGCACCACAAAATTTTTGGAAAACGTTACCCCCCGTATATGTTTCCTAATACTTATGATTTAGAAGAATCCAAAAGAGAAGTAAATTTAACCTTCTGACTTTCCATTTAAGCTGTGATGCTGATAGACCATACATATGTCTCATCGTTACACTTCAGCCACTATATTGCGGAAGCAGATTGGCAGCAGAATTTTTTTTAGTGAATAGAGAAATCTCACACCATACTGTTTGGTTTAAAATTCTAGGTGCCTTTGGAAAGTTTTTCCCTCCCTTAAGAAAACAAAAAGTTCAATATGTTACAGAGGGATGAAAATAAATTGGAATTTCCAAACAACCTCAATCATCCTAAGATGAAAATTCTTATTATAAATGCAGGCAGTCTAAGAATGTTTGACTAAGGAAAATGCTTTTTAAAATTTATCCCTAGTAAAGTAATAATGGAAAGTAGAAAAGCAGTCGAAGCCAATCTTATTGAATTAAAGTACTCTTGTATATACCATAGGAAACTATATACCATAGGCAGATACCATAGGGAACTAAAGTATTGTAAAACTTGAAGGAAATCCAAAAAATTAGTAAAAATAAGGAAATCCCAAAACTAAAAAAAATAATTCTAAAATTATAAAAATTTTTTAAAATAGGAGCAATGCTGGGCTTTATTTTGATTGGGACCAAATTTGTTGTCCGTACGAGATTTTGTTAGTCTTGTAATCGAGATTTTGAACACTAGTTCCAAAAAAAGTTTAGTTTTATAGACACTTCTTTTAAAATGTGAAATAAAATTATCTTATCCCATATCCTATTATAAACTTTTATATATGTATATATGTACAAATACGAACATATACACATAAAATTCACAAAATTAATATTTCGAATTCCGAAAAAAATTATTTAAAACCTAAAATTTAAAAATTTTTCTTATCCAAAGTTATTTTAAATTATATAACAGCTGGTAATACATAAAAAAAATTTTATTTTGTCATTATGTATATATTTACTTACATATACACATATATAAATCTATATTTAATTTCATATGAAATAAAAATATATATATTAAAATATAAAAATATATTATTACAACATAACGTACATTAAACGAATATTAATCTATATATGTATATGAATATGTACTTTAACCGGAATGTATATATACATACGTACATAGTTATATATTCATAGAATTTATAAATGCATGTTAATCAACAATATTCTATCTAGCTTTTCAAAATATATACATAAATATATATATATATATATATATATATATTTTATATAAATATTCAAAATAAATATGTATACATATATATGTATGTAACATGTATGTACACACATGCACTATATGTAAGTACATATATAAATTGTTTTTATTTTGATAAATATCTAAAAGATGTTCAGAAAATATCTTTTATATATACATATATATTTATTTATTTATAATGTATTGTAATATTATTTTAAAATGTACATATTGAAATTAGATAAATTTTTTTTATATACATATATCATATTTGTATATATACATTATACACATACACATCTATATGTATGAATATTGAAGAGAATTTGGTAAAATATTTTAAAGTTTTAAATTTTAAATTTTATACAAAAAATTAAAGCAAAAAAAAAATTTAATTTGAATAAAAAAGGATGCAATACTTTTATTTTGTTCTTTTGTGTATGTGTATATTTTTAGATTTTATTATGTTTTTTTATTTTGTATTTAGAATTAAAACAAAAGACTTTATCCTGCAGGATAAATTTAATATTTTTACTTTGTTAGTAAAAAAAATCAAAAAAAAAAAACTTTTGTTCTATTTTAAAGCCTATACAATTTTAAAATTAGCTTTTTACTATATTTGATATTTAAATGAAATATTTTATTAAATTTTGTATTTTAAAATTTAATTCGTTGATTTTTTTCATATCTGAACTAATAACTGACCATGCTTAATTAAATTTAAATTTAATTCATTTCTTAATTAAAACTATTGCTCTACTATACTATAAGCCCCTAAAAATATGCTAAGATTATTCAATAAAAACTTCATATTATATTGAATTTGAATCCAAATTGGAAAATCTTGTAATGACTAAGATATCGAATTGCTTAATTAATCGCTTCAGCAATTGCAATTATATCACTGGACAACAAGGGAATTCATTTCATTTTGGGAATCATAGGTAGTTAATCATTGTCTCCGTCTGTAAATGTATATATAAAACAAATGATTTTTACAATTAATTACTAGTATGTCTGCTATTTAGATATAATATATATATAAGTCATGTCTGAATAGATTAGACGACACTGGTTGAATTTTAAAATGTTTCAATATGGAAACATTCCACCATAGTTTAATTAGAAAATAATATTGAGTCTGAATTAGCCATTTTGGTGGATAAATTTAATATATGAATGCTTTATTAGAGGACTAAAAATAAAAAATTAATATTATTTAAAAAATTGAATACAATGTATTTTTTTCTAATATTTATAATTATATATAAAAAAAATGTAAAATATAAATAGACTTATATTTATATAATCCTGTATATGTATTTCATGAGCCTACCTCCATATACAAACTCCCAATTTAACCCACAAATTTTTTTTATACATAAAATAGGATATTTTTAATAAAAACTAGTAATGTGTGCTCGTATTGCGAGTGTTCAAACACTTGATTATATTTCATGAAGTTTTAAAAACGCACTTTATCCCTGGCATTTGTAGTAAGAACTTAAAAACAGAGCGTCCTGGGACTAAAGTCTGCAAACAAAAGTTGTAAATCTCCCCAACGTCATTTTAATTTGACCCCAAATGACATCTTATCACTGATTTTTATATTAAGAGCTAAGAAATGCTCTCAAAGCCCAGCCATAGAAACCCGGAATTATGGTACTTAAACATAAGTTCTAAGGCTCACTCAGTACATGACAATTTAAGAATATAAATATAGAAATGATTTCATAAATTATAAAATTACTAAAAGGATACTTTGAAAATGTTGAACAGTTCCCCACTAAATTCTATTTAATAGCTTTTACCACAAGTCTTTAGCATATCTAGAAGTGCTTAATCTTTTTGTAGTGAAATGTGTGAGTGGTTTCAAGCATTTGTTAGGATCCCTTTAAAAATATATATATACAATGTAGAGCACAGTATAACCATTTTCATTTAATAAATGGAAAAGTATTAAATTCTTAATTAAACAGTTTAAAAAAAATGGAAAATTGATAAAAAAAAATAAAAACAGTTGAACTAATCGATTCTAGGATACTTTATTTTTTTTAATTAAATATGTATTGTCTTTTGGTTCGTTATATATTCGAATAATTAAATTATACTCATACTATGATATTTTATATATTTAAATTATTTAACATTTATATGGTATACATGGTATCGAACAACAGGTGGGAAATAAAGTAACATGTGACAGAGAAGATTAAAAAAAATATAAAACAATTTTGTGACAAAGGATACTTGAATTCTCAAGATGTTTGGAATTTCAAACCCTTAAGAAATTTTGAAGTGAGAATTATAAAACTTTGGGAAATTTATGGTAGTTGAACTTGATAGAACGTATAGTTAACATTAACTTAAACGAAAATAGAACAAAATGTGACAAGATATTTAAAAAAATTAAAATTGACATTAATATTGTTACTAATATATTTTCCAATAATATGGAATTTTAATAAAATTATTAATGTAAGGGTAGGTGTTACCAAAAAGCTCATTTTAGGTAACAATCACTGACTAAACACGGTATCCGGAATTTTACCATAAAAACGTAGAAATAAATCCAAAATGGGTTGTATATGTTTTTCTCCTTGCATAATGTGGTTTGTGTTGTAAAGTCTCATTAATTTATATGGGAGCTGTCTGTGAACACGATAACTTCATATTGGTATGAAAACTTTCTTTGTTAAAAGTAAAGTTTAGAAAGTTTAGTTCATACGATGGGCCAAATTGGATCGGGAGGCTGCTATACAAAAACACAAGACTTTTCGAGAAATCTCGAGTTCCAACCGTCGGAATAAGTTCAAATTTAATAAGTACCCATCATGAGTAGTTTTCATAAATTGTGATCAGTATCATGGGGTCCAGAAGTTTTGGGAATATCAAGTTCTAATAATTTATGGAAATTTCAACAGTTTTGAATCAAATTTGGTATGAATTCTTTTGTTGTCAAAACAAAGTACGGCTTCAAATATTGGCCAATTTGATCCCCTAAGCTGGAGGACATCCATATAAAATAACCAGACTTTACAAGATATATTAACAATCTTTACAATAAAAACCCCCTTAATTTAAGAAGAACAGGTTTATTCAATCCATCGTGGATTCATTTCTAAAGACTTAAAATTAGATTGCAAACCTTCTTCAGTTATTTGTATTTTGAAAAAAAGCATGAGAAGTTGTTTTTAAATATCAAAACAAGTTATTTCTAATTTAATATAAGAAATTTATTCCCTCTAATAATTTAATTTACTAGATGACTCAGTTTTGCTTCTTCAAAGTTATCTCAGTATGATCTCAGCAATGCTCTCTCAGAGACATACTGTAGCAAGTACAACTACAACTTCTAATAAAACTTAAAATTAAATATGACCAAATAGACATTGAACAACATAGAAAATAGTTTTATGAAATACTGTAAGTTTGATATAATAAATAAATATAGAATAATTAGTTTTTAAGAAAAAGTGGAATTTATTTAATATTGATGTCTATTTGGATATTCTTAAAAATGTAACACCATGTGTATTAATTTTTACACTATGAAAATTTTAAACTTAAGCCTAAATGATTATATAATGAACTTATTTTGTATATGTCACCTTTGATAATTAAATTTTAGTAAAATTAAAAAAAAAAATCTGGATTTGAAATTTGAAAAAGGAGTTTAAAAAGAATTACTTTAGAAAACGAGGAAGAGTGTAGTAGAGTAGACTGTGTCAACTCTGGGATACCCGTATGACCGTTATATAAACATTATATCATTATTATTATAAACATTAATTACTTTTGGCAAAATTTCAAACATATCAGATTTATTAGGTGTAGTGTAATGCTCTTATAAAAGAAGGAGTTCTATGGCAGCTACTCGAACTCTTGGCAGTAGAGCAACCAAATTTTGCAGTAAATTTGGCCATTACACTAAACTATTTTTGGCAAAATTTCAGACACCCAACTTCAATAGGTATAGAGTAATGCTCATATAAAATAAGAAGTTGTATGGCAGCTACTCGAACCTTTTGCAGTAGACCAACCAAATTTTGCAGAAACTTTGGCCATAAAACTAAACTACTTTTGGCAAAATTTCAGACACGTAGCTGTAATAGGTACAGAGAAATACTCATATAAAAAAGGAAGTTGTATGGCAGCTACCCGAACCCATGGACCAAAATGGTTGGATTTAAATAGCGATGACGGCTATTGCAAAAAAACGAATTTGCGAAAATTTCAAGATCCTAGCTCCTTTAGTTTTTGAGTTATCGTGCGGACGGACGGACAGACGGACGGACGGACGGACAGACGGACGGACATACATAGCTAAATCGATTTTTTTTTCGATTCTGATCCGATCCATACACTTGAGTCTATATCTACCCCCCTTCCTTCTCTGCGTTACAAACGTAATGGCAAATTTATTATACCCTTTGACTATATAGTCATACGGGTATAATGATTAGGGTTATAACACATTGTAAATTTGGTGATTTTAGTCAATAAAAACAAATCAAACTACATTGATGATCATATGTAAATATGCCTTGAGCAAGTATGTAATTAGAATATAAAATGTAAAAAGTATTTTTAATAATAAGAGAAAACATATGTAGATGGTAACACTAATGTTAATCATATTGCTTTAAATGCCACAGGTGGCACAACATATATTTAAGTCAACCATATTGAATTATTAGACAATAATTGTAAGTTAAGTTGTTGAAAGTTTAAAGCTCAGTAAAGAAAACAAAAACCACATTGGTGATTTTAGACAGAACACATCTACCTGTTCAATTTTTAGACTCCGATTAATATACTGCCGTCCTAAGAAAAAAAAGTCGTTTCTACATTTTCTTGGTTTTAGGTAATTTAACTTTTGGCGTTTTATATTTGCGCATCGCTATATTGAATTATTGTTGAATTTTTGAAAAACAACTATGTTAAAAAAAGAAAAACAATTTTTTTTAACTTACTAGAGATAAGATAATATTAGGCGTTCGTAGTTAATTTGGACATACGACTTTTGTGCTAAGCAATACTAGATTTATTAAGTTATTAAAGCTTAGACATAGATGCGACATATTAGTTATTAGTTTTAAATGAATTTTCAACGAGATATGTGACATTTTTTCTTAGTACAAAGTTGTGAGACATTTATCTGATGTCAAATATTCAATTTTTCCGAAAATTCGCTTTTGGCGCTTACGACTTTTTTCCTTAGCACCGCAGTATATTAGGGTATAAAGTTACTGTAACTGCACTTTGAAAATGTTACTAACATGATTTAATAACGCTTTAAATATCACAAAAATTCTAAAAACTTTTTAAACCATAATGATTCCAAAAATAGTTCTACAGACACCCTGTTCGGACGTTAGCTATGCAAATGTCACCCTGTTCGGACGCCAGTTCTATTCGAACCCTATGCCATATTTTTAATGAATTAAAACAACCTAAACTTTAAAAAAATGAAAGTGAATCATTAAAACTTTCATACTACAAAATAAATTTTTTCAACATTCTAAACAAAAATTAAATTAATAATACCTTTTATTTTTATTTTTAAACAAAAAAATAGATTCCTATTTTAATTTTCCATTTTACATTATAACAATTATAATAATGAAACGCATTATCTGATAGATATTTTGTTTTTTTTTTCATTTTTTCTCATTTTTTTTTTCATTTTTTTTTTTTTGTTCTGTTGAATTCTGATTAGAAACCAAATAAAAAAAAAAAAAAACAACAACAACTAAAAAAATACCCTTAAAGAGGTCGAATAGCCATTTTTAAATATTTAATACTTTAGTTGAATCAAAAAATACGAACCAAATATTTAAAATGATTGGGGTTAAAAAAAAGTACATAGAGATAAACTTAAATGAACAGGATAGATAAAAATGATACGTACGTAGTATATAGAGGACTAACAAATACATATATATATATATATATATATATTTATATATATATATATATTATATACCTATCTATTAAAATAAATGGATTTAAAAAAATTGATATAAACACCAAGTCATTATCACTATTTAGTAGAATTTAAATTTATGTTTAATAAAAAAAGAAGAGATTTCCAATTTTTTTAAAAATTTAAATACTGAGTTGGTATTATTGGGTAAAAAAACCAGTTTTTTTTTTTTTTAATTCTTTAATTGTGAAAAACTCCCTTTAATTAAAAAAAAAAAAAAAACATTTTTTCAATCTAAACTCGGTTTATTTTGTTGTTATTGTTGGTTTTTCTTTGGAAAAATTTCAAAGGGTTACATCATCATCATCATCATACCATTTGTTTTTTTCTATATTTCCCTTCTGATAAAACCTGGGAATTACATAAGTCTGATTATATTTAAAAAAGTTTTTTTTCAAAGAAAAACAAACATAAACGAAAAAAAAAATAAATAAAAAAAAAAAAGTTTTTAAAATAGGATTCCATTTAATCAGAAATTTTCTATTTAAAGACCATTGCAATTCTTTCAGAAAAATAACTAATAATAAAAAGTTTTTAAGAAAATTAAAATATTTTAAGATAATTTCAGGTCTGCTTTTTAAGCACTATTTTAAAAAATTTTTAAAAAAAAAATCTTTATATACATTCTGTCCGTCCATTCGTCCATCAGTATGTTTACAAAACTTTTACAACGTTTTGAAATTAAAATAAATGATGAAAAAAACCAAGGATTTTTAAAAAAGCACATTTTCAAAATTATTTTGAATTCTGATTAGAAGCCTTTCATAAGGCGTTTTTTTTTTTTTTTTAAATCTGAGCAAAACATAAGCTGTCAAAAAAAAATATCGTGTTATTTTTTAAATCAGAACTCGTTCAGAGCGTGCTCCACGTGTTCAGTGTAAATATATCGAACACGTCTGACAGCAAATTAATATATAAAGACATTTTAGCGTTTGTTTAAAATTTTATTTGTCAAATACAAATTTTGACTTTTTTGTTTATTTTAAGTTATCTTTTTTTAATTAAATTTTAATAATTTAATTTAATTTTTTGACAATTTAAAACTTAACTAAAATAAAAATGACAGTTTATTCAAATCGTATTTTTTTGTTAAATATGAACGCTCTGACGGTACTCGGTTCATGCTCTGCTCAGAGTGTGCTCAGACCTATGATCTGATTTAAAAAAAAAAAAAAAATGCTTACACAGAGTTTAATTTGGAAATATATACACTGGTGACTAAATTACTAATTTATAAGAATGGAAATTTTTTAAGTCCCAATAGCGCTTCAATGGGAAAGATTTCCAAATTTTCACTAAGCAAACTTATGGCTGTGACTTTAAAATTTAGAATTTTTCTGAGAATTTTATTATCCAAGCAAAAATGGTTAAAACTAAGAGATATTTTTCTTCAATTTTAAGGATCTCCTTTTAAATTTAAGGAAAGCCTTTAACATATGTTAAAATATAATTTTATGGACGTTTAAATTTTGTATGTTACTAGAAAAAAATTTGGACAAGAATTTAAGTTAAAGGTTCTTAAAAATAGCAAAATTTCATCCCTAGGAGCTCCTAAATAAGGGGCGTGACAAAAAAATGTTCTTAAACGACTCCTACTAATTTCTAACGATCTAACTGCTCTTAATTTCAAGTTTCAAATCTGAGCCGTACAGAAGATATAAGAGCCTAAAAATTTTGCAAAAATTGAGTTTTGCATAACTCTAGCTTTTAGTACCGTATGGCAACTTTATACATTTACGCGATAAATTTTTATAAAGCTTATCAGCTGTCTTTTACCATTTTCAGATTGAAAATAAACCTAACAGAACTCCTGTTATAAAAATTTAAATATTGGGCTTACTCCTTTGAAAATGTGCTAAAAATAAATTTTAACCATGGGTATTGTAAAAAAAATTAATTTCAGGCAAAAACTTTTTTCTGTAGCCCTTCCCATTACTAAGAAACTTTTCCCTAAATTCCGAAATAAATCCTAATATTTAAATTTTCATAATAAAATTATTATAAAGCATATTTTGAATCTGAAAGCACCAAATGATAGCTGGTTTTCTAAGCTTTATAAATATATATAAGTATAACACAAATGTGTAGTGTTGCCATATCGTTCATTAATTTTACGTTATGTGAAATAAAATTTTTAAAAAAATTTTGACGACCTATATCCTCAAGTGCTTATATCTTGTGACAATCTTATATCTTGACCACTACAGTTTCAATTAGGAACTTAAAATTTGGTTGTAATTTTTGAGAGAAGTTCCTCAATCCTTAATCAAGATCCTAGTATGATTTTTCTGAGAAAACTTTTTAGTATTGCTCACTGTTAAGGAATTATAAGAGGTAAAAAAGTGAAATATGCAATTATTAAAAATCTATAACTTGAATACCTATTCAAATTTCTTATAAAGTGATACATAGGAAAAAATGGAGATCCAACATTATATTTTACATGTGTATTTACAGTTTTTTCTAATAATAGTATTGAAAACTAGTAGCTATGTAGTAAATTAGTATACGGTATGGAAAACTGTTTAATTTTTTGAAAATGTTCTATTTTAAAAACCCTTGTTTTTTTTTCATTCCATATATAAATTAAAAGTAAACTTTTGAAAAAATGTTCAATATAATTATAAAAAAAATTTGTAACGCATTCCATAACAGTTCTATAATTTCATTGTTAATATTTTTAGAACTAAAAAATTTCTATAGAGTTGCCAATGTTAATAACATGATAATAGTTTTATTTTAGTGATGATAAGTGTATAACGAATCCTGTGTAAAAAAAAAACCAATTGACTAAATTTAAATTTTCAAATGGAAACAAATATTTTAATTGAAAAAAATATATAAAAAGTATCTATTAGATAGTTTTGTTCTTGTTTTTTATTTTAAATATATATACAATTTGCAATTACAACCCCCAACTTTTCATGCACGAATATTAAAAAAAAAACAACAAAAAAATTCATTTAACCCTTTTGTTTCTGAAATTTTTTTAAATGACTTGAAAAATGGCGGGGAATGAAAGGGATTGATGCGTTTCGAAGATTTTAATTGATTGTTTGGTTGTTTAAAATTAATTTCAGTAATTTTCATTACAATATATATATATATATATATATATATATATATATATATATTTATATATATATATATATATAGATTTTCTCCCCTTCTCATAGAATGTAAAAACGTTCTGTGGGTGGAAAGAAAAACCATCACTTTAATTCTTTAATATATATATATATATATTTTTGTGATTTTTATTACACAATATTTGAGCAGGATATATATATATATATATATATATATATGTCTATGAATGTTTTATTAATATATCCTTTTCTAAATAAACATTGCATCATTATATATACATATATAGTATATATATATATAGCATAGTAAAACTCTTAAATAAATTTTTAACAACAGTGAAAACACATTGAAAACAATTAACATATCACTCATTCTTTTCAATTTTTTTTGTCTTCTTGGTGTTGTTTTTTTTTCGTGTTACTATTATAAATTATTAAAAAACATAAAAATGAAAAGGGTAGAGTATGGAAAAGAGACAGAAAATATAAGGGAAAGTTTTGTTGGCATAGGGTTGGCATTTTTTAATTGAAAAAACAAAACACATATTAATAAGTCAAGGATGTCTCTTTAATAATATACACATATAACAAAAATAACTTTTTGGATAAGATTTATTAATGGGTGTATAATACTACAGTATATATATTATTATATATATATATATATATATTTATAATTACAAAAAAAAAAAATACAATAAACAAAGTTAAAGGTGACAAATGTCTTAGACTATTAAAGAGAAAATTCAAAAAAAATACAATAAAACAAAGAATAATGTCCTTTTAAAGGATAATAGAGAGTAGCAATAACAAGAGTATTAAATAAATCTATATTTAACAAAGTTCATGTATCAATTTCAATACTTAAGGTAATGTCTAATTTTGAAAAAAATATAATATATATATACAAATATATAAACAAAAAAAAAACAACAACAACACGGTGTTAATAAATAATTAGGTCAGTTAATATTTTTTTTTTTTTTATATTATATATTATATATATAAATATAAAAAAAATATGAATAATACAATGTACAGTAACGGACAAAATATATTGAACTAATAATATTTGTCAGGAGACACTTAAGTTGAGTTATTTATTAACAACACAACCTAATGAACAACCAAATTTTTTTTTATTGTGAATAACGACTTTAGCTGTTGTAAAGAAATTGTATGTCATAAAAGTGCTGCCATCGGTATGTTGAAATTTTAAATGTAAAAACTTGTTTTGAAGTGTCAAATTTAAATGTTTGATTAAATTATTTACCTATAAACGAATTAAAAAAAGAAAATGAATTTTTCAAATGGTTTTAAATTGATAACTGTTATTTTACTACTAAATAAAAAAATATTTTTAAATTAAAATATTCTTATGTACCTGTTATATTTTTAAAATTTTCCTTATTGATAAAACTATTTTACTCACTTTAAAAAAAACTGTACAGAATATCTGTACTCCGTAAAAATAACATAACAAATATATTTTTAAAAGGGAAATCCTTTTTTGAGTCACAAAATATTATTAGCTAATTTCTCTCTTTGACAATTGTAAAATCAAGTACACTTATATATTTAACTAAAAAGTATGTAAAGACAACTGGTCTTAAGACTGAGCGTGTTGTCACTTTTAAGTTGTCTCAAACAAATTGTAAAGTGTTGTCATTGACAATAACTATATTTGAACACAACTCAACTTAAAAAATCTCAAAAGTGAATCACAAAAAATTTGTTAATGATAATGTTACAACGATGACCATAACATTCTGTTAAGAAGAGTGTTTAATGTATAGGTTAAAATTCAAATTAAATCTCGTTTTTCAAGTCATATCTAATTTATCGCAGACAGAGGGTTCAAATTAGAATATTCTTAGCTCTAACAGATTAATTTCAAATTGTGTTCCGCAAGAATTCATATAAGTGAATATACAATGAAAAAAATAATATTACTACTAGGTTAATAGGAAGTACTAAAAGGACAAATAATCTGAAAATCAATTGCGTTATACCTGTTGAAAAATTTGTAGACAATTAAAAGAAATAACCAGTATTGCTGTTTTGAAAGATAAAATAATGAAATACATTTTAAATAATTAACAAAATAATTTTTCTATTAAAAACAAAAATAATAATAATAAAAAATATTTTAAATGCTAATATAGTTTTTTAAAATTTTAACTTTTACTCACCTTGAGGCATCTTTTAGAAATCAGACAATATCATAGCATAGATTTGATAATACCACATAGCACGTGCTGTGTGAAAAATCTAGAAGAACATTGAAAATATTTTATAACAAGCAAGGATTAAATAGAAGTTTTACTACAAACTGAAAAAATTAGTCTCAAATCTATAAGCAAGTGAAGAAAATTTCCTGTCGCCATAACTGTTCCAGATGTCAAAGGTCATTTATTTCAAAAATCACATATTATAAATTGTTCACAATATGAAATAGTTCAGAATTTAATACCACTCAAAATTGGAAATTTACAATCTTGATCTATTAAAAACTAATACTAATAATAAATTTTAATTGAAATCATTTGAGGCACATATTATAAATTGTTCACAATATGAAATAGTTCAGAATTTAATACCACTCAAAATTAGAAATTTACAATCTTGATCTATTAAAAACTAATACTAATAATAAATTTTAATTAAAATCATTTGAGGCATCGTTAATTCATATACGCTTAACACAAACTTAAATGAGCTTTCGTTTGAAATAACTCAATATATAAGGTAAACTGCGAGCTAGAGTTACTAGACTACTACAATTGTACTTAATCTACTACCTTTTCATTTTGGCTACTAAATTTTTGAAATTCAAAATCTTCAATACAATTGTAGTAAAAATGAGACATTGCGCTACTATACAAATGAAACAAAGATTAAAAATCGATCATATGAAAGTAGGAAAAAAAAACCCAATAGTTTCTGATATTTTTAACGGTGTAGGGTCATAACTTCCAAATATATAAGTCCTTTTTTAAAATTAGGATTGCCCTTGTTTCCAAAATAGAATTTCAAAATGTAGTTTACATGTAAAATTACTGTTTTTTTCTTAATTTTGGAAAAAGAGAATACTCTAAATTAGTTTAGTTAAAAAAAGTCTGTATATATTCAAACCCTTTACTTAAATAGATCAGAATTTACGGACTTATGTTACACTAAATGAGTTATAAGTCCCTACGAAAATTATGACCCTGGGAGTTATGACTCTGCACCATTTTTTACGTCAATCATAAGATTTAAAAAATTCATTGACATCACTAAATTTATCTTAAGAAATGTTCACCAAAAGCTGTCAAGTAATATTTTACTGTGTGTATGTGCACCAATATATATCAAATTTTAAATTGAAAAAAAATTGGATATTGAAAAAGGAAAAATAAATTACTAAGTCTATTTTAAATTAACTATTAAAAATAACTATTTAAAACTATTAAAAATTGAAACACGTGGTATTCAGATAGTCGCATTAAGTTTATTGGATGGGGTTTATCTAAAAGATTGATGTCCCAGCAATACCTTAATTAAAAACCTTAACGAATCTAAAAATTAATATTTAATATGGAAAAAGTTTTGAATTCAAATTTTAAAATTCTTACCCAATATAGTTAATTAATGTTTGAAATGTAATATTAGCAAATAAAACATGAACTTTGAAAGTCAATAAATTGTTTTTTTTTATTATTTCAGTTACTTTTAGGAATCTACTACCTTTTCTATCAGATCTACTACTTTTTCTGCTACTGTCTCGAACACTCTACTGTGAGCGAATATGTATACATTGAGTGAAATGTATGAGTTATATTAATTTTTGAGTTAAACTTTCTGTTGAGCTTTATAATTGAATCTAATCCTTGATAACTTCACAATAATCAAATGGGATAGTATTAATTGTATTTTAGCGATCACTGTATATAGTGTAGTTAATAAACAGTAACTATATTTATATATTGTATATTTTTTTCACAGTAAATAAGTTAACATATCTATAAATATATATATTATATACATATATAAATAGTATAGTTATAGAAAATTCTAATTTTTCATTTCTACGCATATGAACATAATCCTTGTTTCAACATTCGGAAATATGTATATATATATTTATTTATTATATGTATAAAAAAAAATCCAAATGAATAGAAAAAAAAAAAGAATAACAAAAAAAAAAAAATAAAATATTATATTTATTTGTACGTGTGTTTTGTTGTTTTTTATCCATTCGTAACAGTTACCTTAAAAAGTGTGGTAATTATTTTCAGTGGTAATTTCTTAGTATTAAAAAACAAAAATAATAAATATAAGTGTGTTTTTGATACACATGTGGATCATTGTATATAATATATATATATATATATTGCAGTATATTCATACAATATTTTTCTTTTAGAAAAACAAAAAAGAAAGGATATTTATTTTTCCAAGCTTTTCTTTCTAAGAACATTGTATATGTTATGTTATGATTTTTAGTTTTGTTTTTTTTCCACTCTTCTTTATTTGTTTGTTTGTTTGTTTATTTAAGTTTTTTATTTTATTTTATTTTTCTTTTTCTGATTTTTATTTCAGTTCTTTTGATAAAATAGTTTTTTTGTTTTTTTTTTTTGTTTTTTTTATATTTATTCCGTTGTTGATAAAAAAGTTGTTTGTAATTTTCCTTCAATTTCAAGGAAGGATGTTACGAAATATTTCTAAGTTTTGCAATTTTGTTTTTTGTTGGTGTGTTTTTTTTTAAAAAATGTTTTAATTTAAAATTTTTTTTAGAAATGCATTCATAAGATAAGATGTTTTTGGTACATGCATTTCATAAAATATATGTGGGAAAATTAGTAAAAAAAAAATTTGTTTAAAAATCTTTTTTAAGTTGAAATAGTTGAAATAGAATTTTCATTTCGAACTGCTCTTGTTTCTGAATAACTTTTGTATTAATTCATTATTCCTTTGCACATAAGTCCGTTATTATTAGCCCTGTACTAGCTAGCTATCAAATAATTATAAATATATTTATATTAATATATTTTATTATTGCATATTTTAAGGCGTAATCATTCTTATCATTGGTCGTGCCGGGTTCAGGAGAGTATAGCGCTACATTGAATTGTAACGCGGTAGCGTCTAGAGCTACATGATTGTATTGAACGCTTTGCAGCTAAATTAATTGACATTTAATTTTGTGTAATTCATCGACCTTATTAAATTATTTTAATTAATTTTTAATTTTGAACTATTGGTGTTATAATGGTGGATTCATCAAAAACATTTCAATAATTCTATTTCTATACTTTAAATTTTTAAAATTAACCAAATTCGTATTTTTTTATTATTATAATTTTTTTATATTTTTAATTAATTTATATTTTTAAACTTAAATTTTAAACTTATTTTTTAAATGGATGGGACTCGGTGGTTGAGTACGTAAGTATTTGGCTTATTATCCGAGGAAGTGTGGATATGATTCCCGTACAGTTCATGAAATATTTAATTAAGAAAGACTTATTGAAAAATAATTTTTCTTTACAAATTACCATGGTGATCAAATATATATAGTAAAATATAAAATATATGATATAAACTAAATAAATAATATTACTTATAAAAAATTATCTGAAAGGGGAGCTTATCTGAAAGTAAAAGGGCTCGCCAATTTGAAAAAGCATTTTATACACTTGTAAATACTTAATAAATAATTAAAAGAAATGCTTCACTTTATCATAAAATCTTTAAAACAAACAATTACATAAACGTCAATTCAAATCTACACAATTTAGCATAACAATCAGCATAAGAATCATTTTTTGCATGCTAAACTTTACATGCAAATTTAATAATAATAATCGGCTAAGCAGTTTAAGAATTTATACGCTACAAACAAATAAAGATACGCTTTTAAATATATACAAGATTAACTTAAATAATTTGTAATATTTTTATGAATTAAATAAAAAACCCAGTAATTTCCTTTTAATTTCACAAAAATTATTTATTTTTACAAATACCGAATATTTTTTATTTATTTCATACATACGTTTCATTCAAACGCTCAATAATAGAAAAAATATTAATTTTTTAGAATTTTTTTTAGACTTGCCACCTAATCTTTTTTTGTATTATAATGCAGTTATTTTACTACGTTTAATAAATGTTATTTTTTGAATGAACTGTAAATTGAGTATTTATATTTAGTGTGTACTAATAAATTAATTATATTAATTGTACTATAGCCTTAAATTCATTTATATAAATATATATTTTCGATATTTTAAAATTTTTACAAAACACTTGAAGGTAAATTTTAGTACCCAAATTCTGGATTTAGTATTATAAGAAAGTCTAATATAAAAAAAAAGATTTTTAGTAATACATAAGTAATTATATTGCATATTTACGCCATTGAATTAGTAAAATGACGTACATCGCGATTATGGAATGAGTTACCATGTAATATTTTTCCTAAAGTTTGATGTACAATCCAATAAAGTTTAAGAAGACATTAACATCCATCTTCATGATTTCTTCTTAAATTATTTCTTTTATCCAAAATAATTCCAATTGCAAATCCTAACCCTAATATTCTTCAAAATCCCAATACAAAGAACCAAACGATACATATATGTATTTAACGTCAATTCCAAATTTGTTTTTAACAAAGAGGGAAGTTTTAGTTGGCTAAATTCTAACACTACCCAGATGACCCCGTACAGTGGTTCATTTGGCGAAGACTTTTTTCTCTTAAATTTTATGCTAACAATTTCCGTAAATCTATAAATAAAATTTAATGATTTTCTTTTATTATGACTATCAATTAAATACAGTTTAGGGTTTCAATATGAATTTCGCTTTGATCGTGCAAATGAGTATCTCAACAATTTAGCACAAGGAAGTTTTCATATAATATGAAATGTATAAAATGTAATATTGGATACGGATAACAAGGCTATGTTCACTATATATATATATATAGTGAATATATATATATATATATATATATATTCAAATAAAAGATTTGGCTTCGTTATATAACTGCAATAAACAATTCAAGGGGCTTCTATATTCATATATCGTCAGTACAACTTCTCAAAATAAAAATTTTTAAATTTTTAGACCCCTTAAAATTACACAAAACCCTTTTTTTCAATTGCAACTATTTATATACTTTAGTAACTCTTAAATTTATTCTAAACTTAAATAATATTTTTAAAAATTTTCTAAGAAAAGATCAAACATAAAACCCAAATAAATTAAAATATAAGATTGTATAAAAATAAAGAGTTTAAAAAAAAAAACTCTTCATTTTAACATTAAATGCAAAACCAAATATTTCCTTATTCATACAATATATATAATAAAAAAACATATATAGTTTATCCCATATATGATATTTTTATTTATTTTAATATACAAATATTAAATATTTATATAATATTTTGCATATACTTGTATTTCTGCTAAAAATGTTAACTATTAATATAAAAAACAAAAAAAAATGATAAATACAAAATATCATAATATAAAACTGTAAATAACACCCTCATATTACAGTGGTGTCCCTTTTATAGGCAACAATATAAAGTTATTGTATATTTATTATGGACATGTGAAGTTGTAAAAATATCCCCAGATCCAAAAGTTAAACAAATAAAAAAATAAATATCATTATCGTTATTATAATAACAGTATAATTTTTTATTTTTTAAAATGTCCTTTAAAATCCTTTTCAAAGGATCTTTTAGTATTTCTAAACAAAATCATTTCAAATGATAAAAACTCGAAAAAACAAACATATTTAAAAAATACAATCATTAAATTAATCATTAGATTTTAGCAAACTGAATTTTTTAGAAGTAGTTGAGGATTAACAGAGACTAGATACCACAGGATATACCACTTTTTAGTATGAACAGTTTCATATTTTTTGATTATTAGTAATTTAATTTTTACAAGAAAGGGTAGCATTATGGGAACTAAATAATAGTAGATTAATACTTATAAAGTAAAAATAACAACATAAACTGCATTATATTAGATGAATAGAGTATTAAATCTAAAAAAAATTGGTCAAAATAAAATAATTTTGATTCTGAAAAATAAATTTAACTAATTGTGTATTAAATTTGAAATTAAAAATAACTTTAAAAGTAATCTGATTCACGTATATGTCTATTAATAGATAATGAATTTTAATATATTTACTAGAAGCTGTGTAGAAATCATATTAAATTCATCAAAATTTATAGTCGCGCCCTGAAGAATCATTAAAATTGAATATTTAAAGCTTAAATTTGGGTTTACAATTTAATTGGCGCACTGCAAAATAAAGTAATCGCAATGATTCTATAATTTTTTCAATTTGCAAAATTATAACGTATAATTATTTTAAATAATTGTGATAATGTCTCGTATTAATCCGCGTAAAAGAAATGTTTGTAATGTGTTTCATAAAGGGCGCGTCAATTTCAATCAGATTGGAAATATTGTTTTTATTATATGTAGTTCAATTGGCACTTTTATTTTTACGCTCACATATATCTACGTGGCTTTTAATATAGTGAACCCATTTTAAATAATACTTTTAAGTACCTGTGACACTCAAATTTAAATATTTTTAAAATACTACGCCTCGAGGTATGCAATGTGATTTAAAATATCATCCACTTCATATTTTTGATCAAATTTTTTTGGTTTTTATAGAAATTTGAATTTATACACTCATAACTATATAATATACGTATACTCATACACCCAGAACTATACTTCAGTATTATAAAAGAAGATTTTAAAACTACATATTGCGTATACTGTAAGATAAGTACGAAAAGTAAGATAATAGAAGAACATATTTATTTTCTTTTTCTTTAAGAAAAAAAATCTTCAAAAAATAGGGGTTAAATAGGGGTGAACCAATCATTTATGAAAAAAAAAACATTATGTATATGTATATACAAAATATTATCATGATATGTATAATGTAATATTGAAAACAGAAAGGGTGAAAATGAAGTACGATATAAAACAAAAGGACTATGGTCTTTGTAATAAAAGGGTATTTGTTTATTGAATATTTGGTAACACTTCATTACAGATCAGAAAATGTTAAAAAAAAAAAAAAATAATAAAATAGAATATGAATATGTAAATTACAGTCTTGTGTTTAACATTTTTTATAAAAATATAATACTAGCTTCTTTAATATGAAGCTTAAAATTAATGCATAGAACTTTTAAAGCGTTGTTTAAAAGTTAAAAAATTTTTATATTTTTATCTATAATTTAATATTCTCCTAGAATTTTGCTACTCAAAGCCATTCTGAAAGAACCTAATTTTTTTTTTTAGTTTAAGTTTAAATAAAAGTATAACAATAGATGGAATGGTACTAACTAATCTTACAATTATTTTTGTTTTAATTTTTAAGTTAGAAACGCTGACTTCAAAATTGCATATAAATACGTTATAACTACAGTATAACTATTTTGTACTACATTGTTAATAAAACCACTCTACTTAATAGAAAATCTATACTGAATACAATTCTTTGTAGACATTTATGAAATGTTGAACGCTTGACTTTGAAGAATTGCAGTCTCTATCTACAATTTTGAAGTCAAGGAATATTAATAAAAATCTTTTTTAAAAATTATATTATAATGAAGGACATTCTAATAATTTAAATGGAGAATAAATTCAGTTAAAAACGTACATATCCATAAAAAAAAAAAGTATTATTAGAAAAGGTAAATAAGGATCTATAGATGTGATGCGTGATACTTAGTCTAAAAGGTTATGGACAAATAAACTATAAGAGTACATTTTTTACCCTATGAAATGATTTACGCTGCATATTATGTAAACGTATTTTACCGAGATCATGCAACCCGAATTTTTAATATATATTTTGTTTTTTTGATATAAGCTATCGATCCATTCGATTGGCATCATAACTTAGTAGATTCATCATCTAACGATGGATATAAGAAATATTCATTCGTAGCATATTCGTATTTCATATATTAAAATTTTTAAGGGTAAAATAACGAAAGACAATCAAAATATTAAAGAAATGATATGAAATATCTTACTATTTTTTATTTATAATTAATCTTAGTACTTATTTCTCAAAATAATATTCAAAAATTATTAGATACATACTACAAATTTGAAAACAATAAATATCATTCTTACTTAAAAAAATTTTTTCAAACGTTGTCATTGCAAATTTAATTTTCTACGAGGGAATTTAGAATCACTAAAACTTTTTTTTCGTAGCGTAGCCAATTTATCGTAGAAAGTCTACGAAGGAATTTAGAAAAGGTGTGCATGTGTTCCTTTTGGAAGACTTTCACTGATTGATTTTAAATTTTTTATGTTTAGCTTCTCGACAATGCAGTTATTGTAAATTTGTTTACTCGTTTCGATCCATCGTAATTTAAAATTTTTTATGTTATGCTCCTTGATGGTAAAGTAGACTGTAACAACACACTATGAACTCATTTCACCCCGACGTTAAGTATAAACATTCTAAACAGTATATGTATTTAAGAAATCTAAAAACTAGTAGTTTTCTCTAAATTTCACTAAAACTATTTATTTTTACAAATACCAGTATTTCGTCTACGACATGGAGACTTCAGTGCTAGTACTTGATTCAAGTTTTTTAAGATCAAATCGAGTACTAACACTGAAGAAGTCAAGTTTTCGAGGATTAAATCGAGTACTAGCACTGAAGAAGTCTGCTAAGAATATGTTGAGTTCCTTTCGAAAATTTTGTTTAAGTTTCATTAATTTCCATTCATTTTTTATTTCGAAGGGATACAAAAAAAAAATTTCAAAAAAAAATAAGACATTTTGCAACGAGTGAAAAGAATTCTAATTTAAGCATACCAAATGTTGAATTGTTGTTCATCGAAACATTTCGATGGAATTCAGCAAACCTATATGCATGTCGTAGACGAAATACTGAACAAATACATACTGAATTTGTGGACTGGATGGAAGGAGAAAATACTAATCCAAACAAAAAAAATAAAAGAAATGAAAAGGATTAAAACGGTTTAATGAACATAATCCAGTTTATTGGCAGTTATTATTCATACTTTTTTTTTGGGTTTTTTGTTTTATATTTATATATATATTTTTTTTTTCTCTTTTATTTTTTTCTTTCTTTAATTTCTGTTAACGTATAAATTATAAATCTGTTTTTTTTTTTCATATTTTTTGTATTTTTTTTTTTTAATTTATTTTTTTTTTTAATGTATACATATAAAATTATTATTTTTAAATAATTAATTATTACAAATATATTACTAACCCTCATTCTATTTTCAGTTTAATTTTTGTTAAATATATATATATAATATATATATACTTTTTTTTGTTGTATTGATTTATTTAAAAAAAAAAAAAATTAAATTAAATCTAACGTTTGCTTTTTTTTTTTTTAATTTTTTGTTTATTTTGTTTTTTTAATTTTTTGTTTTTAACTAAAATTTAATTATTATTTAAGTATATTTTGATTTAAATATTTTTTTTTATTTGTTATTATTTTAAATACTTAATAAATAAAAAACATTATTCATATTTATTTACTAAATTATGAAAAATAAAATAAAGAATATTAAAAAGGATATAAAAAAGATATATAGCAAGGATATAATTAAAAATATACATATATCTAAAAATAGAAAAAATATAAAAAAAATTAATTTAAAAAAAGAAATTTTTACAATACATTATTGGTTCGTGTGTTGAAATTTGTGATGTTTCATTTAAAAAATAAAAATTTAAAAAAAATAAATAATATTTAAAAAAATTTGAATTTAATATTACATCAGTTTCGTTGTCTCGATTCAAAAAAAAAAAACAAATACAAGGTACAATTAATTTTATTAATTTAAAAAATGGCAAATAAAAAAAAATTATACGAAAAACTGACGAGCTATTATCGATACAAAAAATCGAGTAGGTAATCTACAAAAAAAAGTGTATAAAATAAATAACTTAGTCCACAACAATTACGTAAATTAAAAAATTACGTTGCATAAACCATTAATAATAAAAAAAGTGTTCAAAAATATTGGTTTCTTTTTAAAACTCTGAATATATTTGCAAAATAAACAGTTCAACTCTTATCGCGTACAATGATTTCAAAAAAATAAAAAAACTAATTTTATTAAGATTATTTTTAAATTTTTTTGAACTAAAGAATAAGAACAAAATATACAAAACAAAAACAATAGTAATTTTAGTACAAGTTGTAAAAAATTTTTTTTCTTGATCTTTATAGAACAATATTAAAAAAAATTTATTTTATGCATTATTGAAATTTGGTCTCAAGTTTGATTCAATTTAATTTTTTTTAATTAAATCTAAACTAATGATTTATTCACAAATTTTTGGAATCACAAAACACACCGAATTGTCTTTATATTGTTGTGGACATGTTTTAATATTTTTATACAATTATTTTGTATTTTTATATATATTGGCACATTTATTTTACATCAAAATATCAAATTGTCTCGTATGCCCCCCAAAATCATAGAAAAATTAAACATTAAATTAAATTGAAGGAAAAACATTTTTTTTTTTAAATTAAAAACTTCAAAGCAGTTATTAAAACAAAACTATTTAACAAATAAATTATATTAATTTTTTTTTTTTTGTTTTAAATTTTTAAAAGTGCTTAAACAAATATTATTTTTTTAAACTTTTCGTTATTATTTTAATTCTCAAAATTAATTAAAATAAAAAAAAAAAGGAAAATTAATTATAAACAACATCTTTTAACAATAATTTTGTTTTTTTTTTTTTAATATACCATTCCCTTAATTAATGCTTACAATTATGAATTTTTTAACATGTTTTATTTTTAAAATGATATTAATTTTTTCTTTTAAGATTTTAAGCTCATTGTTATTATAAAAACAAAAAATTTATTCACACTCGTTCATTTCTTTTTAAACACGGATACGTATTGTATATTAATAAATTGATAATAGTAATAAAAAAAGAACAACAATTCTTTTAGTAAAACAATTAAAAAATATTTAAAAATAAAAAAATAGTTTAATGTAATTTAAAAATAAATTTTATAACATTTGATCCCTTTCTCTGAAACTTTTCAAATTAATATTAAAAATTAATCTGTTTAAACATTTTTATACATGTTACATTCAAATTTTAAGATACAATCCATTTAAATGAAAAAATAAAACATTTAATTCAATTAAATAATTTTATTTAAAACAGTCTAAGGGGGACTGAACCCAACAAACTACTTTAAAATGTTTTAATATAATTGTTAAACATTAATATAATTTCTTCAACGATTTTTCAATTATCAAATTTGTAAGCAACATGTATATTTTAATTTTTAATTTAATAGTGTTTTAAAATTTACTTATTTAAATATTTATATTTTTTATTTTAAAACACGAATTTTTAGTAATAAATAAAAAAAATTTTTTTTTTTTGTTTTTTTGATTACGACTAAAATTTTTTTTCAAATTAAAATTATATAATTTAATTTTACTAAAAGTTCCTTTTTCAATAATTTTTGATAGCTATTTAATTAAATTTTTTTTTTATTTTTTTTTGTTCATTTTCTTTTTATATTTACAAAATATTTTGTTTACAGTTTGTTTTTCATATTTTATGCTTTGCTTTTTTGTAAATAACCATTTTGTTTTTGTAATTTTTAATGTTTCTCTTTTTTAAATTTAAAATAATTAAGATTAATTTTTTTTTTTTTTAATTTTTTAACTTTATTTTAGAGTTAAATTTTTTTTCTTACTATGAAGACTTTTAAAATGTATTCAACCTACTGTCAAATTTTCTTACCTAAATATATTTATCACACCATAATAATATTTTTAAAAATTAAATATTTACTTAACTAAAAAAAAAAAATATTTATTAGAAAAAAATAAATCAATTCAAATTAAATAAAACCAAATGAGGATGAAAGATAAATTATAAAATATAAAAAAAATAGCTGCAAATGAAATAAAATAGAAAATGTATTTGGTTTAAATTTCTTAAGTCTTTTGTTTGAATGTAAATAGAGCATGTTTTAAAACGAATGTATATTTAATTATAAAAGAAAATTCTTTAATAAAAAAGACGTTTATTAAAGAAATTTGCTACCATATAATATATTTAATACCCTAAACAATAAATTAAGGTAAAAAAAAAACTAAAAGAAATACAATTAAAAATTTAATTTTACACATCATGATAAAATTTACATTTTAAATTTAAAAACAAAAAAAAATTTAATACTGCCGAAAAAACAAACGTATTACATTTTAATTAAATAAAATTAAAATTTTGAACTGCCTTTTTGTCTTATTTAACCAAAAAAGTTTTATGTAAAAATTATCAAATTTGTAAAATATAAAAATGTTTTCTTATTATTATATGAACTGAAACACACTTTTAATATAAATAACACATCATACACATCTTTTCAAATATATACAGAAAAACTTTAACATACAACTCATACAAAATTTACAAAATAATAGAATTATTTTTATTATTATTCCTATTGTTTGTTAATTTAGTTCAATAATTGATAATTATATAAAAACAGTTCAAACAATTCGATTTAAGAATTATAAACCATATTATTCGATAAAAATGTGATAACAAAATAAAAATTATATAATGTTAAATATGTATTTTAATGGTTAATATTAAAAAAAATAAATGTGATTTTAAAAAATTGAATAAATATGTGTGTACATTTTGTATTAAATTTTCTTTTTGCTCTCTTAAATAATAAAATTTATACATATATATTCTTATAAATAAAAATAAATCTTATACAATAAATTAAATAATAATATCAATATCAATTACTAAATTTTCTAAATAAAATTTAAAAAAAAAAAAATAAAATAAAAATACAATAAAATAATATAAAATTACCTAAATTATCAACAGAATAAAAATTATTTCTTTTATACATATATAATAATTATGTATACAAAATTATGTATATAATATATACAAATTGAAAATAAACATTTTTAAATAAAATGTTAATCAATATTTTTCATCTTTTTCTTTTCTTATAAGTAAAATATTCCAAAAAATTTTAGAAATAAAATTTTTGAAAAAATAAACCACTTTTGTTTTTTGAAAATTAAACAAAATAAAAGTTTTTTTCTTTTTTTTTTTTAAATCTCCTAATACACTTAACTTCTAGAATCGTTGCTTTCACTGAAACTTTGTTCACTTGATTCTCTTCTATTAACAACTGCTTTTGGTTTGTATTCTGTAATAACAACTGTTACAGAATTTACAGTTACTTCCCGCGTTTGTGCTGTCGAACGATCAACGTTTTTTAAACGTGCAGGATATTTTTTATGTTTTGATTTATTATTATGCCTAGACGATGAAGATGATGATGATGACATTTTAGATGAGCTTGATGATGATGATGATTTACCAGATGATATGGTACCATTCGGTGTACTACCAGATGCAGCTGGTAAAGTAGCAGATTGTTGTGCTACCAATGCAGAATTTAGACGTGGTTTTCTAGTTGAGGTACCTAAAATACCAAAATAATTTTTAAAATTTTTTTTTAATTTAGTTTTAAATTTAAAAATTAGAATTAAGAAAAAAACATTTTAAATATTTTTATAAGAAATATTACGTTACTTAAAATTTCTATATTCTTTAGAGTAAAAATTTTTATTGATTTTTGCAATATGATAAGATAAGATATTAATCTTTAATTTAATCAAATAACAAACAGATCAACATTAGTTTACCCCATATATTTGATCTATAAAAATATTAATCTAAAATATACGCCACACACAAATATTTTTACAATATAATAATATATATTATATATATATATATATATTTTTTTAATTCTATTTAGATATACTATACATTATGTATATACCAAAATTATATTTTACGAAAACATTAAAATGATGTCAACATAACAAAATTAAAACGTAATCATCATGTACAATTGAAAATGTCTCAAGTAATTGAAAACAAATTTTTCTTATGACCATAACATACTAATTTAATCACAAAAAAAAAAAAATAGCAAAGAAACGAAAATAAAAAGTCTATTACGAGGTCGGTGCCCTCTTACCTTTTCGAACATCACACATCAAACATTTAAAAGCCTCTGCTGTATTTCGATATGTACATACACTACAATCCCAATATGTCTAAAATAAAAAAACAATAAAAAAAACAAGAAAAAATTCGTATTTTATAATTAAATCTTATTAAAAATTTAAAGAATTTCACTTTAATTTTATTGAATCTTTATTGCACCTTTTTTTTTTTCATTCCTTTTATAAATTTTTATACATAGGTAAAATAAAAAAAAGAATACAAGATTCAATAATCATCAATAAATTAATATGAATTTCTTTTTTACCTCTTCAACTTTTTGTCGTTTTTGCCTGCGAGTTGGAGATTTTTTATGATCCATTTTGTATTATAAATTATATTTGTATTATCTAAATATATTTTACAAATTTATTTTATATTTTTTGTCAATGTAATAATATTTATTTTTTGAAAAAAAAATAAAAATAATAATAAAGTTACACCACAAATCTTTTTTTTTTTTTTTTGAATTTTTGTTTTAAAAAAACACTAAACGTCAAAGTCAAATAATGCTGTCTTTCAAGCCGCGCCGTCAATATTTCAGCTGTTTTTAAATCAGCAACATTAAATCTTATATAGAGCGCCATCTCTATGCAAATATGAAAATGTAATTAAATGAAACGTTTTATTTGAAAAATTAAAACGATGTCATTATTTAAATTAATTAAACATTGATAATCACATTTTTATTGAAAAAAATGTTCTAGACTCAAGTTAGAGTTCATTAGTTGTTCTCAAATCTAAATTTTTTATTTAAATTACACTTTTCTATTTCGAGGTTTCATATTATTTAGATATCAGTTTTGGACAATTTTTTTTTTGTTATGAATGTTATTTACAATTAAGTGAAATGTGGTTGAAACTGGAAACTGCAAAGTTCGAGTAAAAATACAATTTGTAGAAAGATAATCAGAAGACAAATTAATAAATAATCAAAAAAAATTTGGAAATTTTGTATTGTACCTCAAAAAACATTTTGTTTTTTATTTTTTTCAGAATATATCATATTTTAACAGTTGAAAATCAAAAAAAAAATTTAATCATTAAAAAAAATTTAATTTTCAGAGAATTATTAAATAAAAACCATTGAAAATGAAAACAGCTTAGTTTTCTAGATATTTTTTAATTTTATTTTCGATATTTATAATTAACTTTATTAAGTAATCAAAGAAGTTATAAAATAAGTTAATTGAGTATAAAAAATAAAAAAATTAAATATTTTTGTAAAAAATTTGCACTTCAAATACTAAAAAAAAGAAGGTTGAAAAAATCAAAACAAACGAATTATGAACAAAATTGTTTTATGATGTTGAAAGATATGAGCCATTTATCAAAATATTATAAAAGACAAACTGCTGCTGCTGATTAGCGTGCCCTATGTTATGTTAAGTGTAATTCACACATGTATAACATACTTCTAATTTCAAATACTTACATACAAAAGAGAAAGAAAATATTAAACTGATAAAATGCAAATTATGAACAGAAAGAAAAAAAATCAAAACGTATAAGAAATTTGTTAAAAGGTAGATACAGAAAATTATAATAAAAACGTATAAAGCAATTTTTTACATTTCCGTATGTATACCTTTATTTTAATATCACTTACAGAACTAAAACAAACTATTATAATGTTAACTTAATGTTCTTTAGGTAACGAATTTCCTTATATTAATTCTGTAGCGCAATAGTAGGAGAAAAAAGAATATATATATAAAAAGAGAAATTAAAATTATATCTGTCATCCGACAGGCGTTTTTACTTGTATAATTATAATTGCATTTACAAACAGTATTTTAAGAAATCTGATGTTGAAGTAAATATAGTTGTTTTTTGGTTATTTATAAATTTTTTGCTTATAATTATGTTCGAAGCTGTTTTAATATTATTCTTGTTTTATTTATTATAAAACAAAAGCGTGAAATTATATTATTTTAAAATTAGTATTTTTGAAATTTTGACATAAAAGTGCAATAAAATACTGCACATATATATATATAAGCAATAAAAACCATCATACATTTTTAAATTCCAATTTCTATTGTTAATAAACAAATAAAACTTAAAACCCAGCAAGTTACTAAACAATCACAATTTCAAATTAAGATAAACTTAACTAATAAATTTTATTTGTGCATTTATCGCTTTCGTTTTACTTATCAATTGTTTATAGTTTATAATTATAAGTAGCTGTCAAAATGTCAAAAACATAAAATGAAATGACTTTTTAAAAGATTTCGTTATCAACTAAAATAAAATTCGCACTTACGATAGCAACATAGTTGATTTGTTATGCGCTTTGAATACATAAATTTCCAATATGCGTATTTAATTTTTTCATGCGGTTAGGCAGTTCTCACAAATTTTGGCAGGGTGCTTAAATAGGGCGATAGAAAATTTAAAAAAGAGCAAGGCGCTTATTTTTTCCAGAAAATTTATTTTTTTTGATTTTCTTAATTCTGAATGACATTCATTCAAACAGAGTTGACCATCAACATTTCAGTCAAGAATTAACAAACATTAAAAATAATTGTACTTTAAAATAGTATTCTGTTTTTTATTTATAAGAAAAACATTGTTTAAAAATATTATATAAATAAATTTAAACTAACTTGATAATGAAATAGGATTAGGTTTTCATTTTAAAATTTAAAATAAAAAGTTTTTTTGACAACAATTCAATGTCTCAATCGGTAAATGTTACCAAAACTTTACGGCGAAATTTTAAAAAATTGAATTCGCTTTGAGAAACTAAAAGAGTGAAAGATATTTTAGATTTTGTTTGACACGCCATTTTACCGTTTCAATATATTTTGGCTACTTGTTAATTTTAAATATTGAAATTTGAATTTTTAAAAAAGATTTACGTTATTATTATTAAAAAAGTGTGAAATTAATATTTAAAACAAAAAAAAAAAAATAAAAAAATAGAATAATGGAATGGAATTATGCAACAAGTAAATAAAACTATTTTAGAACAAGAAACGAACCTGTTTTGAAAATATGTGAAATTTATGTTAAAAGATACCTATCTACATTATTGAATTATATCAAGGATTTATTAGAACTAGAAGCATTATATAAAGTTCATAAATTAAATAAAAATGGAATTGCAAAAAAAAAATTTTAATTTAGTGTGATTTTTGAATGCTATGTTTAATTGGGTGATTTATTGAGGCTTAAATTATATATCCGATTAAAGAAGAGATGCTATTCGATACGATACGATAGAATTACTGGTTCTATTCGTTTAGTCTTCTATATCCATACATACATAAGTAATATAATGGATAATAAATATCAATTTTTTTGTAGCAACATATATAAAATAGAAAAATAATAAGGACATTTTGTAGTCGAATAATCGTATCATTCCAATTCTTATTTTACGCATATAATTAAAATTGGATGCAATGTAAAATTTTCAGGTTTAGATCTAAATTTAAAAATTCCCAAAAGAGTGGTGCTTGAAGTGATGATTTTTACGAGTCTTGGTTCCTGCAAGAACAAATATTAATTTTTATTAAACTATAGACTAGCTAGTAAGTGTTATATTCACTTATATGAGAAAAAAAATACACTTAATTATATATTTACTATTATGTATAAAATTATTTTCTTATTTTTTTTTAGTTTGGCTTAGATAATATAATGACGATTAAAAAAAAAAAATATAAATCTAAATTCGGTAAGTGAAGCATTTATAATTTTATTGTTTTGTTAATATGTATCAATTTTGTTTTAATTAATTTTGTTTACATAACATTATTTGAATAAAAAATTTTCTTTACTAAAAAATTCACAAAATTTTTTTCTGATCTCTTGCTGTTCTAAAACAAGAGTCATTCAGTCTGAAGTATCCACACAATTTGGAAACTGACACCGCAAATTTTAATCATGTGCAATTTTTATTTAAGCTTGAATATTGAATATTTATTGAAATTAAATCTAATGAAATAAAGTTGATTCAACTTAATCAAATAAATATGTAAATAGTAAATCTAATTCTAAAATAAAAAATAAAAATTGTCCCAAAATAAAATCTAATTCAAAAAAAGGAAAAAAAAAATCCGAATTTATTGTCAAAAACTATAGAATACAATCGGATTAGCAATTTTATCTAATTTATTTTAAATCTTCAATCTGCATTCATACTACACCTTACTCGGTTAACATATCAGATTTCATATTTTCAAAAGGTATATTTATTCGTTCATATCCTGAGTTCTTTGAACAATTATTTAATTAAAATATTGTAAACGTTAAATTTTAAAGTTATACTTATGTTGCTTTAATATAATATTTCTTAAATAGATTTTACATCTAAAAAAAGTTTTTATATAATTCTTACTAACTTTTATTGATTATCTGTGTTATTTATAATTATTAAATTTTAACAATTTTTAATAATTATAAGTAATCGAATCGCTGGTGGTCTTAAATAGGTTATTGAATCGTTGGTAATTGTTTGTTAAAATCCCAGTTCAAAAAGCACACCTATTTTTGACTTTTATCTACAAAATTTCATACTATGGCGTAGATGCGCGGAAGAATTCGATAATTAAGTATACTCGAAATATATTACCATATAGATAGTCTTTATGTCATGGGTTTTACTCTTGATTCTTTTAAAAAAAATTTACGTGGAAGGAAGGTAATGCGTCAGCGCTTTTTTATATACTTTTATATTTCCTCGTCTGTGTCTATGGGTTTATTTTTTACTTAGTATATACTTACTTAGTTCTATATTAATATTAGAAATGGCCACAAATTTAAAAGAAGATTTGTATGGTGTAGACTGTAGAGGTTAGCAAAGTGGCTTTGGATGTAAAAAGACCTGAGTTTGATTTTCGTTAAAAGATTAAAATTTTTTTTATTACTAACGAAAATTGATGATTAAAAAAAAACTTAAAAAAAATTAAGAGGAGAATATGAGCTAACTCGTGTATAGCCCAAAGTACCTTATATTGAAACTAATCGTTTAACACATTTGTTGGGCGATGAAGATGTTCACAAAACTATTTTAAGATTCGATTCTCAAAATTTCTGTGAACTTCTAATAAGAAAATAAATTGTTCTGAAAGTGCAAAAATAAGAAAAAAAAACAAAATTGAATAATATTAATCATTTTTTTTTATTAATTTTATTTGTTTTTTTTTTGTTTTTTATTTTGAATTATTTTTTTTCAAGTTTTAAATTTTTTTATAGGCAGTTTTTTTCAACTTGACATAATATTGACACTTATAAGAAATTTTATTTATTTATTTGTTTTTTTTTAAGTTTTGTTTTTTTTTTTTTTGCTTGAGTACTTTTAAATGTTTTAATAAAATTTTATTTATTTTCAGTTTTTGTTTTCTTTTTTTTTTAGTTTGTTTTTAAATATGTATAATAATATTATTTTTTTTTTTAAATTTCCATATAATGTAGTTTTGTCAAAAGGGTATTTTTTTATTTATTTTTTTTTTTTTTTAAATTCTGTCAACTCCTGATATTTTTGTTTTTAATTTAAAAAATATTTATATATATATAATTTAAATTTTTGTTTGCTTATTTTTTTTTTTTTTTGTAGTTTTTGCATTGAACAGAATAACAATATAAAAAAAATTAACAGTAAATATTTAAATATGTTTTTTCTTTATGTAGAACTAAAGTAAGTAAAATTAAAAAATAACTAATTAATTAATTAATTAATTATATTTTGGTTTTTTTTTCTCTGAATTAATGTAATAAAAATACACAACATTGTTTTTTTATTTGTTTTAATTTTTTTTTTAATTATTTAGTATTTCAGTAAAAAGTTTGATGTAATTGTTAATGATACCTGCTATAAGTATGGAATTTATTGTAAGGGAATTAACAGTTTTGAGAGCATATGAGTAATTTTTATTTTATATTTTTTTTAGAAGTTCATAAAAATGGTGGTTATTTTAAAAAAAATTTTTAATTTAATTAAAAACAGGTTATAATTTAATTGAGATAATTTTATTTATATTAATTCAAATAAAATTGAATGGTTTAAACTAAATAATTAATTAAAATAATTTAATAAAATAAAATACCTATTTAAAGTATAAAAACTGATTGAAAGAAATAAAAAAAAAATATGTATATATATTATTGCAGCAGTAAATAAACAATTACATCCATCAAGTTTTATTTATATATTTTATTTATTTGATAATTAATATAATATTTTATTTTCTAATATAATATTTAATTTAAATTTTATTTTTTTTTGCCTTGTTTTTTATTTAATTATTTAATTTATTTTTGGTTTAATTTATGTATTTGCAAAATTTAACACTTTCAATTGATTTTTTTTTTTATTTTATTTTTATTTTATCTTACAAATAATTTTTGTTTTTTGTTTAAATAACAAATGAAATTATATAATTATTTATATATATATGTATATATAAATATAATATTATTTAATAATTATTATACATTTAACTAACTTTTTTTTTTATTAATATTATATTAATTATAATTATTTATATCTTAAGGAAAAAGGATATTTCTTGTTGTTTTTGTTTTTTTTATATTATATGCAAATAACAATAATGACAAATTTAATTAATAATTAAATTTATAATTTTAAAATATTTAAATTATTCAAAGTATAGGGAAATAAATGGAAGTTAAAAAAATATTTTGAAGAAGAAAAACAATGGTTTATTATTCATATTTTTTTATTTGAAAATATCGCTAAATATTTTATATATATAAGTATATGTACATATATTTGTTAGTTTATAATGAAAAAGTTAGCCATATAAAGTAAAATTTTGGGCAGCAATTTTGTTTTAAATTCCTTGTAAATAGGGGAAAATTTTGTAAGGAAAACAAAAAAAAAAATAGCAATTGATAAAAAACTAAGAAAAGAATATTTATTTTAATATTTTATTTTCATATTTAATTATTTTATTTTTATTTTGTTTATTTTTTTTTGTCAGAGAGTTGAAGTTAAAAAACACCTAGAAAATTAATATGAGAATTATTTGAATAAAAAATAGAAAATGAGTGTACATAGATTTGTTGAAATAGAAATAAAGACTAGATTTGTTTTTTTTTTTTTTTTTTTGAATTTTTTGTTTTTCTTTTATTTTAATTTTAATTCTAAAATCTTTTAAATTTAGTTATTTTATATTTTTAATATTTATTTTTCCAATTATTGTATATATTTTTATATATAATTTATATTTACTTGTTATTATTAAAGCCTTAATACGTTTTATTTTTTTTTATTTAATATTTATTAAAGTTAAAGTGAAGAGCGATTTTTTTTTATTTTCTTATTTTTTTTTCTTGTGTATATATATATACTTCTTGTATATATATATGGATTTATATTTATTTTATCTTTTTTTATTATACATTTGTATTTATGTGTATAATAAGAATAATTAATTGTATTAATATTAATTTATCTTTTTACAATACATTTTTTAATTTATTTAAGAATTATTTTGTTTGTTTACATTTTAACTAGGAGCTGTAATTTTTATAATTCTAAATTATATTAAATTAATATTAAATTCTTGCAAATATTTATATATGTATATACACATCTTTTCATATATGATTAATATTTATTTTTTTTTCCATATATTCATATATAGATACATATATAAATATATTAATTAAAATATGTTATTAATTATAAATATATTAAATTTTTAATAATATAACAAGCATGCTTAATTTTTCTTTTTGTTAACAATTTCACGCTCATACATAAATTATGTTTAATAATATTTATTATTTTATTTGTTTTTGAGTTTAAATATAGTATTTATTACACATTAGTTATTACGTTATATATATATTTAAATATTTTATTATATATATTTGTTTTTAAATTTAAATAAATTATTTTAAAGTTTTGTGTCCTATATGATATTGGTCATACAATTGTTTTTTTTTTTTTTTTTTTTAATTTATTTATATTTTTTTATTTATTTTACCAATTTACTAAATGTTTGTGTAAAAAGTTTTTAATGTTGTTTTCTTTTTTTTATTTGTTTTTAATTGTTAATTAAATTAATTATGTTTTAATTAAATATATATTTGTTTTTATATTAAAGTTGAATGTAATAATTATTTTTTTTAATTATTTGTGTAAATATATATAGATGTATGTATAAATATATATTTAAGTATATTAACGAGTAAATATACGTATTTTTATACATAATTTATTAATTTTTATTTAATTATTTTTCTCCCCGTTTTAAATATTATTTGTTCTCTTTAAAGATATATAATTAATAGAGAGTTCGTTATAATATGTATAATTTGAAATGAATTTAAAGGTGGGAAATGGATTTTTTTTTATTTGTTTCTTTATCTTTTTACATAATTATATTAAGAAAATTAACTATTTAAATCACGTATTATTTGATTGTATTTTTAAACATAATTAATGAGAGTATAATATAATGTATGATTTTTTTTTTAGATATTTATATTTTTTTTCAATGTTATTTACAATTTAATAAACTAGAATTTGTTGATTGTTTGATTTTTTTTTTTGTTATATAGCTTTTTTTTTACTTTTATTTTTTTAATTAAAATTATTTTCACCGGAATAAAATAATTCGAAAGTAGGTATATATTTTCTTAAAAATTGCTATAGTATTTCAATTAAATTTATAATATATGTATATTTTTTTGTAGAAGTAAACATAACTTTTTTTAAATTATTTATATTAATCTAATTAAATTTTTATTTAAGCTAGTCACTCTAATTATAGTTTCATGTGATTAATTCAAAATTTAAAATTTATACCAAAATTAAATTTAAATATTAGTTTGTAACTAATTTATAAATGTAATCAAAAATTTTTTAGGTGTAGATTGAAAAATTTCTATTAACTTTCAAATTAATTTTTGATAATATTAGTAAGACTTCTTATCTTAATAATAACTTTCAAACTTTTGTGGTATTTTAATAATGATTATCTACTTATATACTATTAATATTATATAAAATGAAGTTTCTTGAAATAGTTTTAAATGATTTTAATAGTTTTTATTTTTAAAGTGATAATCATATAATTTTATTACCCTTAATATCTCAATAAGTTGTTTAGGCTTATAAATATAGTTAAAAAAAATTAAAATCATTCACTCAGTTAAATTTGCAAAGTATAGTTGGAAAATTTTGAAAAATATTAAAAGTTATCAATTAATTTTGTATTTAATATAATTTGATTTTTTGTTTTATTTATTCTATTTCCAGTGAAGGTAATTTTAATTATTTTTATCTAAGGTGAATATGCAAAAGAAAATTTATAGAAAGAAAGCAAAAATCAATAGTGTTAGAAAAGGAATTCGGTTTTTATACAATATTAATAAAGATAACAATTAATGAAAAGTTCAGCATGATTTAGGATTTTAAATTTAAAGAAAATTAAATATTTTTCAGAAAAAAAACAGATTAATATATTTTAAGAATTTTAATTAATTTATATTAATATTTGAATTTCTTGAAAAAGAGGAGCACTTTATTAATAAGAGTTAGGTTTTTAATATGTAATTTAATATTTCTATTATTAATTAATTAGTTTTTTGTTTTATTTGTATGTATTTAAAAAAGGATTACATATGTATACATTAATGTAAATTTTATATATTTTGAATTATTATTAAATGTTTAAGTATATATATTATATAACACAATATAACATTAGTTTGTAAAATTTTGTTAATTTTAACTATTTCTTTAATATTTGGTTTTTAGTGTTTTTTAAATGTATACATCGTTTTTAAATTTATCTATTAAATGGTTCTTAATTTTTTTTTTAATGTTGTAAAAAGGGACTGGATCATATTAATATATTTTGTCAATTTAATATAAGTATATTATAAGTATACTATATTAAAAACTTTTCATTTTCTATCTAAATTTTTTTAATTTTATTGTTATTAGTTATATATTAATAAAATATATATGAATATTAATAACTTTTTTAATTAGTTTTATTCAACATTAAATTAATTAGAAAATAATAAAAAAATTTATTAAAAAAATGCAAACTACACATTTAAGAAAAAAAATTTTGTATATGAACTTTTTTAAATAATGTGTTAAAGATTTATGACGAAGTTTGCATAAAATATATTTAAACAAATATAATAAAAAAATTGTCATAGTTTAACTATTTATTATTTTGATCATAAGAGATTGTTATTAGAATATTATCGTACATTTTTTCAATTGAAAAATTATATACAATAAAAATTTTAAATGTACGAAGGTGGTATTTAATAGTTATATAAATTTGATTTTTATCGCAGTTTGTTTAATTCTATACCAAAAAGAAAAATTTGTAGAAGCTATATAGATTTATATTAAAGAAAACATTGAATAGCTTTTATTATTTTAATCTAAAAACAAGATCCATCGTGTTTTTGGGAAAATTAAAACCACAGAAAAATTTAATAAGATTTTCTTTTATTAATTAATTAATTTAATTTAATTTTATAATTTTATTGTCTATAAAAAAATTATTTAGTTATATTTTAAAGTTAAAGTTATCATAAATTGATATATTGAAGTAATTGCCACATTAACTTTAAATATAGTTAGAGAATTTATATAAGATAAAAAAAAGATGTAGTAGGTTTGACTGAAATAATTAAATTAATGGAAAAAATAAATTGGCCCATGATTATTTGAAATATTTAATTTTAATGAAGAATTACTTTTTCAATCCACAATCATGCCGACATTCAAGGTATTCTTAAATTCTATAATTAGTACGATTTTATTTAAAATTTCTTTTTTAATTAGTTTTATCGTATAATAAATTATTTTGAAAATAATAATATTAATTATAACTTATTAAATAATTAGAAAATAAATTAAAAATAAAATTTATATTAAATTATTTTTTCCAATTTCCCAATATATTTATACGTTTTAATAATTTTGTTTTCTTTTTGTTAATTAAAGTTTTCAATCCTTATGTTCTTTCCTTCTTTTTTAAATTTTATTAATTAATTTATCTATTGTTAATTTCTTTATTTTATCCTTTAATATATTTTCTAAGTCTCATAGTTAATATTTTAAATTTCATTATAAAGTTTTCACTTTACATATATTTTGCCTTTTGTTTCTTCATAAATGTATATATTATATATTTATTATCTTGTAATTGTACCATGCATATTTTATTGATTATTTTAAGTAATATATATATTTTTTTTAATTAATTATTAAATCAATGTATAATTGGTTAATTAAATATCTAATATTATAAAAGAATAAATGAAAACTTATGGAGAAGAACGAAAAAAGGATAATATGCATATATTTTATTAGGAATTAACAAAAAAATTAAGAAAATAATTTCTAAAATTTAAATTTTGTATTTAAAATTTATTCCTATAAGAGAATTAAAATAGTTTCATTTTTCTATAAAGAGGTCTTGAAGAGAAGTTTATGTTCTTAATTTTATAGTATCAAAGCAAAAACCGAAATAGGAATATTGGAAAATTTTAGTTTTAATCGTAAGCTTCTATTAATAAATTGTTATAATAATTATGCAACTATAGTTAAATTTTGCGTATGTTTTTATATTTTTTTTTTTATCTAGTGTTATATCAGAATTACATTTGTATAATATGTCAAATTGTTTAAAGAAATTTTAATTTTTTTTTTATCATAATTGCTATCTAAAATTCATTACCATTATCGAGATTATACAATTTATTTTCATTATATTTTTTCTATTGAATTTATTTGTTGAGTTTAATTTTAAGACGCGCGTATAGTTAATTTTAAATGTCGATTTTGTTTGGAAAATAATAAATTAATATAAAGAAATTTATTAAATTTTACCTTTTTACCAAATAAAGTATTTATTTTCACTTCCAATTTTAAAAATTAAAATTAATAAATAATATACGTGTTGAAATATTTTTACTTATATTGAAATAATTTTTTTTAAGATTTTACGAAATTTAATATTAATTTAAATATTAAAATTAATTATATTTTCTTTTTTATTATGTTAAAGTAGTTTCAATTAATATTAATTAATAAAATTTTTCTATATTATCTATTTGTTGCTATTAATAGTAAATATGTATATACATATATATATATATATATATATTTACATATATATTTATTTTATAAATTTATTTTTCTAATTTCATTTTCCATCTAAAACATTGTTTTTATACTTTTGTTTTTAAAGTCAATATGCAAATGATATGATTTTGTTTAAATTTTTGTATTTTTGTATGTATACGGTTTAACCGTGAAAATTTATTTAGTAAATATAAAAAATATATTTAAAACTAATAATTTAAAATATTGAAATTAAGAATATATGTATATATAGCACTTTTAAAAATTAAATCCACAAAAATAAATGAAATTTATTTTAAAAAAGAAAGTTATTAATATTCAACATAATTGAAAAGTTCTTAAAAACATGTTACCAAATTTATTACAAAAAAAAAAAAAATAAGTAGAAAAAATTAAAATAAAATCAAAAGATTTTAATATAATATTTTAAGAAAACTTTAATTTTGTAATAATGAACAAATTTTAATTATTTTGTATTAAAAATTCTGATCAAGATTGTTAAAATTTAAGTTTTTTTGTCTAAATTACTGCACAAATAACAATTCAACAAAATTGAAGTTTATTTGTTTTTGTTGCATTGCAGTTAATGGCAGTGATCTTATGTATTATATGTATATTTTTTTATTTAAAATTTTTTATATTTTATTTAAATTTTAATTTGGTTTTTAAATTAAAAAACTACATTGAAATTATATTAATTTAATAATAATTTTTAAATACATCTTGCTCATCTATACATTATCTTCTTTAATTTTTACATATAATTTTTAATGTGTATTTATTTGTTTAAAATTTCAATTAGTTTAGATTACTAATATTTCAATTAATATATTTAATTTTAATATAACTATCGAATGAAATTATTTTATGACATTTATTAAAAATAATTAAAACTTAAATAGTGTTACGGAAAGTTTTCTCTTTAATTAAAAAAAAAAAAATATTTAAATTAATTATAATTAAAGAAATTTTTAAAAATTTTTATTTAATTCATCTATTAAAATTTAATTTTAAAAAATAAATAATAAAGAAATAGCATTAAGCATTGTTTTTAAGCATATACATTTTGATATATTATTATAAATTTAAATTTAATATATTTATACATTTTTAATATATACATTATAAATCCAAAAATTATTATTTTTTTTTTAAATCAGTGCCTGCAAATTTTTTTTGTATTTATTTTACAATTTTATTTGTAAATATTTTAATTTTTTATGTTGGTTTTTGTTTTTAATAAAGCATCATATCCTAGTAATAGTTCATTTCGAGCCAAACATTTTTTTTATTATAAATTATTATATATATGTATATATATATTTGAATTTTCCGTTCAATTTAGAAATGAGGTTTGAACATAGCTGTAAAAAAAAACAATAAAATTTAATTTAATTAAAAAAAAATATAAATTAATTATAATTTACATGTAAAAAGTATTGAAAGAGACTATTCAAGAAAAAAATATCTCCCAAATTAAAATAAAGTGATAGACTTTGAGTGAATTTTTTAATTCAGATTGGAGATCAAGTTTATATGGGAGAAGAAGATATACATAAGCTATGACTTTTTATTAATAATAATAAAGAGAATGGCTTTGAGAAAGGAAGGATTTTTTTCAACAAAATTATTTACTGAAGCTGTTAACTATTTTACAGCTGGAATTATATTTAAAAAGTGTTTGTAATTAAAGAATTTTATAATATTTATGGGTATTTAGTTTTAAAATTTATAATTTGTTTTATTTTTTGAAACCTCCTGAAAGGTATTTTATAAATAAAATAATTATGAAGGGATTCGAAATTTTTTTTTTTTTTTCAAAAAAGGTGATAAATATAGCATATTTATTTTTGAAAAACTTTTTTTTTAAATATTTTAACTAATTTAAGGTGTGTGTGCGGGTGTGCAGAAAGAAGAATAAGAAAACCGTATTTTCTATTCAAAAGAAATGCCATTAACAAATAATGCAATTATCATTTATATGCATGCAGACAGTATCGGACAAAACATATAAAACTATTAAAACTATTAAAAAAAACAAATAGGAAATCGGTCCATAATAATGGTATGCATGCCTTTTGATATAAACAATAATTTCTTTCATTAAATATGATATGTATATAAAAAAAGTCAATAGTTTTACTGAGATGATAGAAAATAGGATAATCACTTTGTATAAAAAAATAATTTCCATTTCAAGTTAAAAAGGTACATATTATAGCACAAAAGAGTATTCGATGTTATATAGCTTTAATTAGAAGTTTTTTCATTAATTTTATATATATATATTTTAAAGACTTACCTTAAATTTGAGATTATTTCAATTTAATTTTAATTAGTTTATTTATATTATTTTGTGCTTCATTTCATTTCATATCATTAACAGTTTTCACTCAAAATTAACAAAAAATAAACAAAATATTTGAAATAATTTTATGTTTTATTAATATATACAAAAATTAATTTTTTTTTATTATGTATATTTTTTTATTGTTTAGAATTTGAATTTCAAAGCATGATTGCACTTTCTGATATTTCTTAAGTTCCTTTAAGTTTCTTTTAGTATTTTTCTTAAATATTTTTTTATTTTGTATTTTCGATATAGAACTTAAATTCCAATACTTTATGTCCAATATATTTTTAAGTTTATTTTTAAGTCTTTAAGCTATAGATGTTATAAATTTTGAAAGCTGGAAGAAATAAAAAAAGTGGTAGATTATATAAAAAAAATAAATTTAATATAGATTTTAATATAAAAAAAAATTACACATCAAACATATTGGCATTATACAAAATTGAAAAATAAAATTAAAGGGGATGGAAGGTAAAAGTAAAATTCAAAAAACTTTGTTTATAGCTTTTTATGCTTTTTCACCTAATATTTAACAGATTTACCAATATTTTATAAATTATTTATTTTATTTTATTTTATAAATATTTATTTTATAAAATCCAGTTTCATAAAGACTAATATTTCATTAGTGCTATGCATTAATAATTATTAGTTAATTTTATTTGTTGCATAAAAGTTTTATGAAACGAAAAAGTATAACTCTATATTTATTAGTTCTAATAATTACTATTTTATTAGTTTTAGAATAATAGTTTTATGAAATAGTGGCAAGGTATGATATTCTGGAAACTATTGGGATTAATCCACCAAAATCGATTTTGTCAAACAGAAAATTTTTAATGAGCTTATATTTAACACTACGAGAGTAATATTTCACTTATTTCACTTATAATAAAACAAGTATTTGATTTACTTGTCTGAAAATGTTTAATGATTTTTTCAAGTATTGTAGTACTTTTATATTTGAAATTTTGGTAGACAAATTAACAGATCTTACAGATTAATTTTTTCCACAACATTAAGTTTTCAATTTAAAATAAAAAATTAAAAAATTCTTAAGTAGTACTTACCAAAATTATTAAAGGAATTTTAATTGAAGCTTTCTATAAGAATATTTTATAAAAAAGGAATTTTGAATTTCCAATATATTATAATTAATGTAGCAATTTAAAACGATGTAATAAATTTCTATTCATATTTAATAGTTTTAGTTAGTATGTATGTATGTAAGTCTGGTTTTAATTTTTTTCATTATTCATGTCGTTTGTGAGTTTTTGCTTTTTTAAATAGTTTTATTTAAAAATAACAGGTTCCAATTTATAATTTATCTTAACTTCTGGCCGGGAATATTTATAAAAAAAGTTCAATTGAATTAAAATCCAATATCTTTTTGTTTTTCAATTATCTTGACAACATTTTCTAATAATTTATTATAATGAATATCTACAGAAATTTTAATAACAGTAGTAAATAAGAATTGGTATATAAATTTAGAAGAAGCTCTTGAGGAAGCCAGCTGGTCCAGCCTAAAATGAATAATTAAAAGAAAATTTTATTTAACATACATTTTATATAAATATTCTTTTTTTAATAAAATGAATGAAATTACTTACATCTTGTTGTTGTTGTTGCTGGGCTTGCTTTAACTTGGCTTGAGCATTCTTTAAGGCTCTAAAAATATAAGAAAGTAACAAATTTTAAATTTAGAATTACAAAGTACAAGACTTAATACGCACTGTTGTAAATCTTTGATATCTTTTTCTTTTGCATTCTGTTCTTCCTGCGACATTGTAACTAGTTGTAAAAGTCTTTCTGTTTCTGTTTGAGCTTTTTGTAGATTTTCTTTGTGTTCGTTCATTTCTTTTACAACCCTGAAATAATGTAAATTTATTTTAAATATTTTTGAGAAATAATAGAAAACAATTCTTACGCTTGGTATTGATTTTGTAAATCAACTAATTGCTTATTAAGCTCTCCGGCAGCTGCTGCCGTTCCTCCAGCTTGTTGCATTTGTTTTTCTAATTGATCCATTTGTTCTTTTCTAACACATAATTGTTGATTAAAGTCTGCCAATTTAGCTTCTTTTTCATCCAATTCTTTTCGTTTAGCTTCGATTGATTTACGTTGATCTTCAAATATTTTGCGTTCACTTTCAATTGCTTTTGCTTGATTTTCAACAGCTTTAGCTTGAGCTTCAATCTGCTTATGAGCTTCTTCGATTTGTTTCATTTGAGCTTCTAATTGTTGGCGTTGTACATCATCAACTGCTGCTTGCCCCTTAGCTTGGGCTTGTTGTATTTGTTGCATTTGTTGTTGCATCTGTTGCTGTTGTTGTGTGGCTTGTTGTAGTTTTTGATTTGCATCGGACAGATCAAGCTAGAACAAATTAAATATTGTTATAAAATTATGTTTAATTTTGATGATTTTGTTTTTTTTACCTGACTCTTTTCAAGCTCTTGAACCAGAAGTTCAAGTTGATTTTGGAAACGATCTCTTTCTGTAGTAGCATTTTGTAATTCAACTCTTAGTTTTTCAATATCTTTATTAACCTCCTGACCTTGAGCGGTGGTTTGTTGTTGGGCCTGTTGTATTTGTTTTTGCATAGTCTGCATTTGTTGTACTTGTTGTTGAATTTGTTTTTCCATAGCCTAAAAATAAAATTTTTCGAAATTAATTCGCATAATTCAAAATTGGATCGAATACTATTGTAATATACCTGTACTCTCTTAAGTAATTCAGCCGCAGCCTTTTCAGCTTGATCGGCTCTATTTTTCTCTGATTCAATTACTTTACGCCATTGTTCAAGTTCTTCTGGCCGTGGTCCTCCGTTTCCAGCTTCTTGTAATCTCTGTTTTAGTACCTGAATTTCTTGTTGTAAACGTTGAGTTTCTTGAGTAGATTGTGGAGCTGGTTGACCATTTCTTAAACGACGATTCTCTTCACGTAATCGTTGCAGTTCTTGTTCAGCTGCATTCAATTCTTTCTGGAAGTTCATCAACATATCTTGACTCTTTTCCAATTGTGAAATAAGCTGATCACGTTCATGTTGCAATTGTTTGCAATCAGATTCTAATTTAATTACAATCTTTTCGAATTGTGCCACTTGAGCTGGTGTTGCTCCACCACCGCCGTTGCCCTTACTGGCAGCAATTTGACGTAATTGTTCTTTATCACTTTCAGATCTTTCCAGGCGTTCGTGCAAACGGGTCAATTCAGCAGCCATTTTTTCGAATTCGACACGTGTCGATTCGTTTGCTTCTTGTTGTTTTGTTAAATGCATCTGGGCTTTTTCAAGTTCCTTTGCTAATCGGCCAGCTTCTAGCTCGGTTGCATCTCGCATTTGTAATGCCTTTTCTAAACGATCGCGTAAACGATCAATTTCTTTACTATCACTTGGTTTGTCGAGACCGGCACCCGGGCTAACAGCTGGTTTAATACCGATAGCAGAGTGTTCTTTGACCTGCTCACGAAGCCTGTCAACTTCCTTGAGCAATTTCTCATGTTTATCACGAACTTTTTCGCATTCAATATGAGCTCGCTCAAGTTCATTGCGTTGTTTTTCTTGACCAGCAATAACTTTGGCGGTTTCTTGTTTGGCCAATTCCAATTGTAATGTAGCTTCATGTAATTTTGATTCATAATTTTGAATTTCAATTTCACGTTGATGGAATCTTTCTTTTTGTTTTTCGAAGGATTCAGCATCGTGTTCAGCTTTTCCACGTATCGTTTCAAGTTCCATAAGTGTTCTATCCATACGTTCACGTATTTTTTCGTTATCATCTTTAAGACGTCGAATTTCTCTACCATATGTTTCAGTATCTTGTAATCTTCTAATTTCGGATTGACTTTTTTCAAATCTTTCACGCATTTTCTCCAATTCAACTTTATAATGGGCAGCTTCTTCTTGTGCTGCATCTAATGCTGCATTTGTTTTTGTATGTGTATTATGTGCACGATCCAATTCATATTGAACACGTTCAAGCTCTTCTTGTAAATGTTCTTTATCACCACCCACTTTTCTATAATCTGATGATATTTTATCGTAACGTTCTCTAAGTAAATCTAATTCTTCACGTGCTTTCTCTTCTAATTCTTTTGATCTTGTTAATTGTAATGCAGCTCGATCACATGCCTCTTGTAAACGTCCAGATTCTTCTTGTAATTTTCTAAGATCTTCCCTTGCTTTGGTTGCTGCATGTGATGACCGTTCAGCTTCAACTTCAAGACGTGAACGATCAGCTTCAGCAGTATCACAGCGTGATTGAAGGCGATATATTTCATTCTGGCAACGATCATATTTTTCAAGCATTTTTTCAAACTCTTTATTTGATGTGTCCTTTTCATCAATAAGTTTTTGTGTGGCATATAGAGATTTATCAAGTTTTTCTTTAAGTATTTCAACTTCAGCAATAGAATCATCTCTTTCCATCTGAAATTATATTAATTACAAATAAATATAATTTTGAAATTGTTGAAAAAAAAATTAAATTATAAAAAAAAAACAATAATTGAAATTAAAATGATAAAGTAAGAATGCTACGTAGCAGCAGTTTTAAAAGGCAGTTTCTTGAGGATAATAAAAATTTTGATTTTATTTCCGAATTTCAATTATTTAAATAAAAAAAAATTTAATTCAAGGATCCTATCAATTTAAATATGTATGTATATAATTCATATTATAACTAACAAATTAATTTAGATTTTTCTTTCCAATTCCAATCAATAATTAAGAATGTATTTTTTTTTTTTTTAGTATTATTGTTATCCGAAAAATATTTGTGTATTGTGTTATAAGGATAATGACTAAGTAGTAAGGATCATGACAAGGTTTTTTAATATGAGGAAATGAAAAAAAAACAAAATAATAGTTAGGTCACCAAAAAAGGTAAATAAATATTAAATAAAATAAAAAATATAATTTATATATTTATATTATGTTGAAAATAATTATAGTGTATTATATGTATATATTTTAAGGTTATATCTAATTAAATTCTCACACTCATCACATTAATATAATAAAATATATCAACAAGATTTATTTTTTTTTTTTTTTTATTCTCACACATCGTTAATTTTTTTTATTTTTTTTTTTTTTACAAGTTTATTAATAATCAGTCACAAGCACAAGCAGGCATTCAACAACAAAGACATCATACATAAAAAATTTTGAAGCTTTTGTGTGACTTTATACACATATATATATAGATATATTTACATATTTATATATATAAGTATATTTGTTTGTACATATATATATGTTTTAATTTACTTACCAGGATAATTTTGATATATACGTTTATGTATGTATGTATATTCATGTGTAAATATGTGGTTAATGTGTGATCAAAAACTTTTCAGGATCATTTATTTCTTTTTAAAATTTGTTTAATGCAAAAACATCATAAGTCAAAAACTTTAATTTTTAAGTTTATTAGTAGAATATTGCAATGAAATTTTTGCATTGAAAATTCCTAATTATGTTTTGAATGTTTTTTTTTTTTTTGAATTAATTAATATTTATAAATTTGAATTACTGTCGTATGTTTGGAAATTGTAGCTCATAATTTGGTGCAAAAAAAAACCTAACTATTTTCTGAAAACAAGTAATGATAAATATAAAAGGTACATAAGGTATACAACGATTATTGTAAATTAAGTATATATGTATGTATATTAAAATTATTAAAAAAGTCGTCAGCTTTAATGTGAGACACTATTACTTTTTTTCAGCTTGGATGGGCTATCAAATATTTTGAATGTTTTCATCATGCGAAGTGAAATTTTTTTGTAAGAAATAGAGGTGCGGTATTTAAGGGATCTAAAATGAGTATTCTGGTATGTGCTTAGAATATCTATAACGGAAAACTCTGATTATTGTGTTAAATACTGAACTAATTGAAAATTTTATTTTATTTGATGGAAATTTTACGAAGTGGAAATCTTAAGTTGTAAATAATGATGTTAAAAAGAACTTTGAAATTTTTAATTAAGGAGTCAAAAAAAAAAAACATGTGGCAAGGGGAACTTAACAAATAAATAAATATTTAACATAAAATATCAAGAAATGTGTGACATTTAACAAGGAATGAAGCTCCTTATAACACATGATCAGGATAATTTTGAATGAAACAAGATCAATAATAGACTGAATTATTAAATTTATTAATTGACAAAAATTGGTATTTTAAATTCAATTGATGAGCTACTTTTTTCTGTTTTTTTTTTTTATTTGTTTTATGTTTGTATTTTTTTCAATTAAAATTCATATATCCACTACATAACATTCTTTTCTTGTTTTTTTTTTTTTTTTGCATTTAAAATGTGCGTAATGTGATATTTTTTTTGAATTTCTAATTATTTTATTAGTCATTACGTTTTTCAAATTTTTTTTTTTTTTTTAGATGATAACTTACCTGTAATTTTTGTTGCATTCCATGTGTTTTATCCCATCTTTCTTTCAGAACTTCAAATTCAGTTTGTAGAACTTCCTTTTCTCGTTGTGATTTCTGATATAAAGTCTGTGTGGATTCAAAACGTTCTTTCAATGTTTCCATTTCATCCGAAAAAGTATCTCTTTCTTTTTGTATACGAGCAAGTGTAGTCTACATGTTTTTTTACAGTATATTTTTGTTGGTTTTTGAATTTTTTTGTTATGTTATATGTTTTACATCGAAAACACATTTACATATAATAATATAATTATAATATATTTATAAGAGAGAAAGAAAGAGAGATACAGAAGAATAATATTTTTTTTTTTTTTTTTTTTTAAATAGATAAGAGAGCACATATACATACAGAGCAAGCAAAATTTATACATAAAAGAATATTGAAATTTAAAATTAAAAAAAAAAATAAATAAATAAAAAAACATACATGTATATGTTTTTCAAATGTTATTTTGTTCACATTAATATTATGATATAATTAATTTTTCATAACAAAAATAAGAAATTTTTATTTTTTAATTTAATTTTAAAATTAATTTTCACAAAAAAAACGTTAATTTTTTTTCAAATACCAATGACAAAAAAAAAAAGAAAAGTAAACATAATTTCACAACATCAACTATTTAATAATATTGTTAATTTTTGTTGTTTTTCATAAAGAATTTTTTTTATTTTTTATAAAAAACAAACAAATAAAATAAATTTAAAATTAAATTGTATAAAAAAAAAAAAACTAGAAGAGCAAAAAAAAAAAAAAAAAACTTTTTATTACTTGTAATTTTTCCATTTTTGCACGTAAATGTTCACCATCTTGTGCCAATGTTTCACGTTCTTTTTGCATTCTAGCTGCTTGTCCCAAAGCTTTGTCGAGCTGTGATTGAATATTTTCGAATTCGTATTGTGATTTTTCTTTTTCAAGTTGCATACGTCGGACTTCAGCGGTTGCTTTATCAAAGCGATCTTGCAAGTGATCAACTTCATTTTGTGCTTTATCGAAATTCATTTGAAGTTTCTCTTGCTGTAATTGTGCTTTGCCTAAAGTAGCCTGGGTCCTTTCTAATTCTTCTTTATTCTTTTCAAGCTCAGCATAAGCCTTTTAGTTTTTGTTTTTGTTATTTTTGATTTTGATTTTATGATTTTTGTTTTTTTGCAAATAAGTTTGTAAAAAATTTTTGTTTTTATAAGAAAATATATGTATTCATTAGTAATTAATATTGATATTAATTAATTGATTTTTTTTTTTAACCAACAAATTTGATTAAAGAAGTGATCAATAATTTATATAAAATTTTTAGGTGCAAAATAAGCCTACATTCTACTTCAACATTATCAAAACTAAACAAATTAACAGAAGAAGCAGTAAATATTCTAAAATCATGTTTTACTCGTAGAAGATTTATATAAAAAATAATATATAAGATCACGAAGTATAACAAATTAATTAATTGATGAAACGTGTTTATAATTTATTTGTTATTTGCATTATTTACTAAGTTACCGAATCAAATTGAGAATCGAAAAAATTTGATGAAAATTGAGAAAAATGTCTGTATTATTTGTACAAACTTGAAAAAAAGAAAGAATTAATTAAAGAAGCGATTCTTCTAAGGAAAGAATTAATTAAATAAATAATTTTTTTTAAAACGAAAGATACTATACTTTATATAACTTTTAACAAACTGTATTAAATCTTAACCGACCGTAAAAGAACCGACAGTTTTTAAAACTTATAGGTTATTGGCAATTTAGAGCTACATCACAAATAAACCGATATTTATTTTTACATTTCTACTATTTTAAAAATAGGTAATTTATCTAATCTTTAGTATTGCAATTTTTTTTTAATGTGCATTAAACAAAAAACAATGTATAAAATTAATAAATGTATATTCTTATTTTGATTAGTGAAATTGCATATTTTTAGGTGCAGGATCTATCGAATGTTTTTTATTTTAATAGTGGTTAATAAATATAAAATGTTTGATGCCAATTTAAATCCAGTGTTATTATACATACTTATGGTGCAAAATATTAATAATATTTTATTTGTTTTTTAAGAGTGATTTTTATGACAAAACTCACTTTGTCTCTTTCAGCATGAATACGGCTAACACTTGCTTGAACACGTTCCATTTCTTGTCGTAAAGTTTCTTGTTCACCTTGAGCATTTTCTAATTTTGCTTTAAGTCGATAAACTTCACCTTGTGATTTTTCAAGTTTTTCTTGTAAGGCAGCAGCTTCATTTCGTGCACGTTCAGCATCACTCTGTTGTTTGGTTTTTTTTTTTTTTGTATTTTTAAGATTTTGTTTTCGTATTTTGAAACAAATATTTTTCGTTGATAAATGTTTTTAATTTTTTTTTTTTTTGTTTTTTTAAGGAAAAATAAATTGGAAAAAAAACGGAAAATAAAATAAAATGATTATAGAGGGAGAAAAATTGAAATTTTTTTTTTTTGTTTTAAAATTAATATAAATTTGAGAAAATTTGAAAATGATTTTAGTTATTTATTTAATTTTTTTTTTTTGTTTTGTAAATTTTTTAATTTCATTCAAAAAAGAAATAATTTCTATTAATAGTATAAGTAATATTATATTTATGTTAAAGAAAAATTATGTGAATCAATATTTATTAAATACTACTACTTATTTTTTTTTTTTTTTTGTAATTATAATTTAAGATGTTTTTCCAGCATAATAAAATATACATGTAATTTTTTATTTGTAAAATTTGAAAAATTTAATTTATATATATTTTTGTTGTATAATGTAATTTCTATAATCGCGAGATTTTATTTTTTTCGAAAATTCATTCCAAACTTTTGTAATTAAAAATCTAATGTGTTGAGGAGTCAAATTGTATTTATTAAAAAAATTTGATGATTTTTTGTAAGTTTCTTGTAATAGTCATATTATATTATTCTTTGAATCCTTAAGCCTTAACTTATATAACTTTAATAAAAAAAAGATAAAATGATAAAAAAAAATACGTGTTTCAACTCTGAGATCAGAGGGCAATATCACTTGTCTTATTAGTATTGTTTTATATTTTAAATGAGTTTGTTGTCGTGAATGAAAAGAGTTCGTAAAGTGAACATTTCATTTCCGGTAAATGCTTCTGTCGAAAATTAATACTTTGAAAATTCAGAAAAATAATTGTTATATGCAATCTTCAAGGTTAATTTAAACTGAGAGTGTTTAAAACAAATTAAGTTGATTGAATTTAGAATTAGTTTTAGAAAAATTATTTAATTTTTATGGTCTGGAACTTATTTTCGAAATTTTTTTTTTTTTTTTAATATTTTTTGTACTTAATTGATATTTTTTTTTTTACTTTTTAGTTAAATTAAATTTACAAATAAAATTAAAATATTTGGTGGGGTGGTTCAAAGAATGCATAAATATAAAGCCAAACATTTGTGCATTAGCTAAATTAACTTATATATTATTATTATATTATATAGTTCCAGATATATTGTATTAAAATGTATATATAAATTTATATATATTATATACATATATATATACTTTTTTATTTTTTTAAATATTATTTATATATATTATATTATATATTATACATATATATACATTTATACACACGTTTTTATAAATTTATATATTATATATGTATATACATATATACACAAAATTGCATCTTAAAATTTATACAATTATTTAAGTATATATATATTATGTTATTTTTTTATTATTTTAAGTAAAAATATATAATTATTATTTAACCTAACGTATATAAGTACTTAATGTGTATTAACTATATAGATATATTAATTAGAAAACAAATTAAAAAAAATAATTATGTAATTAATAATAAAAAAAAAAAACTAAAATGTTTTATAAAAGCGCATTTCAACAACCTATTTAAATAATTTTGGTGGAACATTTATAATTAATATACTATATATAAATATATATTATATTATATACTTTTGACATTTAAATCATTTCTGTTTTTTCACACTCAATTAAATAATGCTCAAAAAATTTTTAATTCATTGTGTAACACAACAATGACAGCAGTACTGATAATTAATTTAAATATAACTAACATTTAGTGAATGGTATTTTTTTTTTGTTAAAAAAAAATATTTATTGGTTCGATTCGAAGATATGAAATTGATTTTAAAAATAAACTAAAAGATTTATATATACATATATATATATATATAATTTTTTTTTTTAAATAACACAAAGTTTAAGTTTTACTGGTAAAGGTAAATTTAATTATAAAAAAAAAAATTATTTTTCACTCAAAAATTAACGAACTTTTTTTTTTATTTGCATGCCAATTAAATGAAAAAAATATTTAATTAAATTATACTATATATGCATTGCTATATAAATTCATAATATTTATTTAATAATTTAAAATAAAATATATAAAAAAATTTATATATGTTAATTTTTATATTAATTTATATATATATATATATACTTGTATTCGTATATCATAATACATTTATTTAATTTTTATTTGTTTAAACAAATTTTTATATATATTTAATTAATATATTTTTTTTTTTTATTAAAAATTAATATATTAAAATATTATTAATTTAAGTTTCTTTTAAAAAAACTATCTAAAATGAATTCTAAAAAAAAACCAAAAAAATAATTAAATAATTAAAAAAAAAATAAAATTAATTAAAACAAAAAAATAAAAAAATATTTTGGAAAAATCGTAAACGAAATTATGGAAGGGATTTTTTTTTTATTTTTATTTTATTTTTCTTTTTTTTTTTTTTGTAACTTGCCTCTATGTTGAATATTAAAGTTTGTGCTGTTGATTCTCTAGTTTCAACTTTTTTGACAACAGGGTGAGGATTACCATATCTATCACCACGATCAAGATGTGGATTACCATATTTATCACGATCATGATGAGGATTACCATAATCTCTAGAATCCTTTAAATCTTTAGTAACATCTTTACTTAATTCGAGCTCTTCAAATTTGTTGGCTAATTTTTCAAGACAAGCCTATAATTTTTAAATTCAATTTTTTTTTTTTTTTTTTTTGTATAGAGTAAAAACGAAAACATAAAACAAGAGTTGGTAATAAAATGGCAACATAGTTTTATTTTTTTAAACTGCATACTTTGGAATGAATATATATTTTTTAAAAAAAAAAATTTTCTCAAAATTAATTTGATATAAAAAAAAAATTAACTGAACTGCCAAAAAGCTACTTTTGTTAAATTGGTTGGAAAACTTAATCTTAAAATGATGAATTGTTTTTTATCGATTTGCTTAAATTTTAAGATGAAACTTGATGAACTTGATGATATTTTTGATAAATATATATATTTATAGTATTTTTATTTTATTTTTTTTTTTTGAATATAGATGCGATCTTAAAATTACATATTTATTTTTTTTTCATTATAATAAAATTATTAAAATAAAAAGTTGCTTATCTTAATTTTATATATAAAAATAAAAAAAAAAATTAATATTGGAGAAAAGAGAAGGAACTAAAGCTTTTATTTTATTTTTAATTAAAATTTTTAAATGAAAAATTAAAAAACAAAAAGAAAACAAATTAAATTTAAAATTATATAAAAAAATTAAATTATATAAATTTAAATAAATAATATCCTGCCCATGTAAATTAAATAAAAACGTGGATTTTATAGGATAGTATATATATATTAATATTTATTAGCCCAAAATTTTGTTCAATAATTATTTCTTTTTATTTTAAATCATTTTTCTGAATAATTTTCAAATATTTGGGTTTAATCCTTTGTTTTTTTTTAATTAGACGTTTAAATTTTATTTTTATTATATAAAATAAGTAACCTTAAAATATTCATTTTTAAATCATTTTCATATCATATAATCACAACCAAAATAAGAAATTAAAACTATTGTTGAAAAGAAGCGCTTTATAATTTGTTTTTTTTTTTTAGTTACACAACATGTCTCTGAAATAGCGACCAATATAAGGTTATTTAGGTTAGTAAATTTGATTTAAGTAATATGTTTTAAAGGAACTATTTTTAACATTATATAACATTTTAGAATTATATAAAAGTCTCAGTTGTTGATTTTGAATTGTATAGTAGATGCCTTTTAAATTGAAAGAATAATTGAATTAAATTAAATATAAATTTATTTATATCTTAGTAATTGTATTGCATATATTTTTCAAATTATAGTTCCATATAATTAGATCTTGGTAATAAGTGTTTATAAAACATAAAAAAATTTTGTATCTACTCTAATCTACATCTTGTAAATTCGAATTTTAAAGAGTTGATTTAAAAAAGGTATTCAATTTTATCATATTCATAACTGGAGCCATTTTAAACTTATGTGATTTTAAAAATATTTTTCAAAGAGTATTTATACTATAAAAATTTGAAGGGTCATTATTTCATAACGCATTGTTGTGTTCACTTTTTATTAATTTAATTTGATATAATTAAACTTAAATATCTTATTAATCATAATCTAAAATCTAAATAAAAACTTAATTTGATTAAATAAATTTCAAACAAAGATATAATTTTTAATCTTTTAATATTATTAGCTTGAGTAAATAATAGGGTTCAAAGATTCTTTTCTTCGGTAGAATTAATTCAAATATATTAAAATTGTATTGTGTAAAATGTAGACTATAAATTAATTAATTAATTTTTTGATTTATATTTGTATTTTATTAAAGAAATTGTGTTTAAATTACAACAAGGGGGAAGTATATCTGTATGTTTATATCAGAATTGAATATATTATGTAATATTAAGATTTGTAATTTATAATTAATTAATTTTAATATTTTAATTGAAGTTCGTTATTAAAGTTTTAAGTAATTGTTTTTTGACGAAAAATGGAAATAAAAATCAGTTTTGAATTACCATTAATATTGGTAATTAATATAAATAAATATTTTTAGAAGAATTAAAAAAGAAAAACAATTATACAAAAGATAAATAAAAACGAGAAACTATATAATAGCATTTTAAAGATATACAGAAAATTAAAATTAACTTTAAAGAGTTTGGCCAAATAAAAGTATATATATATTATTTTAATAATTAATTCTTAATGTATTTCAAAAAAGTATAAATAAGTATTTAATTTCTTTAATATGACGAACATTATGTAAATATATAGATATATTAGAAAAAATTAAACCCTGAAATAATGAATATTTGAAAAATAAGAATTCACTTCAGAATTTGTTTCTTTAAACAAAATAAAAATTAAATAAAAAAAAAATTTGTTAAAATTAAAAATTTTACTTAAATAAAGAAATAATTTAATATGTTTTTTTTTTTAATTAAAAAAATGTGTGTATTTTTCATGTCTATTGGTATTATTATTATTTTGTTTAATGAATTCTTGAAAATTAATGAATTAAGCATAATAATTTGAAATTTTTAAAATGATGACCTTGTCTATTTATGAAAATATTGAAATTTGTTTTTAAGCTATGAATAGATTAATATATTTAAAAGAAACCATTTAAAATCTACCAATTTAAATTAATTAAATATTTAACAAAAAGGGTTCAATAGTTGACTTTAAAATTTACTTAGTATTTTTTGAATTTTTAATTAATCTATTTTCAATTAAATTATTAAACAAGCCCTCATTTTGTTTTTTTTTTTTAATTTAATATTATAAAATGTTAATGAATTAAAAAATAATTTTTTCAAGTAATAATAACTTGATTCTTAAAATCATTTTAAATTAGAATACTGAATTTGAAAAAAAAAAATTTGTGCAAAAATAAGCTATAAATAAGAACTAATGATATATATGATAATTACTTATTAGTGAATAAAATAAATATTAGTTTAAAATTTTATATTAATCTATATGTTTAATATGTAAATAATTGTGGATCTAAAAGTATTTTTATTCAGGAATGTATTAAATATAAAATAAAAAATTAGTTTGATATAAATAAAATTTTGATAGAAAAATTTTTATATATGTATGTTTTATGCAAACTTATTTATATATGTCATATAACATATAAATATCAATAAATTTTCAAAAAAAAAAAAAAATTTAAATTGTTGAATTATATTATAGAAAAAAGGTGCCATTTTATGAATTTTTCAATTATGTACTAATAATATCAAATAAATCAAAGTAATAAATTAAACAAATATTGAACTAAGTGAATTTAGCAACAAAAATTGGTTAATTCATACGCTCTTTATATATAATTTATTTTAACTTTCCACTTTATAAGTTATGGATTATCTTAGGAGATATCATTTACTGAAAATTTAGCTTTCAATATGCATAAAAGTAATTTAAATTAAACTTATTACAAAATCAAAAAATTATGTTGATTTTTATTAAAAAAGTTAAAAAAAAAAGGAAATTGAGCTTTGTAATCTATTGGATAATTTAAGTATTATTCAAAAATATTTTAAAGTATTATTAGGAATTTTTTTTAAAAAATGCTTAAATTTTTATATAAAATAAAATCAAAAGAAATTTTCAAATTTTATTTATCAGTTTAAATGTATATCTTTAAAACGAAAAATACTTTAGAAACAGAAGAATAAGTAAAAAAATTTTACTTGTAAATTTTAAATTTAATTAAAAAACTATTAATTATCAAATAAATAAATAATATTAATAAAATAAAAATTAAAAAGCTTACTCAATATTAATTACTTTTGTAATGTTCAAAAATATACTATTAAGGCGATGGTATAAGATGAATTAATAATATAATATTATATAATATTGAATGTTGATGTTATGAATATAGTGTTTAGTTTAATGTTAAAATGTTTATGTACAATATTTATAATTTAAAAATTTTTTTTTTGGGTGTATTTAAAATAAATTTTGTTAATTGTATATAAATAAAATATTTATATTTACAAGTTACTTGTATCGGTATGTATTTGTGTATGTATAAAAAAAATTTGTTGATCATGTAATTTGATTGAATATGTAATAGAAAAATATATGTAAAGTTTGTTTTTTATATATTATGTTGAAAAAGTTATTAATATTCAATTTTTTTTTTTATTATATAATTAAATAGAAGTTTTAATTAAAAAAAAAATTAAAAAAATTTGTTTAATTTATTTTTTTAGTAATATATTATTGTAAAAAAAAAAAATATGTAAAATAAGTTTTGAAAAAAGTTTGAAAAATTAAAAGATATTAAAAAAAGTAAAAAAAACAATTAAAGAAAGAAAAGAAAATCAAAACTTTGGAGTGAATTATTACTCACAAAATTTTGGTCTGTATCGCCCTAAAAAATATTTTTTTTTTTATTTTAAATTAAAAGAATATTTTTTTTTTGTTTTTGGTTTTTCTTCAACCAATAAAAAGACTTTTATGATATATAAAAAAAAAAAAAAATATTTATTTTAAATTATTATTTTACATTAAATGGGGGGCGGGGAGTATTTAAAAAGTAGTTTTATAAGGGTTGGGAATATTTTAGCATTATTTAGAATTAATTTCGATTAAATTTTATTAAATTTATTTTTGTAAATAAATAATATGTAATCAATAATTTATAATAATAATAACAATAACAATATTTATAAGGTGAAGCATTTTGTAAGTTATGTAATATTTATGCAGGGTTCATTTCAAATCTAAATTAAATAACTGTTGTTTGGTTTTATTTTCAGATAAAAAATTTGCATAAGAAGATAATAGTTTAAAAAATTTAAAAAAAAAATGTTTATTATATAAATATACAGTAGACGTCATTAAAATGTGGAAGTTAAATGTTAAAAAATGCTAAATTTTAAAAAGAAAATTAATATAAGTTTGTACAAATTTTCCTATTTAATTTGTTTTTCTTAATATCAATAACATAAAAAATAAAATTTTAAAAGGTTTTTATTAATTTTTTTTTAAGAAGAAAATGTGATTTTATAAATAATTATTTATTATATACTTTTATATGAACTTGCCTGTGTCTATGGGTTTATTTTTCATTCTGTCATTTTTTTATTTTTTATTTATTAAGATTTTACCTCAGACCTTACATTGCATATTTTTAGGACATGTTTTTAGAAATTTCAAATGATTTATGTTATTTGTTTTATTGTATTAAACGATCTTTTATTATTGAAATTAAAGTAATCTGTTGTTTCTTTATTATATAATAGAATAAAAGAAATCAAGTCTTCGTCTCACAATAAAGTTCTTATAATATACATATGTATAATCTGTTGTTTCTTTCTTATATAATAGAATAAAAGAAATCAAGTCTTCGTCTCACAATAAAGTTTGAAAATTTATTTATGTAGTGAAAACTAATATAATATAAATATGTTAATAATAGTGCGCAGTAAATGATTGGCAAAATAATTTTAATCTAAATTTTGAAATTTATTGTGTTTGTGACAGAATTTTTGTTTTAAAATAATGTAAAATAGAGTAAATAAAAATTAGTTAACATTTTGTTTTTTTTCAGACGAGTACTGTATAAATTAATTACAATTGAATGGTGATTTAAAATCATAATAAGTATAGTCAATAAATGGCAACTGGATTTTGTTTATTTTGTTTGTTTTAAAATTGTTTTTGTTTTTTTTTTTTTATTTGTAATCAATATTATTTGATATTTTTTTAATTTATTATCTTCTTATTTGTTATTAATTGTTTTTTTGATACAATTTTTTTTTTTATGAAATTCGAGTTTTCTTAAATATAATAGATAATTTTTTTTGAAAGCAGGTAATATTACAAAATATGTATACGTTTTTAATTCAATTTTATTCATACTAAAATTAAAGTCAAAAATCTTACCTGCGTCACCCTTAATTCGGCTTGCGTTCTTCTTAAATCGGCAGCAGCTTTCTCAGCTCTTTCTTGAGCCCGGTCTAATTCTTGTGATGTTGACAGAGTATTACGACCAAATGTTGTCTGCAAATTCAAAACAATACAGTTAAAATTTTTTTTTTTTAATTAAATGAATCATTTAAAACATTTAATCGTTTCGAAAAGATAAAATTATATTTTATTAAAAAAACTTTATATCCACGCAAATAAATAAAGAAAAAGAATTATTTGAATATTTTAAAAAATTATTTCAAATTAATTTGGAATTAATAGCAAATGAAATTATAATTAAAAAATTTCATTTTTATTAATATTTTATTTATGCATAATTATCAAATATTACATAAAATTAAATATTTTATAAAAATATAATAAATATATTAAATTAAAAAATAAAACATTAATATTAAATAAAAGATATATATCAAAAATTGAACACATATTATTTGAAAATAATATTACATATATATAATATATACAACATTTAAGTTTATAAAATCGAAAAATTAAAAATAAAAGTATAAATATTTATTATGAAAGTTATATTTAATATTATGATAATCAAAGTTTTAATATAAAAGATATTAAATTCTTTTTCTATTTGATTAATTTTTTAAAATATAGAATAAAATATTAAATTAAATGTTTAATTATTTATGATAATTCAGTGTAATTATGAAATTTTAGCATTTAATTTTAACTTAACATATAATGTTATATTAAATGAAAGTTTGTTGTATATTAATTTGTATTAAATTTAATGATTGATTTTAGAAAAATAATGATGCTTATATATTCGTTAATATAAATTAGCAACATTGATCTTTTGAAAATAAGTAACTATATGGCATAAATGTAACTTGATTGTAAGATGATTAAACATTGACGAAATAAATTCATAAATCAAAATTTTGAATGCATCAGAATTTACTTTAATCAATAAAGAAATGTTTGACTCTTGTATTTTTACTAACGGCAAAATTTTATTATTTTTTTATTTTGTATATCAATAAAAATTATGCAATCTGTATACGGGTAATTCTTGACATAATTTTTGTATTTTTTCAATAAAGTATTTTAATTTTATCGAAATGATAATTGGTCAGTTGACAGTAGTTTAAATTGAAGACAATAGTTTATAATTAATGTTAATATTCTATAATTAATTGACTTTTCAATAATATATATTTCATTCATTATATAATAAATTTAGAATTTTGTAGCAAATACTTATTTAATTTGTACCTTATTTTAGTAAAAATAATTTTTGAATACAGTTTTCAAGAATATACAGATAAATAGATTTCGACATGAGATTGCAAAATAAATAATATATTGCTTTCTATTCTTAAAAAAATAGATAAATTAAAGTATTTTGAGTTAAAAAATAAAATAAGTAGAGATAAAAAGAAAAAACTTATATTTAACCAAAATTTTTTAAAAGAAAAAATATTGCTTAATTTGTAATTTCTCTTTTTATTTAAAACAAATTAAGTTAATTGTTAAAATTTGGCTCTTGTATTTTAAGACTTAAATAAGTTAAAGAGAAAATAGTTTTTAGATTAAGCACTGTATTTTTGATATAATATAAAGAATGTTTTACATTCATGCTTTACATAATGGAAACTATTTTTTTATATTAAAGTAAGTGACAAATTTTTTCCTTTATTGTTATTAGTGAAACAAAAATTACTTTAAAAAGTACAGAAAAAATTTACTCCCTATTTGAAATATAATTTAATTACAGAAAATAAATTTTACTTAAGACTCATATGGTGTTGATACTCATATAAATGTAAGTCTTTACTATTCAAGAACAAAATGTTTAATTTTTTAATATAACTAATCAACTTTGTTTTTTTTTTATTAATTTTAATTGTCATATTTCCATTATACTCTCATTATTTAAAAAAAAGCAAGTTTTTGAAATGATCTCACATTCGCTTTTAGACTCAAGAAGCAAATGTTTAATTTATATAATTGACAAATTATTTGGGAGGAGATCCCAATTAAATTTTTATCTAAAAAATTTTTGTAGAATAGCATTTGAATTAGAAAGAAAGAGTCTTTTTTTTATAAATTTTATAATTTTATAGATCAAAAATATCGGAACTTACTTTAATAAAAAAAATATATATATATTATAAATAGTACAAACAATTAAAAAAATTAGATTAAGCGAAAGATAGATAATATTATGTATTAAAATATATTAATATTTAAAAAAAAAAAATTAAATAATAGAATTATTTGAATATTAATATATATTTATTTTATTGATAATTAATAATAATAAATAATAGCAAATTACATATAGAAAAATTAATGAAAAAATGTACACATAAAAGTTTTTGTTTTTAATTTATGTATTGTATAAATACATATAATAATATTATTTATGTATGTGTTTTAGTTTTTTTTGAGAGGAAAAATAAGACGTTTTACCTGTTTTCCATAATAAAGATGTTTTTCCTCAGTTTTTAAATTCTGAAAATGAAGAAGTATATAATAATCATACAAGAAGAGAAAATTTTTTTTTTTTTTCAAGAAACAAAGATTTCAATTGAATTGGTTATCTTTGAACGGGATTTTGTTTTAAGGCTATTATATAAATTTATGTACACATACAAATATTTGTCTTTTTTTTTATTTAAAATTTGTGAAAACAAAAGCTACAAAAAAAATTTATAAAATGATTAGTTAATTTAATGAAAAAAATAAATTTCTTGTACAATCTTTTAACTACAAATAATTGGTTCAGGTACATATTTTAACTAGAGTTCACGTATATAATATATTTGATAAATATTACTAACACTTTGAAAAATATTTATTAAGGACACAGTTTTTTCTTCACAGTATATTAAGTGCTTAACTGTAGTATATCCCTGACTTAAAAATTGTAAACATAATATGGTATTCCAAAGTCAACGTTCTATGATCAAATGATCAATTTACATTGTTGTGTTTTATCTATATTGTAGTATTATAGTCATGCTGCAGTTATACCGCATTAGTATGCAATTTTGAGGTCAGCCTTTATTCATAATTTTTTTTTCATAAAATGTGTATGGTATTCCCAAAATAAGTAAATAAAAAAGCTGACTGAACATATGATAACCCTAATCAGTTGTAAACAGCTATTGTGAATTATACAATAGCAAAGTGAATATCATTTTGTGCAATTTGTTAGGACAGTAAAAGATTAAAGATACATCTTTTCGTTTTATTTTGATTTTTAAACTATTAGGATTGCAAAAAATTCACTGTTTATAAAATATTCATTATTAATTATTGTGGATATATTTTTTGTCGAGATTGTATTGCCTTTTTGTTCTAATAAAAAATTCTTAGAAAAAAGCAATAATATAATGTTTTTTATTGATTTTAATAAATTTTGTATTGATTTCATAGAAATTAAGATTCATAAGAATTCATAAGAAAAATAAATTTATGTAAATAAAACAAAAGTTACAGGCTTTTTAAATAGAATAACATTTTTTTTGTTATTTCGTCCAATATTCTTTAATAATTAAGTTTGTTTACGAATATATTGTAAACTATTTTATTGGAAATATGAGTGGTATGATCTTTAGAAAATTAATTTTACTTTAGATTTTATATATACATTGAAACTGGCATACGACGACTAATAAGAAAACCGCTAATGGCAATTAGCTTTGCAACATCTTAAATTAAGACCATAAGCCATATACCAATTGTGGCTGACGGCCTAAAATCTTTCAAAAGATCTAAGATAAATTTTTTTAAATGATAATAGTTTTTTTCTGTCTTCGTAGATACGTATATTGGATGACTGTTCGTCAAATTAATTAATGAAACGAATAAAAAGAGGTAGAAAAAGTACTGTAATTTCAAAAATGGAAATACTCAAAAATTTCACAGATCAGTTAACAAAAATTATGAATATCACATCATAAAATCAAATTTAAAATTAGATGTGTCTCAGACTTTCTTCTATGAAAAATATTCGTTATGAAAAACATGTAAAACAACGTAATAATTCTTAAGAGAATTAAATCTTGTTTGAAAATAATATTTTAATTGATGTTTTGGATTTGGCTATTGTTTTATATATATATATCTTCAAAAGTCAGCTCGTTTTCTTTTATCAACTTTATTCAACCATTCTCACTTAAGACCCTCTTATTACTTACATTCTGGTACATACATGTTTTATTACATCTACTATGTACTAGATTATATTTATTACGTTACCAACAGCAATTGTACATTTGTGTTAACATAATTGAGTTGGCAACTATAATTTAACTCATATGAAACATCTCCTTTTTTTTTTCATTTATTTTGTATAGGTACAATAAGTTAGATGCAAAACAAATATAAAAGTGTAATTCATTTAATTTTAATATGTAATGTTAATTTTAATATATTATGTGAATTCATTCATTCAAAAGTGTAATTCATTTAATTTTAATATGTAATGTTAATTTTAATATATAATGTGAATTCTTATATGACAATATTATGTGAATTCTTATATGACATCTCCTTTCTTTTAATAAAAATTTCTTTTAAAAGAGAAATGTTAATTTATTTGTACATAAATTTAAAAAATTTTATTTTTATTTTTATTCTTTTTTCTCATTTAATATTTGAACAATTTTCATTTAATCTTTTACTATCATAAAAACCAAATCTTCATTTAGTTTTAATAAATTATTATTTTGTTATTTGTATTAAATACTTGTTAGTTAAATTATTACCAATAAATATAAGAACAAAAAAAAATAATAACAAAACAAGCCTTATTAAATTTTTATTTTTTGGTTTATCCATCTTTTGGTATTTTACGCAGAAAATATGTGCTTCTTCTGTATATTCTATTATTTTGTAAATCTTTCACCCAGTACGACCTGGGAGCTTCATCTTTAGCAATTATTATTGCCTTCAACCACACGTTACCATTTCTCATTAATACTTTTTCTTTTATTTCATATTGTTTTTCATTTTGTGTCTTTCGATTATAATATTGAGCTGATTTTTTACTTTTAAAATTAAAATTAGATAAAATATTTGGAACTGATTTAATGTTAAAATTGCTTAATTTTTCTGGCAAGAATGATCTTGTCTTTCTACCAAACATCATTTGATTTGGAGATAAATCCAAATGTTTTATAGGGGTATTTCGGTATTCGAGTAACGAAAACCAATAATCATTTTTATTTGATTTTTTTAGTATATTTTTTGAAATTTTCACTGCGCTTTCAGATAAACCATTGGACTGAGGGTACAAAGGGCTACTATTAGTTATCTTAATATCTAAGTTTTTCATATACTTTTTAAATTCAAAGCTTCCGAATGGTACATTATCTGCGATTATTTCTCTCGGAAAGCCAAATGTTGCAAAGATAGGTTTCAGTGACGAAATAATGCAATCAGCTGTCTTTCTACCTATTTTAATAATTTCAATGTATTTTGTGTAATAGTCTATTATTGTTAGAAAATCTTTACCTTCAAACTCAAATATATCCATACCAATTTTTACAAAAGGACTTTGAGGAATTTCATGCGACAATAAAGGTTCTCGCCTTTGATTCGGTTGAAATTTCTGACAAATACTACAATTCTCTATCATATTCTCAATTTCCGTCATTAGTCCAGTCCAGTAAATGATTTGTCGAGCACGGGATTTAGTCTTTTCCATTCCGAAATGGGCTTTATGTAAGGTTTCCAACATTTCCTTTCTCAATGAAATTGGCACTAAGATTCTCTCATCAAAAAATATTATACCATTTTCTACCAACAAATTTTCCTTAAACTTCCAATAATTTTTTATATTATCTGGTAGTTGTCGTTTGTTATTTGGCCAACCCTCCATTAAAACTTTTTTTAGGCTGGATAGTATTGGGTCTTTTTCAGTTTCATTTTTAAATATCTCTAACTTTTCGTCTGATACGTTAATTGAATGAACTAAACCATCTAAGTCATCTACTGTAGCATTATTATCTTCTTTTTTAAAATATCTGGATAATAAATCCGCTATAAACATAAATTGTCCTGGCAAGTACTCTAAATTTATTTTATATTTCCATAATTTCAATTTCATACGTTGAAGCCGACCGGATGGAATTTTATTCATATCTTTTCTCATTATCCCTAACAGTGGTTTATGGTCGGTTTGAACAGTAAAATTCCTTCCATAAACCCAGTTGTGAAATTTTTCACAAGCAAAGCAGATGGCTAGCATCTCTTTCTCTATCTGCGCGTATCCTATCTCCGTATCTGTTAAACTTTTTGATGCAAACGAGATCGGCATACCCTGTTGCAATAAGCAACATCCAACTCCGTTCTTACTGGCATCTGTTTGTATCGTTATTTCTAAATTTGGGTTGAATGGCTTCAACTTCGGAGCCTCTATAATTAATTTTTTAATATCATTTAAACACTTGGAATGAGCTGGAAGCCATTCAAATATAACATTTTTTTTTAACAATTCCCGAATGGGGGTAGAAACTTCTGCTAAATTTGGTATTGCCTTCTGTAAATAATTTACTAATCCTAATAGTTTTTGTACATCTTTTTTATTTTCCGGTATACTAATATGTTCTATTGCTTTTATCCGATCTGGGTCAAACGAGACACCCTGTTCTGATATAATGTGACCTAAAAATTTAACCTGTCGATCACAGTATTGAAACTTATCCTTATTGAATTTAATATTTTTCTCTCTCGCACGTTTCATTACTTCATTTAAGATTTCATCATGCTGTTCAATCGTATCCGCATATATTAAAATATCATCTATATAGATAATTACACCCTCTATTCCTTCGAAATTTTTCTCATTATATTTCTGAAATGCTTCTGGAGCTATTTTAACTCCAAAAGGTAACCTACGGAACCTATAACATCCAAAGGGTGAACTAAACGTACAAAGAGTGCTTGATTTTTCATCTAACTTAATTTGGAAAAATCCTTCTTTGTTATCTAAAACACTAAAATATTTCTTTCCAGATATTTTACCAATAATATCATCAAATTTGGGAATTAAAAAACACTCATCTTTAATATTTTTATTAAGATTTTGCGGATCTAAACAGAGTCTAATTTTCCCATTAGACTTCTCAACAACAACTAGGTTTGAGACCCATTCTGAAGGCTTATTTACTTTTTCTATAACCTGTAAATTTTCTAGTCTATCTAGTTCCGACTTTAAGGGCTTCAACAAGCTAAGTGGGACCCGTCTAGGAGGATTTACTACTGGCGTAGCATTTTCTTTTAAATCAATTCTAAAATTATTCACAAAACAGCCTAATCCTATAAAATTATCTTTATAATCATTCAACACTTTCATTTTACCTGATTGTATATTATCAAGCCTTTGAATTAATTTTAATTTCAAGCAACTATTTAAACCTAATATAGGTATATAGTCACCAACAACAACAACAAATTTTTCGACACTAACTTCATTTTTTGCATAACATTCTAATTCAATTTCTCCTACTAAGTTTAATTTACTACCACCATAAGCAATTAACCTTAAATCAGTTTTATTTAATTTTACCTCTTTAAAATATTTTAACAACGAAACCGGTAACACATTTATTTCCGCTCCTGTATCCAATTTAAATTTAATAATCTTGTTATTAATCAAAATATTTTCGAACCACGATTTATTAGACTGCGTCAGATAATCAATACTATGTATATACACAAATTCTTCTTTATATGTATTATTATCTGTATTATAAATTTCATTTACTACTTTAGTATGACAAGCAATGGCATAGTGATTATGTTTACCACATTTACGGCATAACTTACCAAAAGCTGGACATTTACCGTACAGGTGATTTTGTTTACAAAATTTACATTGTATTTGTTTTTCATTAGAATTTTTTTTTATTTTAGCAAAATTTTTATTTATATTATTTTCAAATTTAGTTTTATTTTTATTATTATCAAATTTAGTTTTATTTTTATTAAATAAATTTACTTTGTTACCTTCAATTGTATGTATCTCTGATGTTAATGTAGATTCATTCTTTTTAATTTGCATATTTTTATATTGCAAATTACATATCTCGTCAGCACGTGCCATTTCTATAGCCTTATCAACTGTAAGACCATCCACCTGAAGCATTCTTTTTTGAAGTTTTTTATCATATACACCTAGTACAATTTTATCCCTCAACATGCGATCTTCTTGTTGTTCGTAACCACAGGTCTTAACTAATTTTTTTAAGTCCATTAAAAATATATCAAAATTTTCGGACTGACGTTGTTCTCTGCCCCAAAAAATGAAACTTTCATACATTTCATTTTTTTTCGGTAGGCAAAAGTCTTCGAAAGCTTTGAAAACTGTTGTATATACTTTTTTTTCCTCTTCTTTTAGGTTGAGTGATGTATGAAATGTCTCCGTGGCTCTATTTCCAGCTGAATTTAGGAAAATGCCTATTTTAGCACCGTCCTTTTTACTGTCCAAGTCAATGGCAGCTGCAAACTGCTCCCAGTTTTGTTTGAATATACGCCAGTTCTCGGCCAAGTTATTTCCATCGAGGTTTAAATCATTAATTTTTTTTAAAAAGTCCATCCTTTCTTCCCGTACACGTATTACTTCCACTTTTACTCCTTTTCTTGGACGGCCGCGTGGTCTATTAGTTTTTTGTAAGTTTTTTAGGTTATCCCTATCCTGGAATAATCCCATACAATTTTAAATAAATTTTATAGAATACAATTCTATAATTTTTTTTTTTTTATAATTTATTTTTTACTTTTAATTATTTTATTTTTAATTATAATTTATTTCTATAGGATTTCAAATTACAAAACCGACTGCGCCATGTTTTATATATATATATCTTCAAAAGTCAGCTCGTTTTCTTTTATCAACTTTATTCAACCATTCTCACTTAAGACCCTCTTATTACTTACATTCTGGTACATACATGTTTTATTACATCTACTATGTACTAGATTATATTTATTACGTTACCAACAGCAATTGTACATTTGTGTTAACATAATTGAGTTGGCAACTATAATTTAACTCATATGAAACAGCTATCAAGTAAAATTAAGGAAAAATAATTCATATAGTTAAAATATATATCGTACCAATTAATAAATGTCAGAGTCGTGTGTAATTATATACCTTTAATTAATTTCAAAAAAAAAATAATGTTTTAATATTTTCTAATAAAAAAAAAATATATATTTAAATTTTATTTTTATATAAAAATAATTTATATAGAAAAGTGTGTGGTTATTGACTGTACTAATTTTTTTAAATTTCAGAGTAGGATTGAAAAAACTTTGTTTCTTATAGGTATAAATAATTGTTAAGATATTTTAGTGAGTTTTAATAAAAAAAAAATTAATAGATACTTCATTTCATCTATTAATAAATCTATTAAAAAAAAAAAAAAATTAAATTAAATATTATTAAGATTATGTGCAAAATGCAATCATTATTTTCGGGGTTAAAATACGTGTGTTTGTGTTTTATACAAATTTTTATACTTCGATTTCTTTTTAAAATGCAGAGTCAAACTTTATAATTTACATTCGTATTTGAGGAAAAAGCATTCCTTATCAACTATTGTTGTTTTTTTTGTAAAATATTCAATATTAATATATCTATATCGAAAAAAATATATAATATATAATAAAAATTAATTTTAAAATTTAAATTATAAAAATTATAAATAAATATTTAATTAAAAATAATAATAAATAAATTTTATTTTAAATATTGTAAAATAATTTTTTATTTTTTAAAAATTAAATAATTAAATAAAAAAAAAGGTTTAGGGTACTAAATTTAATTTTTTTTTATTGCTATATTGCACTTATTTACTTGACTGTCATTGTATTTTTATTATTTGAAATTAATAATACAAAAGATTAAAAAAATATTTAAAATATTTAACTATATTATTATAAAATAAAACGAAAGAAATAAAAATATCAAAATCACCTGAGATTTTTCTAAATCTTGTCGTAAACGTTCATTTTCAAGTTCTAAACGGGCAATTCGTTGTTTTGTTTGTTCCCAATCAGAACTGCTACGTCCAACTTCAGTTGTTGCCTTTTCTAATTCAGCTTTTGACTTGCCTAATTCACTTTGTGATGATTCCAATTTCATTTCTAAACGTTCTTTTTCAGTAATTGCACGATCTAATCTTAAATTAAGTTTTTCAACTTCACTTTCTAATGAACGTAATTTTATTTTATAATCAGCTATTTCTCTTTCATGTAGTTCACGTTCTTCTTGTTTTTCATGTTCAGCACGATCACGTTGTTCACGCAATTGATTCATTTGTTTTTCTTTATCACCAATTGCTTCTTCTAAACTGGTTAATGCTCCTTCAGAATTACTATGATGTGCTTGCATTGCTGATAAACGTGCACGTGCCATATCAACTTGATTATCTTTTTCTTTTAAAAGATCTTCCAAATTTTCAATCTGAATTTGATGTTTGTTTTTTTTTTTAAACAAAAAATAGTTGAGTATTAATTATATAAATATTTTTTTTTTATTATTAATTTATTTAATTAACAAAAATTATGTTTATTATAAATATTTTCAATAAATTAAAAAAGGTCAAAAAGAGTGAGTTTTTATCTAATTTAATTCAATAGAATTAGTAGCCAGGTTTATAAATTAATATACTATTTGGTCGCGTAAAAAAATATGTGTTTTTTTTTTAAAATATTATAAAAACTTTTTCAAGACTTCATAAAAAAAAAAAAAAAAATAGTTTCAATTGATAATTAATTAAAAAAATTTGTTTAATCAAATCAGCAAATATTTTTTAAATGTTAATGATAATGAAATTTTTCAATTTTAAATTAATTATTTTGTTTAAATTCTAAATACGAAATAATTTACTAAATACGAGGTTTAAAAATAGATTTTTACTGAACCGTAATATGTTAACGAATAATTATTCAAAAACAAAAATTATTATATTGCCAAAAACGTTGAAATAAGTTATTAATTATTATAAAATAACTTTTTTATCATCACATTGAAAATTAAATGTCTTTAAGAGAAAACTTTTATTTGATTTTGTTCATTTTATATAATCCTAACAAGTTCAATGGTTTTAGAAAAATTTATTTAAAAGGTTCAAAATTATAATCTTTGACTATCTTTTAATTACATATGGTTTTTTTTTTCAATTTTATTTTATTTATAAAAAAACAACTAGTATAATATATGTTTTAGTTTATAATTTTTAATACTATAAAATACTCAAAAAATATAAGATAATGTTTTATTAATGAGTTTCTAGAGAATTTTAATGCAAATTTTAAGTATATAAATTTTTCAGTTTTTAATATAATGAATTTAAAAAAAAAAACTATTAAAATACATTTATATAGAAAAAAAATTTTAAAATTATATAAATAAATAAATTGTCCTACTCTATAAGAAATATATTTGAACATAATAATATAGAAATTCTATAATAAATACTTTTATATAAAAATTAAATAAATCAATTAATGGTTTAATACAAGCACAGAAAATTTAAAAAAAAAAATTTTTATTAAAAATGTATAAAATTAATAAGTTTTAAAAGTATATTTATTAATCTATTTTATTACTTACCTTTCTTTGTAAAACATTAATTTTTCTTTCTTTAATATCCATATGATCTTTAATTTCAGTCAATTCGTTATTCAAACGATTCCTTTCTTGTACAGCTTGGAGGGCACTTTGGGTTTTCTTTTCTATTAGACGATTTTTTTCTTCTAAACGAGCTCTTAATTCTTCAACATCAGTTTGAAGCATATTATAATGTTCTTCTTTAGCGCATAACGATTCCTTTAATACAGCTATATGCCTTTGATAGTCCTGTGATATTATTTTAAATTGGTATTTTTTGTATGTTGTTTTTTGTTTTATTTTTGTATTTTTTTATTTTTTTAATTTTTTTTTGTAAATTTAATTAATTTTTTTTTTTAAGTAAATTATAATCAACAAAAAAAAAAAAAATATAATTCATAATTATAAATTAAATTAAAAGAATAAAAAGTGTTTTTATTTTTGTTTATGCTAAAAATAATTTTAATGTTCTAAAATACATATGTTAGTACATAGTTTTTATTCTTTTAACTAAAATTAAATATTTTCAATAATTTTTAATAATTTTATTAATTAATTTATAATTGTTTTTTATTAGAATTTATTATAAATTAATATATTAGGTTAATAAATGCACAAAATCTGAAATATTCAACTTTTGTAATTGTTTGAAATTTTGTTTTATAAGAATTGTGAATTGAAAATATTTTTTGATTTTTTGAAATGATGGCCATATGTATGTTAATTGTGATGTGTTGGTAAAAAAACTCTATTTATAAAACTCAATTTAAGAAGTCAATCAAAATAATTGAAATCCTGTTTTATATAAATTATAGCATTTTACGGAATTTGGAGATTGAATGCTCCTTGACTGAAGGTGAATTTTACTAATAATATTTAAGAATGTGTATCTGACAAGTTCAATGTAAAATTTTTTCTGGTAATATCTAATTGCTTCAAATTTTTAAAGTTTAATTATTTGTTATATTCCATTTCTTTTCTTTTATTTTTAGCTCATACCATTTTAAAAAGTCCATTTATTTTTTATAGTTACTGGAAAATGTGAGTTTATTAAATAAAAATCCTGCAATATACTTGATTCTTGAAAGTATTCTTAACAAGGAGTTTGAAAATTTTTTGAAGAAAAATTGCCTTGATAACTTAAAATCCCGTTTGTTTTGTATGTTTTTTCAAATGATGTATACAAGTTTTAATAGCATCCGGAGCCACAGACTAACAGATTGAGATTATTATAGCAAATTGTTTACAAAAATTGCAAATTTTATTTAATAAACTTTGTTTTACATTTGTTCAATTTAATTCATGCTAGTTTAATATTAAAATTTAAGTTTTTTTTTTGTTCAATGACTAAATACAATAAGAGTACAGATTAGGAAATGTAATTAATGGAAGCGAATCTCAAAATCTCGCTTTTGTAAAATCTTTTTTTTTGGCTTAACATAGCTTAATGGAATAGATTTCAAAGCTGGATTTAAAATTACATAATCATTAACTTTCAAATTTGTGGGCGGCAAGCCCTCATTCTGTCAAAATTGATTGAAGAGTCAGATGTTGATGACAATGAAAGGTTTTGATTTTAATTGTAATGGAAAAAGGAACTTCAGAAAAAAATCAGAAAAAATTTATGAAAATACTAGTTTTATAGTTTATTGATTCATAATTGTAAATCTATTTATATATTGTATGTATTTCAAAAAAATTAAAAACTATGTACATAACAAACATTTGATATAAATATAATTATAATAATAACTACTAATTTGAATGATTAATAAATGAAATGTACAGACATTTACCTGATGCTGCTCCTCTAAAGTTTTCATCTTGGCCGCCATCGCCATGATCTCTTGATCTCTTCTTTGAATTTCCAGACGGAATTCATCCAACTTGAATCAATAAATTTTATGTAATATTCTATTGCATAAATTAACATGATTTTGGTTTTTTTTTGGTATTTGGTATTTGGTTTTTTTTTTTTTTTGATTTTGATTTGGTTAGATTTTTTTTTGTATTTTGAATTTGGTATTTTTGGTAATAAAAAAACAAATAAATTTTTTTTTTGTTTGTTTTTTTTTTTTTTTTTTTAAATAAAAAACTAAAAGTTTTTGATGTTTTGCTAATTTGTTTTATTTAAAATTAAATTAAATGTCACTTTTATTTTTAAACTTATGTTATTTTTTTTTTTTTTTTTAGTAAATATAGAATAACATAATTGTATATTTTATTATTTAAATTTATTATATTAAATGCAAACAAAAAATAGTTTAATTATATTAAGAAATTAAATAAGTAAAATACGTATACAATATATATGTATGTAAATTGAATGAAAAAAACAAATAAAAGATAAATAGTGGTAAATAGTTTATATATAAATGAACTGAACAGAATACAATGTAAAAAAAAAATATATATATATATATATATAAAAATATAATAATATATATAATTAATTATTAATTAAAATATAAAAAAAAAAAAAATTAGTAAAATTAATAAATAAACAAAAAAATGGAATAAAACAACATTTAGACAAACAACAAACAATATGTATATATATATATTTATATATCATTTAATATATATTAATTAATAAATAAATAATAAATGCATTGAAGTTAAATATATTAATAGTATATAAGTATATCAAATATATAATTAATATAAAAAAAAAAAAACAAATATTGAAATAATAAATAAAAAAAAAATTACAAAAATATATATTTATATATATATATATATATATATATATTTGGTATTATTATATATATTATTTAGTCTAAATGGTACAACAAAGCTTTGAAAACTAACAAAAAATCTACTAATTTATTGAACACTAATTGGTAACAATATATGAGTATAGTTTTAACAGTAAAATTTTCTTTTTTATTTTTTTTTTTTGTTTTTTAAATATTAATAATAATTGTATTATTTGTTTTTTTTGTTGCATTCAATAATTAACATAAATATAAATATATATTTATATATATATATTTATTTGAAAAGTTGATTTTTGTTTTATTAATATATTTTTAATATTAATCAGTTTTTAATTTTCATACTGTATATTTTTTTTATTGTATAATATTTTTATTTTACTTAAATTTTTTTTTTAATAATAATAATAATTAATTAATTAATTATAAAAAGCATACTAATAATAAAAAATGTATACAAAAACAAAACTTAATTAGTTTATAGTAATAATAATTAATAATTAACGTTTTATGTTTATATAAAATTTCAATTCAGTTTTATTTATTTTTATTTAATTTTTATATATTTTTTTTTTTTTTTGATTGTTTTTTTCTTACAGAATTTTATATAAATTACTGTATATAAGTATATAATAAATAAATGCGTAGCAATTTTGAACCATAAAGTCAGTATGTAAAGTTAAATATTTAGTATATTTAATCTTATGTTTTTATACTTTTGTTTTTTTTTTAATTTTTAGTGTTACATTGTATATAGAGAGTTATATGGAATATATAAGTGTTAATGTGTGTGTATATATTAAGGAAGGTACATGAGGATAAATGACAATTTTTTTAATACATTTAAACATGTTTTAATTTTATACTTTTTCTTTGTATATGTCAAATTAGGTAAGTGTTACAGGTTTTTATTTTTTTTTTCTAAGGTAAGGTATTAAATTGTATTGTATTTGATATGTGTTAATAACAACTATTTTTATATATACGTATATACATAAATATTAGGATTGTTTCATACTATAAGAAAAAATTTCACGAAAAATTTTTATTTTATATTAAAATAAGTGATTTGGTTGAAAATGTGCGATTTCATTATCTATTCAATATTAAAAATCTTTTCTAAGATTAATATACAGGGTGTCCGGGACTCAAGTACGCGCACTACACTCAGTGATTGGGGGCATTAAAACAAACAAAAAATTGTATTGGATGGGGGGGGGAGGTCTATTGTGGACCCTTTTTGAGATATGAGGGATTAAAGATTTAAAGAGACTTTTCATAAAAAAATCAATAACTTTTGAACAGCATTCTGTAGAGAGATAAAAAAAAAATCCATTTTGTAGCGTAAGTTGTCAGCTTTAATTTTTGTACTGATAATCCCCATATACCCAACATTTACAAAGTTATGAAGGTTCAAAATGATTTAAAATGAAAAAATTATGTTTCAAACTCTATTTTCTTTTGAAGCACACTGTATTTGGGGTACTTTTTATAGCATATTTCAAGACAGCTTTTCAAGCCCTTTATTAGTACATAATAAATTTTTCTCTATCTCTAAACCATTTTTGATATGAAGAATAGAAAAGTGTGTTATTTTCAATCGGTTCAATTAGAAAAATTATGAAATTTTTTTTTATCTATTTATTTTTTCATTAACATTTTAAAAGAAATTTTAAATCACTTTGAACCTTCATAACTTTGTAACTGTTGGGTATATAGGGATCATTAGAGGTGACAACTTACTATACAAAACGGATTTTTTTTTTATCTCTACAGTAAGCTGCTCAAAAGTTATTGATTTTTTTTATGAAAAGTCTCCTTAAATCTTTAATCTCTCATATCTCGAAAAGGGTCCACAATAGACCCCTCCCCCCTCTCCAGTACAATTTTTTGTTTGTTTTAATGCCCCCAATCACTGAGTGTAGTGCGCGTTCTTGAGTCCCGGACACCCGTATATATTGTGATTTAATTTTTATTGAAATTTTTTTTTTCAGGATAAGGTTTGATATGTAAAACTTGTGTGTCAGTAACATCCGAATTCTGAAAGACGACAGTAAATATATGATAAATATCATTCAAGTTGTAATCTTGTATTGTGGAAAACCATGAAAGGGATGGAAATCATATTGTTGTCAGTTAAAGCAATAATGTTGGTCAATTAAATTTATATTAACAACATTTACAAAACAGTACGATAGCGAAATTCTCATTACTTAAAAATTTGCATACGAAATGGTATCACATTAAGAAATTTGATTAATTTTTAATATATTACATTAGAATTAATGATAGATTAAAGATTTTATATTTTAGTTTAAAATCACAACACGTAACACAATTTTATTTCAAGAGTTGGTGAACACAATGGAACAAAATTAAATTTTAAAAATTATTGCATCGAAAAAGGATTAATTGATTTACCTAAAACTTTAAATCTTGAAGAGCGGGTAACGTTTTTCAAAATATGGTTGTAAATTTTTTTAGAAATTATCTAGAGTAATAACTAACGTTAAAGAAAAATTTGTAAGTACAATTTTTTTCCTTAAATTTTAGTGGACTTATTTACTTAGTTTTAATAAGCCCAATTGCTCAAAAATGGATATTCTCCATTTTATAAATTATATATGTTTAGAAGAATTTCTTATATTTTAAAGGATTAATAAATAATTAGTCTTTTTTCTTTGTATGAATTAATCCTAATATTATATAATATAATATATAAAATAGTTCTTCTTTTAGCAGATTATTAACATACTAATTTATTTAACTGGTTTCTGGATTAGGCATAATATAAATGTCAAAAAAACTAAAAATTTTGTGAAGTATTACAAAAAAGTAAAATTTATTTTTTATTTTAATGCTATTTTCATGCAGTTTTGGTTATTTATTGAATATTTTAAATAATTTAAAATGTATATTTTTATAAATGATATAATATGATCTTTGTAAACAAAATATAAATGATAAGAAAAATAATTAAAAGTAAATAAAAAATAAAGTAATAATTTAAGTATTACAGATTAAATAAAATTTATACATTCTATATGGTATACAATTAAATCTAAACTAAAGATTTTTTTTAAATTGTTTTCAATAATAAGCATTAATTATTAACATATGAAAACTTATGTGACTGAATAATTAATTTATATTAAATAACTATTATATAATAAAAATTTTATTTCGGCAATTTATTTCAATAATTATTTCTTTAAAAATTTTTTAATTTTTAATAATTAAAAGAAAGTAGTAGTTTTTGAAATATACTATATTAATTCCTCTCCTTTTATTTTAATAAAATTACCGCAACTAATAAATAATACTGATTTACATTTCTTCTTCTGTAATTAAGTTATGAATAGGTTTTGTAGACTTTTAATTTTGTAATTTTAAGGAAATTAAGACTCATATAAATTTAATGGGAAAATATTATTATATAAAATTATATAAAATATTGTATAATTTATTTAAAATATTAGCTTTATTTTTTAAACAGATGGTTTGATATTATTTGTAAATAATATTATATTCATTAGTTTTGTCAATGATTTTAATTGTTTTTTTTTTCTAATTTATAAAAATCATTACACATAATATACTTACAATTTTTTTATTTTGTCATTCAGTTCAGTTAATAACAAATGAATTATAAACGCTTTCAATTTAATTTACAGATATTTTTAGTGTATACAATTTCAAGGTATTATTTGTTAGTACTTGCACACTTAACTATGCTGCATTGTTATGGAAAATAAGATTAAAATTCATTATTAGTACATAATTTGTTTTTAAGAAGTTTAAATAAATTGGATTAAGAAAGTGTTACGATAAAATAGAGGTAAAAAAAACGAACGAAAAAAATACATTGAATTAGTTTCATGTGGTAATAACCATTTTTAAGAATACCATGAATTTTCAAGGTATAAGTGAAAGAAAATACTGATAAAGGTTTCTATTCAAAATCATTGAAATGAAATAGATAATTCATATTGATTTTTTATTTAAAAAAAAAATTTTTTTTCATGCTTTGTATTATTTTTGAAAAAACAACTATTTTTAATATTTTGCTTTGTTTTTATTAGAATCATAATTTCACTTCCTGTTTTGATTTTTGTTTTTCATTTTGTTCAGTTGAACTTTGATACATGACAAAGAAAATTCAAGTAAGCAACAAACCTTTATTACAACTCTGAATATAATGTAATAAAGTGTTTAGTATTGACACGATGCAAAAATATATTTGAAAGTTCAAGAGTGCAGAAATCAATTTTTTTTTAATAACAAAATTCAAATTTTTTTTTTTGAAAATTTTTATTAAGTTGAATGGTTTGCCTTTAAGTAAAAACAAGGAACATTAACATTATTGTCATTTTTTACTTATTAAAATGTTTTTGTTTTTTAATGAATTAAATATATCAAAACTCTATTTAGGTTTAATTATTGAAGTTCAATAAATTCAAAGGTATAATTATGAATTCTTTTAGTACTATATTTGATAAAAAGTATTTTTATATAAATAACAATGTAAAAAATTTTTTCCTAGCAATAATTTGTAAAACGTTTTAAAATTTATGTAATAAAAAAAAATAATTCCCACAAATTCAATTTTTAAAATACTAGATGAACAGCCTGAAATACTATTGTGAATCTACATAATTTTTAATTTTACTTACATTTATTTAATATTATTCTTTTATTTTCAAAGTTACAAGCATGCAAAATAAATTAAGATTAATATTATTTAAGAAAATAATTTTACCTTTATTAAGTTTTAGTTAAAATGAAGTTTTTACTTAATTTTTTATTAAATTTTCTTTTTAATAGTCTTAAAATTTTTTTATTTTAAATTAGATGATGAAAAGTAGCCGTACATTAAAATGATGTGTATTATTAAATTACAAAAAAAAAAAAATGATAGAATTTATTTGGAATATTTATTCAGTACAATACTTTGTTAAGTACCTATATGTATTTTAAAAAAAAAAATTGTAATTAATTTTTGTTTTATTTATTTGATATTCTGGCTTTTTTTTTGTTTAATATTCAATGTAATGTAATTATATTCAAATAGTTTTTTTTTTTTAAATGCGCCTCACTCAGTTTTGACCTTCTTTTGCTACGCTTTTTATTGGCGTTAGAAAAATTATTGTTAATTAAAAAAAACAGAATAGAAAGAAAATGATTAAAAAATCCCTAATTTAGAGAAATAACAAAAAAAAAAAAAAAAAATAACAATTGAATTGAATTCAATAACGATTTAGCTTACCTTTTTGCTAATAATATTTATCCGTCGACTTTTTTCGGTATTATCTTTAAGTTCTTTCAGTTCACGTTTTACATGATGACGTTGTAATATTGTTTCAGTTTTCATTTCTTCAAGCCTAGCCCGTAATTCATCAACATCATTCTCTTTACGTCGTGCCATACTTGTTTTCTTCATGATTATATCCTTCTTTTTTTTTTTTATTTACTAATACTATATTCTTTATATTTTTTGGTGTTTTGGTTTTGGTTGGATTTATTTTTATATAATATGTTTAATTATTTCGAAAAATATATTCTCTATCTTGCTTATAGTATACGTTGGTATACCGAATATAATATCACAAATTTGAAAATTCTCCGTAATTGATTTGAAGAATTCGTTAAGATTGCTTGTATATTTTTTTTTTTTTTGATTATTGTGAATACGTACTCAAAAAATAATTTCGTATGTATATAATTCTTATTATCTTCATAAATTTTTTTTAATAAATTTGAATAAAATTTAATGAAAGAAAAATTTAATGTAAAATATTGTGAATGAAATTATTATGAAGACACATAAATGTCAATTTGTTGATATATTTATAGGGAATAATTTGTTTTTAATAATATCTTTTTTGTTTTTATTGTGCAAATATTAACCTATTAATGACTGTAATATAAATAATTTGAAGCTTAAAATTTCATATAATCAAAAAAAATATTTAGGATATTTATTTTATGTTTTTATTTACTTCAAATATATTTAGAATTTAAGTATTGAATAATTTATAACCAACCTTTGGAAAATAATAATTACCTCCAATTTGACATTTGGATTAAGTTCTAGTTGTAATCATAACAGTTTTTGAAACTAAAGGTTCATTAACTATGTCTACTTAATAAATTTAAACTAATTGTGTTTAATTATTTTAATATTATTTGAAGGAAGATTTTAATTAACACGTTTAAAAGTCTATTCTATTAATAAAAGGATTATATAATATTAATTTCATGAGTAGGGGAATGGACTGGATCTTCTCACTTATTATATATAACCGGCTTTGAAAAGGTTAATTATGATATTTTATTAAATTTTGATCAATAAGCGGGTTTTTTGTAAATTAAATTTCAGTTAATTAATATAGGAATTTATATTAAAAGTATAATTTCGCTGATATTATTCTTTTTGTTGTGGTTCTAAAACATTAAATGCATTTTAATATAAATTTAATGAATAGTTGATAGTTACTTGGATTAGTAGTTTGAAAGAGTATAGATTAAATTTAAAATTGGTATCTATAAAAATGTAATAATCAAGATTAAATGTAAGGGTGGGTTAATATATACCTTGATAATATTATTTAGGAGTTGAAAATTTTACTTGTTGATCTTTTTATTAAAAACACTAAATTAAAAATCTTTAACACTTATTTAGTTAAAGTCACTTAGTTTTATAAATTGAAGCCTATTTTAGTTGGATATTTTTAGAAAACGATATCAAAACTTTGTTAAAATTAAAACTTTTCTAATAGAAATTTATTTTTATTAACATTTGAAAATGTTGGAATAATATAACAAGATTAATATTGCACAATTTAATAAAACATTAATTATTTTCAAGAAAATATAAGCTTGTTTCAATTTTGGACGAAATCAACCTTTAATTACTTTTTTTTTATTAATTTTGAAAGAAATGATGATGATGATACATAATATTATGTATGTTCTTAATATGTAAAAACGTGATTTTATATTTAAAATTTATTTGAATAAGTAGTTTGTTATTTTTTTTATTTTATATTGAATAAATTCAAATGTGTTTTATAAATAAGAACAAATTTACCTGTACAATAACACTTTTGGCGTTGTGTTGCGAAAACGTAAAATTCTTTGAAAAGAATTTTTTTCTTAATTTTTTAACATTTTACTTTTAAAATATGATTTTATCCAAAAATAAATTTTTTATTTCTCATTTTTTTTTTTAGGTAATTAATTGTATATAATTTTTATATTAATTCAGTAAATAAAATATACTTTTTATATATATATAATATTATTTATTAATTTTAATTTTATAATATACATTTTATATTTGTATTATTATATACAATCACAAATAAGCTGAATTTAATTTAATTATTATAAGAAATTTTTTTGTTTTTTATATATTTTTTTAAATATATTAATTTAAATAATGTAAAAATTAATAATAACACATCAATTTGTTTTTTTTTTTTATATAAATTTTTATGTTATTGTTTAAATTTAGATGTTAATAGTTTTATTTAATTTAAAATTTAATTATATTTTTGTTTAGTTTTATTTAATATTTCCAGTCACATAAATTAGTGTTAAGTTATAAACGTTTTAAATTTTTTCATTTGATTTCAATTTGCAATGAAAAAAAAAATTAAAAAGAAATTTATATAGAATGTATAAATTGAAAATAATTATTAATAATAAAAAAAAAAAAAAAAGAATTATTTAAATGAACTTATGACTTTAGTTAATAATGTATGAATTTGATAAAATATAATAGATGAAATTTAAATCAACCATGCTTTTAATTAATTATTTAATATTAATTAATATTTAATATTATTAAGTATTTATCTTGTTAATTCATCGTTTTAAAGAATTAAGATAACGGAAAAAAAACAACGGAAATATAATGGAAATGAAAATTTAAAAATATTTGGGACAGGCATTTTAAGCTGATTATATTGGTTTATATTAATTATTTTTGAATATATTTTGTTTAATTTATATTTTTTTTTTTTTTTTTTCTTTTTTTTTTTTTTGACGCTTGCAATTTTTGCGAAAATACATTAATAAATGGCTTCTATTTTATTTTATTTTATATGTTAAATATTTATTTTGATGCATATCATTACTTATATGTTTAGATGTTTTGTTTTTATCAAGTTATATACGAATTCTTTTATAATAAATTTATATGCAGTTAAATTACCTTAAAAAACTTAATATTTTAATGTTCTAAGTTTCGTTACTCGAGTGAAGAAATTCAAAACAAAAGCTTGTATATTAAATTTATTAATTCAAACTCTTAATAGAGTGGGAAATCAATTATTCAGAAAAGGAATACTTATCTGTGTAAGAAAAATTATTAAGGTTTCGAAAATACTTAATATATTGAGTCAATTCGTTGATTCGAACATCAGTAATGTACTATTTTCCTTTGAAAAAAATTATTTTGTTATATTTTATATTTTTAATTAAAAATCGAATTTCACATTTTCTTTTAAAACATTTTACTTTTCATAGAATTGATAAATAAAAGCATAACATTATTCAATTAATTAACGCTTGATTGGACTTATGTAGGATATATTCGCCAAATTTGACAGTCACATAAAATATTAATTAGTTATAATCTAAAAAATTAAGAATATATTAAGTTAGTTTGACTTTATTAACAAATCCCTAATACTATAACTGTTTAAACATACTGATGAAATGCATCATATTGTTTGAATATGAATTTAGAAAATGTTTTTGATTTTTTTAAATGGTGACATTTGATTACATGTATGTAATTTTCATGAAAAGAAATGAATTTTATATTAGAATATAGGATATATGTGTGTATATCAATAGAATTTTTTTTCCCAATTGATTATTTTCGAATATTTTTAGTACAACTGTTATAAGAGCCATCTTGTGATAAATATATATATATATAATTTTATATATAAGTATTTATATTTAGATTTATTTTAAATAAATTAGTAATAAGGATTTTAATTGGATAAAAAAAAAAATTGTATTATTTATATTAAATTTTTTATTTAATTTTTTGATTTTTAAATTTGGATTTTTTTTAAATATATATATATTTTTTTTAATCATATTTTTGGATTAAAATTTTTTAATTAAAAAGAAAAAAACTGAATTTTATTGAAATAAATTAAACATTTTTTTATGGTTGTAATATTAATAGTTATTAATTGATAATTAATTATATAGTATAACTCTCGTTTCGTAGAATATTACGACAAATTTTGATTTTAAAAACGATTTACTTTTATTTTTTTCTTGCTTTTTACTTTCGAATTATAGTTTATATAATATTATTTTTCTTATGAAATAATTAATTAATTGAAGTCTATTTGTTTTTTTTAAGATTAATTTTTAATTTTTTTTTTTTTTTTAATTTATAATTTTATTATCAATATTTTTCCTAAATTATAAATAAGTATATACCTAATTAATTCATTAATTAATTATAATATAACTTGTCAAATATTTTCTTTTTATACTTATTAATAATTTTAAATAATTTTAATTGAAAATAATTGTATGTCAATAATAAATAATGAATAATATTGACATACTTATACTTTTATTAGAATATATTAAATATATATTTTTTAAATATTTAATACTAAAATTGAAATACTTTCATTTGGGTTTTTTTTTATCTTAATTAATATTATAATTGACTAGAATAATTAATCTATTTTTTTTTTTCAAATATTGTGGTGTATTTTATGAGTTTTGTGTGTATTTATGATTTTGTATATGAGATCAATGTACTTTTAAAATATTTTGCGAAAAAATTTGACATAAATTAAAAAAAAAGAAATATTTAATAAATTATTATTAAATTATGCTGAATGAAATCATTTAATGCGAGAATGAATGAAATGATTGTTTAAAAAATGAAATTAATGCTAAAAAATGTAAATTATCTATTAAAATGTAGAATGGCTGTTTTATTACTTTTTTTTTTATCTTTTATTAATACTATTTTAATTTTTTTTTTATTAAACGATTAGCTATTAATTAATTTATATATTGTTTTTATATTAATATTTGTAATTTTGTCTTATATCTCTTCAAAAGAAATTTTGTCATCAGTCTTTTTACGAAATTTCTAGACGTTTTAATCTCAATATAAAACGTTTGGAGTCATCGATTTGTTTTTTAGGTTTTAAATTTTAATTAATTTATTTTTTTTAAAGATTTATAGTTTTATATATATATACAATTATATATATGTTTGTTTTTTATAAATTCAATTTTGTAAATTAAATTCCAAGATAGTTTTTTTTTTATTTCAATTAGATACTTTATGGTTTATTTTTTGTTTGTCACTTCTTAAGAATGTTTTTTCTTTAAATTTTGTGTTTTGTTTCACAACCTTTTTTTTTGTTTTGTTTGTATTCTTTTTTTTATTTTTGTTTATTTCAATTTGATATGCGGGAAGTACATTGTGAAAAGTGAAAAGTCAAATATATTGGATTTCCATACTTTTACTTACGATTAACTGTATTATTTAGTTTTTTACTGCTTGAAAAAATGTATACTAGTTTTTAAGTGGTAGATAAACTTTAACAGGATTTGTAACATATTTTGGTTTGTTTTTAAATTTAATGAAATTCATAATTTGCTATCAGAAGACAAGATATTTATGTTAAATTTATAAATATAATTTGTTTTAAGCAATAGTAGCTGTTGTAGGGAGTGGAAAACTATTCTATTATATAGAGAAATTCATTGAAAACTTGATTAAAATTTGTAGAACCATAAGATTAAACAAATACGCTCTAATCTAAATTTTGAAAATTTTATTTGAAAATGTGGTAAACGAAATGTTTGTATCACTTGTGAATATAATAAAGTGAGTCTATCACTTTAAATTCGTGGACACAAGAGTCGTCATATTAATAATGAATATTGCAATCTGTTATACAGGCAGATTGACTATTTTAAATGAAGTAATCTATCTGCAGTGATGTTATTTTAAATATCGGATATATTTTCATCCAAAATAGAAACTTAATATATGCTTTATTAATTTATTGACGACTTTTAAATTGCTTTCCTAAAAATAAAGATTAAAATTGCGGACGGTTTTCTCACTAAAATGCATTTCAAATGGCAACAAATTAGTTTTGTATAAATTTTTAAATAATATTTTGCATTATTTTAATCTCATAAGATAATTTAATAATTAAGTAAAGCAAATTGCAATTTAATATTATAATCTTCGAATGTTTATCTTAAAAATCTTAATTAATTTTAAGTTGATTTATTTCAAATTCAATCAGATTTATCACTTTATTCTATTAAAATGTTATTAAAATTTATGAACTTATTAAGTTCAGTCTAATTTTCGGTGGGTTTTTGTTTAATGCAAATTTTTAGCCCTTGATTATTTCTAAATAGTACAGAAATAAATCTGATTAAAAATTTGTGTATAGTTTACGCTGTTAGTGTAAAATTTTGTTTTACAAAATTATATATAAAATTAAATATTCAAAATAAATTAGACAAACATACTTTAAAATAAAAATTTATGTATTTAAATATATAAATCAGTAATTGTATAAGTATATAATGTAAGTAGTTATTAATTTAAATATCAGTCTAATTAAATCAGTCATTAAATTATTAAAAAAAAAGAAAAAAAAATACTGTTTAAATATCTGTTAAAATTTATTATATTTCAACTTTTTGACACTTGTATATAATTTAGGAACATTTTATATGTAAATAAATTGTTATATTAATTAACACTTCATTCATATTGGAAACAAAAAAAAAACCATTTATTCATCAAAAGTTAGTTTTGAAGCATTAAATCAAAATCTTTTCTAAAATAAAAAAAAAGAATAGCATAAAGATACAACATATGATAGGTCTGGTACGAAATTTAGAATTTTTTAAACTTGCTATTTAAATTCCAACCACTGTTACATTTTTTTTTAGATTTAAACAGGCGATTTTTATAAAGGAAGTAGTAGTTTTTATCATTAGTCGATTTCTTTTAAAAATGGGGTTTTAAAACAATTGAATTAAATTATTCAGTTAGTCAATTTTAAAAGTGTTGTTCAATTATATCCGTCAATTGAATTTTAATATGAATTTTACTATTTAAAATTATTAAATTTTAACTAAGAAGAAATTAATTGGATTCATTGTATTCCATTTTGGCTTGGCATTAAAGAGTTAGAATATTTAGTAATTGGTTTGCATTGTTTAAATAAAACTAGTATAAATAATTCAAGCAGTATTTAAATTTTTTTTTTATATTTAAATAAAAAAAAAACTTTTTATTTTATAATTTCAATATCTTAGATACTATAAGAATTAAATTGAAACAATAGAGAAAAAAGTATTGAACACAATTTTTCGGATGTGCATTAAACATCTAGATGCATATCTTATTTAAATAAATTGTTTTATGCTCTCTGGCAGATTTTTCTTCGGTTATTATTAATTAAATTTTTTCTTCGTATGTCAGTTTGAAATTAATTTGATTTTCATTACTATTATATAGTATATAAAGCCGACAATATTTTAATAGTTATAAATATATATAGATAATTATTAAAAATTACAATTAAGTAAATGCTGTTTCAATGTAGTAGTTGTATTTTTATATTTTTTTTTGTTTTAAATGTTACTACAAATCTATATTTAAATAATGTAATGTAAGTTATGTGTAAGTAAAGTTTGTTTAAAAAGTTTCGTTTTTTTTTGTCTAAGTGTTTTAGTTTGTTTTTGATGTTCAGAGTCTCTTCAGCTTTTAAAGCTAGTTGTAAGATTTGAGTTTTTTAAGAGAATTATTTATTTTTTAGTTATTAAATTAATTTAAAGGTTTTTTTTTTATATAATTTTTTTTAAATATTTTTGTTTTTTTTTATTTTATATTTCCTAAATACCATTTATTTTATACTGGAATTAAATTCTAATCGAGTGAATATATAATTTAAAGATAAAAATTAAAAAAATATCCTAACCTATTAATTGACTACTTTGTTTTATTTAATTTTTTTTAAATCCACTTTTTTTTTGTAGGATTCCTATTTTTTTTAATATTTAAATTTTTACTTGCAAGTTTTTCGATTTAATCCAATTTTAATTTTAATTTTCTAATAACGGGTGATTAATATAATTTTTGTTTTTTAAATTAAAAGCTAGGTACTACTTTTAAATGTATAATATATATATACATATATATATATATATATATTTATATAGGATTCTAAAATATAAAATACTTTTCTGTTTCAATTTAGTTAATAGTTTACAAACTTTTTTTTTTGTAATTTTATTTTCTAAAGGCCTTAGTAAGGACATCTAATATGTAATTAAGTTTTGATTTAATAACATTAATTAATAACAATAAAAAGGAATTAAAATTAAATTTATTTTTGTTCGTTTTGTTTTTTTAAACAATGTTTTATGTTACTACTTAAGTAACAAAATAATTTAAAGTCCGTTTTATATAGGGTAAGATACTTTTACTAAGGATATGCTTTTAATATACAGTTAAACAATAATTTTGATCTTACATAATGGTAAGGGGAAAGTGGAAGGTTGTTAAAAATTTGGGAATAGCAACAAAAATATATATACATATTTTGATATTATAAATGGCTATATTTACAAAAAACTTTTTCAATTATAATTCAAATTTAGCATAATATGAAAATGTGTCTATTCTACTTATACAGTAAAAAATAGGAAAATTGTCTATAAATTATTACATATTAATTGTAAAAGTTTAAGAAAAAGCTATTTAGTTTTTTAATTAAAAATTCATTATTAATAAATAATAAGTTAAGTTTTAACAATTATTTTTAATTGTGAAAGGTGGTAGTTAGTTCAATTAAAAACTATATTTTGGAAAAATATTAATATAAATTTTAGATTGTATAACTAAAAAACTTAAAAATATATCAACCTTATTAATTTTGAGGGAAAGCACGAAAAAATCTGGTTCTGAAATAGGTTTAATAACAATGTTCCTGCCGAAAAATACCTTTACTTAAAATGATACAATTTTTAAAATATTTTAGGTAAATTAGAACTATTTACTTATTAGTAAATAACGAAGAAAATTATATACAAGATATAAATAGAGGTGTTTATATTGCAGCATCGATCAACAAGAAACAATATATAATTTTTTATGCTATACTCATATGGTAGCTGTTACCACTTATAGCAGTTTCCATTTAAAGCTACCCTAAAATATTTTCCATGTTTAAATGTTTAGACCTTACGTAACTTTCTACAGTGAACTACCAACGGTCAAGCTAATAAATGGATAAAAAAAAAATGTATCAAACCTTTTTTATAAATTTAAAATAACATTGGAGCAGAATGTTTACATTCGAAATCTATAATTTTAATTAGTTAGTTTATTAGGAAGTTTTATTAGGAAGTTTCAGAATTTATAACAAAAAAAAAAAAAAATTAGGAAAAGTATAAATACTGTTTATTATAACATTCCCTAAAAAGTATCTGCGGGGTTAAATAAACGGACTATATTAAAACATTTTTGGAAGAGAAGAAAATATTTAAAATTTAATTTCTTTTTTCGATACTCTAATTTTATTTTTAAAATAAAATATTTAAAGATAAAAACATTTGTTTTATTTTTTTTTTTTTACTAATTTTTACTAATTTGTCTTTTTTAAAAGTTAAATAGTTAAAGATCTAATTAAAAATATTTTTGTTTTTTTTTTTTTAAATTTTAAAATTTCAAGAAAAATTCTAATTTTTTTTTTTTATTTAAAATGGAAACTACTAAAACGACTTATTAAATTTTATTTTAAATTTGAAACAGTTTCATTTTTAAGAAAATAGGTAATTAACCATAAAAAATAGGTTTGTCTACGCCTAAAAATATGTACATAATATATAAATATTTTGGTGAGGATAAAATTAATTTCTTTCTAGATTTTGTTTTGTTTTTTATTTGTAATTAGGAAAAATTGGATTTTCGTTGAATTTTTGTTTTTTTTTTTTTTTGATTTTAATGGTGTTTTTTTTTATTTTAATCGTTGAAAGTTTGCGTTTTTGGAAAAACCTTTCTTTAATTTGTTTTTGTTGGTTTTTTAATTTAAAATTTTAATATGCAAATTTAATAATTTGTTTAAATATATATTTTTTTTTTTATTTAAAATAAATGCATATTTATTGGGTGTTTTATTTAATAGATTTTTTAATATGCTCTTATTCACATGAACTTCATCCTTTTTCAAATGAAATTAATCTTTTGTCAAATTAAAATGACATATTTTCAAATCCATTTCATTTTTTTTTTTTAAAAACGCTCCCTTATATTGAGAAGTCGTACTGACATAGATGGAAAAACAAAATCCTCAATTCTGTTAGAGAAACTAAAAAATGAGAAAAGAAAAATTAAGAATTGTTAAAAAATATGCCATATTTAATTTTAGGAGAGCTATTTTTTGGGCGGGTTTTATACTAGATTTCGATATATCAAAAAAAAAACCATAAAACTTTTTTTAAATCCTGATGGTCTAAGTATGCGGTCCTAAGAAATGTTGGTGATTAAAAAAACAATTTTATCTTAAACGAGGAAGAGTGTGGTAGAGTAGACTGTGTCAACTCTGGGATACCCGTATGACGGTAGTATAAACATTATATCGTTATTATTATAAACATTAATTTCTTTTGGCAAAATTTCAAACATACCAGCTTTATTAGGTGTAATAATGCTCATATGAAAGAAGGAGTTGTATGGCAGCTACTCGAACCCACTGCAGTAGACCAACCACATTTTGCAGAAACTTTGGCCATAAAATTAAACTTCTTTTGGTAAAATTTCAGAAACGCATCTGTAATAGGAACAGAGTAATGCTCATATAAAATAAGAAGTTGTATGGCAGCTACCGGAACCCATGGACCAAAATGCCTGGATTTAAATAGCGATGACGACTATTGCAAAAAAACGAATTTGCGAAAATTTCAAGATCCTAGTTCTTTTAGTTTTTTAGTTATCGTGGTGACGGACGGACATACATGGCTAAATCGATTTATTTTTCGATTCTGATGCGATCCATACACTTGAATCTATATCTACCCCCCTCCTTCTCGGCATCACAAACGTAATGGAAAATTTATTATACCCTTTGACTATATAGTCATACGGGTATAAAAAAAGATCAATTTTATATGGAAATAGACGAATTCAATTTGAAAAAATATTAATTTCATTTGAAAAAGGATGAAATCCATTCGAAAAAGAGTTAAAATTATTTTGATTGGTTTGAGATAAAGATTTTTTAAAACAAATTATTAATTATTAAATAAAGTTTATAAAATTTAATAACAAAAAAAATAATTAAATTGGAAAAATCACAGCTCAAAGTATGATTTGAAATTTTAAAAATTTAAATAACAATAGCAGAATAATAAATATCTTTTTTTGCAATTCCTATATTCGTTTCAATTTTAAAGTTTTTTTTTTTTTTTGTGTACTTTTTTTTCAATTTTGAGCACTTTTGAAGACTAGAAATTTTTGTTTTTAGGAAAACTTAATCAAGAAATTTTTAGAGTTGCAGTTGTATTAAAATTTAAGCAACTTATTATGTTGAAAGAGAATTTTAAACTTAAAATACATTTCTAAATTATTTTGGTATTCAATTAAATTTGGGCTTTCAATAATTGTTTTAATCCTAAAAAGCGTCTCCAGCTAAAATGGAATTTAAAGCTTTTTATACAAAAAATCAATTAAATTTTTGTAGGTTTAGGTCTTTTCAAAGAATCTTTTATTTTAAAATATTTACAGTTATTGTAGTTGTTTTTCATTTATCTAAGGGAGTCTTGTCAATGTATGAACAAAGACACATTAGACTACCCTTCTGCTATGAATTATTATTTCCGCTAAGGCGTTAATTGATTAGCTTTAAATATAGTACAAGATTACCCAACATAAATAATATACAAATGCTATACTAACAAGATAATGTTACTTTACGTAATTTCTAAAGAATGATTTCCGATATACTTACTCGTAAACTATTACGATTTTAACTAATATTATTAATATAAAATTTCAGAGCGATTTGAATCCAAGTTGATCCAAAATCCAATTGAAAATTAAAATGTAAAAAGAAAATTAAAACCGATAAAGCTTAATTGACTAAGCTTATTACAATCTAAAAAATGCAGTTTATTCGCATTTCATTATTTTATATGACGAATAAAATTTGCAGTCATATTTATTTGAAGTATTAAATTTAGAATTTGTATTTTAGTTTTTCTATAATAAACATATATAAGTTGCTTTCTATTGATCTATAAATAACTATAGTTCGAATTTATAAATTTTTTTAATTAAATTAAAATAATCAAAAATTAAGAGCACCTATACAATTTATAAATGGACAAGCTAGCACAACTCTAGTTTTAATTTTTTAAAATATTTTCTAAAGTCTTCGTCGATACTAAGAACTTGAATAATTTTAGTTTTTTAAATTTGATTTTTTTAATTTATTAAAGCTATTTAAAAAGAAAATATCAAAATTTTTAAAAAATATGCCTTATTTGTATTAACAATGTCTTTGTTTGATTTATTTAATGTATTAAATACTAAGCGATATTGTTATTGATGTTTTTTTTATATCATTTTTATATAGATTGTATTTATTTTAGTATTGTGTTATTTTATAGTAATTTAGTTATTTTACTTTTAAGTTTAATATATTTTTAATTTGATTATATTAAATTTATTTTGTTTTAAATTATTTGTTAGATGTTGGTTGGATGTCTTTATTTTTTTTTTATTATAGTTTTATTATTTAGTCAATCGATAATGTATCTACGTCAAATTTAAAACTTACTTGTCTTTTTTCTTGGTTTGATGGTTTATTGTAATCTAAATCTAGTTTTGATAACGGTACTTGATACATAGAAGATGGGTAATGATGATGCATTGATGATGACTGTTGTTGGTGTTGAGATGGATGATGATGTTGTAAATGATGATGTGACGAAGATGGCAAATGATGATGGTGGTGATCAAAGTATTGGCTCATATAGCCACTTGAATTACCACCAAGACCACTTGAACCAACTAAGCCACTTTGGCCACCACTACCACCACTGATGCCTAAACCTCCATAAGATTGTCCAGTAGTTAAAAGACCACTACCACTACCGATACCACCACCACTACCACCACTTGTATATGGTTGTTGATTTTGATGTAAATGATATTGATGCGGAGGAAGTTGTTGTTGGATTTGCTGCTGAAGATGAGATGAATGAAGATAGGCAGCAGAATGACTTAAAGGATGATTATGGTGTAAGTGTTGGTGTTGATGTGTATATGGATAGTGATAGTTAAGTGCAGGATTAGATAAATGTAAAGTTCCTGGTAAATGATGTGATTGATAAAAAGAAGGATAAAGTGATTGTTGTGGTTGTTGATGTTGATGATGTTGTAACGCTGTCAGTGATGATAGCGGTGGTTGAATTGATTGCATATAATTACTACTTAAAATATTACTTGGATTTATATTATATGGATTATAAGATCTACTATTATAATTATAAACAGATGGACGTGAATACAAATAATTATTAATATTAGATGAGGATAATGTTGGTTTTAAACGTTGTAAGAATTGTTGCTGCTGTTGTGTTAAACCAGTTGGTGCTGATGTTGTTGTTTTATCGTACGGTGTTGCTGTTGTTGGTTGAAAATACAAATTAGGTTGTGATGAAAAACTATTGGATAATTGCATTAAATTTTGTGGTTGTTGTTGTTCATGTGAATACCCATAATCTGGATAGCTTAACGTTGGATAACTTAAATTAAGTCCAGAGTTTCTATAATTTAAATAACTACTTTGTGGTGGGATACGTTGATTTAATATTTGTTGTGATCTTGATATTGATTTATTTGTTTCGTTTAATAAATTTGCTATATTTGTAGATGAAGATTCATGATGTAATAGACCACCAGAACCACTTAATGTGGCTCCATAACCAGCAGCACCTAAACCAGTTGGTATAAATGTATCACCACCAATACCACCACCACCAATAGTTAAATTATTTAAATCAGCCATCACAGATGATGGTAGACCACTGTAGCTGTAACGTCTTCTGCGTGCTGATTGTTGTTGTTGTTGTGTTGTAGCTGTCGATGGAAATGGTGATAATCTTCCAGTTAAACCACAACCACTACCACCAATTGCACCACTACTACCACCAAAATCATATTGATTAAATAAAGTAGAACCTGTGTTTGGTTGATATAAATATGGATCAGATGTTTGATGACCAGGATAATATTGACCATAAATGTCGGGCATTGGTGGACTACTGCCAATACCTGCGCCTACTCCACTACCACCACCACCCATCATCATGTTGTTGTAATCGTACATCTGAAATAGTTTTAGATATTTTTGTTCCAGTACCAGTATATCTAATATTCTTTTGTTTTATTTTATTTTTTTTTTAGAATTTGTGTCTAATGATGTTTTTATTTTTCCGAATATAAATTTAAATAATAGTATATATTATATTATATACATATATATATATGTATATATATATGAAAAATATGCAAAAAAAAAGTTTTATATATATATTTTTTCATATTAATTTCATACAAAATAAAATGTTAGTAAAAAAAAATTTCTACGGGGATTTTGTTAAAAAAAAATTAATTAAATCTTGTATTTATATATATATATATATATACGTATGTTCATATATATAAATTTTAAACTGTACAGAGAAGCTATATAAAGATATTTCGTTGGGAAAGAGATCTTTTAATATCTTCATAAAAGATCTCATAATAAAACTTACTAATTTATTTGGAATATTCAAAGGAATAAACATGGACGTAAACTATTGAAACAACTAATTTGTTATATTTATAAAAAAAGAAAATCTAAAGCTTTGTTTTACCTCTTGATAAAGATGTAGTACAGTATGAAAAATATTTTCAAATATATACATTTAAAATAATTCAAGATCAAAAATTTTAGATTTATATAATGGTTAGTACCAGTTTTCTTAAAGTGTAGTTGTATTATTTGCTTAGTTTCACTTCTGCAATTAGAAGTTCTGCAATTGATTAAAGTTTTAAATTTTAGACTTAATAAAAGTATTAGAAATATTTTTTTGAATTGTGAACTGAGACTGAATATGCTAACATAAATAATTTATAAATAGAAAATTTTTTGACAGTAAGTGTGAAAACAAAGAAATTGTACAAAAATTAGTGAAATTTTATTATATTTTAAAAAATTTTAATAAAAAAAATTAAAAAAAGAAATATATTGTAAAATTGATACACCTTTTAGAAACCTTTTTAAATTTTTTAAAAATTTTATAATATAAATTTTTAGAATTTTTGAAGTTAAAATTTTAATTAAAAATTGATTAAAGAACTGAGGATAAAAAGATTTCGATATTATGTCTTAAATGGCTTGATCGTTAAGTGGTAACTCCTTAATGAAATTTAAAGTCAAATAAAGAATAAGGAAAATTTTATAAACACACTAATTCAGTTTTTAACTATATTATTATATAACATTTCAAGAAATCGTAAAATTTATTTGAGCTTTCTCTGTATTTTAAATTTAATTTGGATTTTTTTTTAACTTTATTTTTTATTTTATTATTAAAAAGAAGCAAAAAGATTTTAGCTTTAATTTAAAGTTTAATTTATCTAATATTTAATAATATGTATTTATAGATATATATACATATATATATAAGTATATATATATATATATATATATATATATGTATATATGTATATATTTAATGATGAACAACAAAAACAAAAAAAAAGTCTAAATATGAATAATTTGCAAAGATTTTGTCCGAACACTTACGGACGTGGCCCCATATTTGAATTTTTCTTAATTTTTATTTTAAATACAATTTAATTACTTTTAATTTTAACAAATTAAAAAAATATAAGTAACATTTCTTTTTTAATTTATAAAATTTCAATACAATAAATATATAAAATTATTTTTAAATTTTTTTCCATTAAATTTACATTTTCTTTTTATTTTTATATAATTTTTTTTTTATTTATATAAATTATTAATATTAAATATATATTTATATTAATTATTTTATAATAATTAAGTAATTTGTTTTTAATTTTTTTTTTAAAGCAGATGTGTAGCAGTAGTAGGTAGTAGTAGTTGTAGTTGTTGTAGTAGTAGTAGTTGTAGCGGTTTTTTTTTTTTGTATTAATAAATTAAAGCTTTGTATTCAGATTATTAAAATATAATAACTAATATATGTAGTATGTATATTAGTTAAAATATAACCGAGAGATATTTTCTTTTAAATTATATATTAATTTTTATTTAATATCAAGTCCATCTATTTTTGTTTTTTTTGATAATTGCTTGAATTTGTGGTGGTTTTTTTTTTTTAAATATATTCATATGTTTGTTAATAATATTTTTTTTTAAATGAATTTATGATATTTTTGGCATACATATAATGAAATATGGTGATATGAATAAAATAATAAGTACTAAAATTAAAAACGCTATTTAAAATAAAACGTATGATAAAATAAAAAAATAACAAAGAAATAAGTAAACATAATTTTCCTAATCAAATTGATTATGTTAGTTTTTAAAAATGAAAGATGAAAATTTAAAGGACTTAAAGAAAATATTAACTGAATTAAAATTAAATTAAAATTATAAATAAAAAAAAAAAAAAATTTTTTTTATCAAAATATGATAAGTATAATTTGTTTTAAATTTTCCTTTTGTCTAAATTGACCGATCGATGTTATTTATTGGCTTAAATTAAATATGTTATTTTTTTTTTTAATTAATAACATATTTTAAACGGATAACTAAATTTTATTTAAGAATTTTCAAATATAAAAAAGTTTCGGATATATTGTTTTAATATTACAAAGAATTGACTATTTTAGAATCAAATATTTAATACTTTTTATATAAGTTTAATTATATTTCGACTTTTTTTAGAATCAAAGATTTTAATACTTTTTATATAAGTTTAAATATCTATATAAAGATCTTTTTCTAAGTATATTTGCTAACTTTTTCTAATGGCAATATAGGTTAAGTTTAACATTAAATAATTATAATTTCAGGTTAATTCAATTACTAATTTAATTTATAAAATTTATTATTTATTTATTTATTTTTCAATTTTAAATTTCTTTTAGAAATTTTGAATTATATTTTCGATTATTTTCACCTGAGTTACAATTATTAGAGAAATTAAAAGATTACCTAGTATAAAAATAAAAAAAAAAAAATAATTGTGCCTTTTTTTCTCTTAATCCAAAAAAAAATTTTAATATAAAAATCATCGACATTTTTGTATATTTTCCTTAGTTTTTTCATTAGCTTTTAATTAATATTTTTTTTTTAATTTAAAAAGAATGCTTTATATTTTTTTTTTTAACGATTTTTTAACGATTTAATTAAATTAATTGTAATTTGTTTTGAAAACATTGCAACATAAAATGTCTAAGCAAAAAATAGAATATAAATACGATTATAAAAATATTTAAATATATTATGTATAATTAATGATATATTCATCAAATATAAATATTAAATTAAATTTTATAAATTAATGATTTTCGTTTTTTTTTTGAACAAAAAAAAAAAATAAGAAAAAAATGTTAATATAAAATGAAAAATAATATTAACAATATTTAAAAAATAACTCTTTGCGAAATGATTTTACAAAAGGAATTTAAAAATATACAAATTATTATTAATATATATTAATTAATTTTGTATTAATCCAATAAATTGCATTTCATAATAGAATGGAAATTTTTAAGATATTAATTAAATTTTTAAAAATTTTTAATAAATAATCATTAATTATGAATTTTTAAAATAATTTATAAATTTTCAATTCCTTTTTAGAAACGAAAAATTTGTTTTATTTTTTTAAAAAACAAAATTGAAAAAATTATATAAGATTTTGGTATATTGTAAATGTTTTAAAAATTGTTTGATATTAAAATGGTAGCAGCAGAAAAATAAAAACTTCAATTGGATATTTTTTTTTAGTAGAGATATTGCATAATCAAATGTTAAAAAAAAATGTTAAAAATCTGAACATTTAAAATTTAATAATTAATAACAATTTTATTATTATAAAATTAAATAATATTTCATACGCTGAATTTTTGTTTTTCTTTATTCATTACTTCATTTTGGTTTTAGGTTTTCGTTTTTTTATTAATTTATTAATTTTTATTATTTATATATAAATAAGACGCTTTGATAATTATTAATTTGTAAATAACATCAATATATATATACTAATAGATAATTTATATAAGAAAAAAAATTATATAACTTTATTAAATTTTTTTTTAATAAAAAAAAATCTTTTTTCTTTGAAAATTAAATTTGCCAATTTCAGGAGCCATTAATACCGGTAAGTTTTCGTCAAAAATCTTTTTTATATTTTTATATATTAATGCGCAAAAGCATTCGTTTTTTTTTGTTTTCTATGTTTATTTTTTTGTTTTTTTTTTTTGGTTTTTTGACGAAAGAATTATATTTATAGTTTTTTGAGACCAAAAATTTTCTTAAAATAAAATAATTAAAAAAAAAATTTACAGTTTTTTTGAATCCATTAAATAATTTTTGAAGAATTTATATTTTTAATATTTAAATTAAATTTTCTTTTGAATTGATTTTAATTTAAATTTAATTTTTTTTTATACACAAACACAGAAATTATAAAAATAAAAAAATCAATAAAATTTAAAACGAGATAAATGAAAATTAAAACAAGCTAAGTTTTTTTAATTAATAAAAGTAATATAAAGTTAAGCGTTTTAAAGGTATATTATTTATTTTCTAAATTAATTTTTACAACTAGAAAATGTAATACATCGTATAAATGCTTATGGGAGCTCAATTTATTTAAAGAGCTATTAAATAAAAGAAAATTATTTAATTTTGATTGTTTAAAAAAATAAATAGCAGTTTGTCGGTGTATAGAGCTTCTTTAAAACTTATTCGCTGTTATAAGTTTTAACAAGTGACTGAGAAAAACCAAGGACTTTTATAAAAGCACATTTCCAAAATTTGGCAATTTTCTATAATAAGTTTTGGTATAAAATATATTTAAATGTATAAGTTTGTAGTATATTCTTGAACTTTTCTTAGAATTTCATTTAAATTTGAATTTAAAAAAATCAACAAAGATATCAATTTTAAGAAAACCCTTAATTTTAATTTTAAGAATTAAGGAAAATATTTATCACATGCAAAGTTGAAGGTTCTGTACTTTTAAGTTGTTTATAAATTTTTTTAAAAAATAATAGGATAAGGTATTCAAGTGTTTAGATAAAGTTAAATTTCTGGTTTTGACTTCTAACAGTCTGTATTCAGAGGGTCACAAAACACTTTTCACAAAGGACCTTGGAAGGTTAGAACGAACTAACTTGTCTGATCTGGGAAGGAAGGAAGAAGGTCTTTGAACTGCAATCAACGCCTTTTTTTGTAACTAATGTATGCTAATGTATAAATTTGATTAACCACGGATAACTCAAAACCGACGGAACGCAGTGACGTACATTATTAAATCGATATAATCGATATAAATGTATACATAATTAAATAAAATATACATTTTCAATTCAAATTTTCTTTATATTTATGATTACCGAATATATCCCTATGCACATTTTATTTGTAGGGTACCAAGAACAAAATTAATATATTATATTTTAAACAAGTCTTCAAATTCTAAACAAGAGATCAATTGTTAACATAAAATTGAAACAAAATTAAACAAATGATAACTTAGAAAAAAATTATAAAACAATAAAATTAAGAGTTTTTATTTAAATAATTTGTATTTATTATATAAATAAAAATAATTAAATTGTTTTTTTTTTTCCTAAATTTAATTAATTATTTATTTTTATTTTACTAGCTAATATTATATTTAATTTTCTCAGCAATAAAGCAAACATATTAATGTAAAAAAAAAAAAAAAAAAAAAAAATTAAAATTAAAATAATATTTTATATTGATATTATTAACTACAAAAAAATTTTCATTATATAATACTTTAATCATTAATATATTGTTATTAATATGTTTTTAATTTTTTGATTTTGATTGGGATTGTGATTTTATGAAAATATACATTAAAAAAATGTCGATCATTTTCTTTTCTCTCATAGTATTTAAATTATGTATTTATTTTAAAAAAAAATTTTACTATTAAAATTAAACATCTATATATATATAAATATATTAAAATATATTATATACATATTAAGATTAATATTAATTAATATTTAAATATAAATGTAAATTAAAAAAAAAAAAATCATTAATAATATTAATTTTTATATTTTATTTTGGATATTTTTTGTTTTTTTTTTTTTTTTTTTTCAAAATGTTAAATAATTCTTTCGTCAATTTTAGTATAATATTTTAACGAAATAAAACAAGATTATAAACATATTATAAATATAATAAACATTTTAGAAAGAATTTAATAGAAAAAATTAAACAAACCAAAATTATACAATTATGTATTAAATGTTTAAAAAATTTCAAAATAAAAACAAAAATATAAGAAAAGTTTTTTAAGAAAAGAAAAGCCTTTGTAATGCAAAAATTAAATTTTATATAATATACACATAATATAAAATATATAAAATTGAAGCTACAAACATTTAAAATACGATATCTAAAAAGCAACAAAAAAAAACAATAGTAGTGGTAGTAGTATTAACAGTATTAGATGTAGTAGTTTGTATAATTAAATACAAAATTAAATAAAACACAAAAAATTTATTTTCAATACAATTTCTAAAAATATAAACTATTGATTTTGCAATTTAATTAAAAATTTATATATTTATATATGTTGATATGTATGTTTTTTCTGTTCTTGCATAATTTTGTATTTGGAAATTTTTTTTTTATTTTGCAAAAAGTGTTAATTATGTATTTTTTTAAAAAAAAAGCATGTATTCCTTATTGTATATTTATGTATATATGTATATACATAATTTAACTCAAAAAAAATAATTTTATATGTAGTATTTAATAGGATAAATTTATTTTGAATTACACAATATGAAAATATTTTTCAATAAAAGTTAAAAAAAAAATATGGAAGAAATTTTTATTTTGTTACACATTATATTAAATGTTAAACTTTTTTTTACAATATATTAAATATAATATATATATATATATATATGTATATATTTTTTCAAATTTTGGATCTTTGTTTTGTAAAAACATTGATGGAGAATATTTATTCTTTTTTTAAATTAAGATGTTCGCCTTTGTTCCAGCAATTTCGAATTTTGAATTTATCAATTTTTTTCAAATTAACAAAGATGCTGCATTTATAAATTAAAAATTATTTTGAATTTTTCTATTTCTCGGTATGTCATAAACTTTTTGCTACACAGATACTAAGGGAAAAATAATAATAATGGGCTAAGAAAGTGGTTAGTATGATTGATAGAAAATAATTGAAGCATCATTAAATATAACAAAATTTAGTTTTGATCATCATAATAAATCATCATGTGATTTCCTCATACAATCTAAATCATGCAAATCATCAGTAAGAATATGCATATTTAATTTAGTATTAATTCAATTTAGCAACATATGAACTCCGAAATGTCAATTAATTTTTTACATATAGCCTGTATAGAACAAACAAATTCAATTTTATTCACTCATTCTCAACAAGAGAATAACAGAACACCTTTTTACTAACTCTCAAAAATTGTACTTTTGACTAGAAGAATTCATATTCTTGATATTCCTATGCTTCTATTAAAATTCTGCTTTTTTTTTTGTCCGATAATAAAACTACTGGAACATTCCTAATATTATAGAGATGCCGGAAGCAGAATATAACTAAATTATTTATTCAGTATTTTTTCTCTTAGAGGCTCAAAAAGGTGAACATACGAACATCGAGAAAAATCAAAAAAAAATATGTGTGTACTAGAAAAATTAACCTATTGTATTATGCTTAAATTAGGTATAACTATAATGTCTATAGCAGTTCAATTTAATTTTTGGAAGCAAGTAGATTTTTTAATTCGATTTTGAAATAATTTCAAAAAAAAATACAGAAATTTTGCAATTAAATCTAAAAAAATTATTAAATTATAGAAATTCAAATTTTAATATTTATTTTATAATTTTAATTTTTAAATTTTTAAAACAAGTATTGTAAAGTTTTTTAGGAATTTTTTGACCTGTAATACTACACTTTAATCATTTGGCTTACAGTTTTACGTTGGATAGACAAGACAAACTACCAAATAACCTTTTGATTGATTCTTAACTTATAAGAGATTTTATGAAAATAAATAAAGTTGTAATAAAGCTTTTGTAAAATATTTACAATATTTTCTTTGAACTATTAATATTAAAATTGAAAAAGAGTATAGATAATAAATATAATATCCTAATTATTTGAATAATTTTTTACTAATAACTAAATTTAAAATGTCTTTTCTGTCTTATTTACATTATACAGATTTATATTGAAAATTATAAAAGGTTAAAAAATAAATCCCGAATTAAATTTAATTGAAATTCAATTACCAATTTAATTATAAATTTTTTTTTTATTTTGTATTCATAAGCTCTAAATTATATAAATTTTTATACAATTTGTATATTTTGTAATTTGGATAATTATTTGGAAATTATTAAAATAATCTATTAACTTCTTATAACAGCTGTTTTTTTTTTGCAATATTGAATTTATATTTTAAAAATTAAAAAAAAATTTTATAATTTATAATATTAGTGAAATAAATGATTTTTATTAGAAAATTGAGAAAAAAACAATGTTTAATATGACAAATTTAAACATTTAATATGAAAAATGTTTAATTAATGTGCAGAATTTTTTTTGAAAATTACGATTTTTTAAATTATGAATTTATCTAAAATTTAAATGAATGTTTAATATTAATGAAAATCATGTTTTCTCTATTTTTTCATCTAATTTAATAAAATTTCAATTTAAGCAATTATGTTGTTTGTTAAATCTAAGATAAAAATTATTTTTTGCTCTTGAAATTTTTTAGAAATCTTGAAAAAAATTAAAGAATTTAAGTATAGGCATAGAAATTGATTTTGACTATAATATCGAATTGCGTAATTTGCTTGCATATAAAATTAAAATTATTTAAATTTGAAATTGGTAATATTTTTTTAAAATTAAAAGAAAAATAAATTTTGGGTTTCGGTAAAACTACGATTTAATAAAAAAAAAAAACTACGTTTATTTTTTTTTTTAAAGCTGCGGAATAATTTTGTATTTAAAAAAAAAATGTTAATTAGATTTTTTGCAATTTTAAATAACTAGTTTTTTTTTAATATAAGTATAATTAATTATTTTAAGTTTGCTTACCAAACTAGGGCGATTGTAAGGATACATCTTAATTAATTATATTTTTTTTTCTAGTTTTAGGTTAAAATTGATAAAAAAATATATATTTAATTTATTTTTTTTCCTTAAATAATTAATGATTGAATTTTTCTTCTTATTATTTGCACTTATAAAAAATTTATTTTATTTTTGTAATTTTCTTTTTGTTTATTTTTTTTTTTTTATATTTTATGTTCATTATATTTTTAGTAAAAATATTTTAAACCCGATAAACTGCAATAGATTTATATAAAGAAAAAAAAAAATTGTTAGTAAAAATCAAACATCGAAATAAAGTAAGAAATACAAAAAAAATATTTTCAGAATTTTTTTTTGGGAAATATTAAAGTATAATTTAAATAAAATCTAAATGTATTCTCTTGTTATAAGTAATAACAACTTTAATCTGGGTGTCAAAAATTTATATCTGACGTGAGATGAATATATTTGTAAAAGGAATATATGTAAGTTTAATTTCTTAGAAACAAAATATTTAAGATGCAACACTTAAACTAATCCAAATTGTTTTTTTTCTTTTAGGATTCAAGATAATAATTTTGAGTAAGACATCTTTTATACTTTTATTCTTTAATAATGGAAATGATCTACAGTTGATTAAAAAATTTCTTCTAACCATGCAAAAGTAGGCGTTCTTTCAGTGTGGGCCAGTTTAATAAACTGTTAAACAAGTAATGAGATCTGACCAATGGCGTAGTGGTGAAGACGCCGCCTTTCATGTATAAGGTCTCGGGTTCAAACCCCGGTCAGATCATATCTAATAAAAAAATATCGTAAAATTGTATAATTATATCGTAATATAAAATAAGATATTAATAAAAATATATAAATAATTCTTGTGTAAGATTATAGATGGCGCACAAGTTAACATTTGTGCATTCATATTTCATAACCTTATACAATAGCTACAGCCGAGTAATCAACGGCTTAGATTTATAATTTATGATTTAGAATATTATGATTAAAGAAACTGAAGCCTAGTTTAAAATGAACTTGGTGAATGTCCTATACTCCTTAAAGGAGTGGAAAAGAAATAAAAAAAAAACAAGTAATGGGAAAAAAACTAAAAATTTCAAAAATTACACAATATATTCAATTATTCAATTCAAAGTTTTGGGTAAATAATATATATTATAAAATAATTTGTTAATAATAAAAATTAAGTTTTTTCTTAGATCATAATACAATAATAGATAGAAAAAATTGTACGGAATGTTTTGTCATAAAAATAAAATATATTTTAAAAATATTTAATGACTTCTAAATTATTTTTGACAAAAAATGACTAAAAGAATATTAAAAAAATACTCAAAACACAGTTTTTTTTTTCTTTTAAACAAGTGTTCAATTTTAAAGGTACTAAAATATGAAAATCAATTAACATTTATTCCCTGCCACCTTATACAGGAAGTTTCAAAGTCTATTCTTAATAAATTCTATGTACCAATTTCAATAAACCCTAGAACAAAAGTTTTTACAATTAAATATGTTAATGCCTAAAGAATTAAATATCATATACCAAAGTTAAAATAAACAATTTTAGTTTACAAATCATAAATTCGATATATTTACAAAGGTTTAACTAGTAAAATTAAAAAAAAACAAAGAAATAAGCCTTAATTAAACAAAATTTTTTGACAGAATTATGCGTACATTATTTTTTTCCAATGTCTACAAAATTTTTATTTTTATACTATATCTATACAAACGTATATTATGATCCAAGTGTTTTTTATTTATAGAATAATTATGATTTATGAATAATAATGAAAATCATAAATAGAATATTAAATAATTTAATTAAATAGAATAATTAAAACCTAAATTATACAGGTACCCAGTAATTTAATTAAAAATTTAATTTTTTATAAATTCTTTAAAAATGTTAAAATCTTAAATAATTTTTATTTAAATAACAAAATAACTTATTATTTATTTTAAAACTGAAGAATAAAGTTTTCATACTATAGATAAAATTTTTGGATTATATAAAATTTTATATATAAATAAAAGTTGTTAAGAACAGAATAAATAAACGGGAATTGTAAAAAATTAGTAAGAATAAAAAACAAAAAAATGATTGAGGAGAAAAATCCAACACCAATTCTATAATTCCCTATAGATACAAAAGTTCTTAATTTAGGCAATTGTAGAATCAGTTCACATTTTGGTGGTAAATATTAATTTATTTTCTTTATTTTTTGTTTTTGGTTTTCCTCATAGAATACCAAATTATCGAATAAAATCTAAGCAATACGTGATGTCCTTATTCTCTTGTTGTTAAATAAATTCGACCATAAGGATTAGATACTATATATATATGTATATATACTAAACTTAATATCTATATTTCACAAAAGTGTTACAAGTATATATAGAGTTTATACTAGTATAAAATATATGTAAGATTTATATATATATATAAATATATAAATGGACTAAATAAAAAAATAAACTTAAAGAAAATCCTTAAAAATTTGTATATTTTATTTTAATGTAATTGTAGTTAAGTTAAAATAATCATAAAAGACACATAAACACAAACATATTGCTTTCATTTTTATTCTATTTGTAAAAGATAACACAAAAATGTTTCTGATTATCTGAAGCTGCTATTTTAAGAACAACAAAAAAAAAAAAAATAATAAAATCACATACGAATAAACGAAAAAAAAAAAACGTTTGTATTATGTTAAGATTGGGTCTTTACTTTTTTTACTTTTTTTTTTTTTTCGTATTCATTGAATTGAATTGATAGGGTTGATTTTTTGATCGTTGATTAACACAAAGAGTAAGAAAGAAAATGTGTTTTTTTGTTTTTGTTTGTTAATTTATTGCCTTTTATTCGATTATGTAAATAGTATTAGCTTTTGTGTTATGTCATCTCTTTGATAAAAACAAATCTATCATTAAATTTAATAAAAAAAACAAAAAAAAATTAAAAGAAAAAACATTGACTTAAATAAATTAATCTAACTTATACTTGTTCTTTTTGTGTTAACAGTAATTAATTTTGGGTCAATTAAGTTTTGTGCCTATAAGTATGCAATGCAGTTAATGAAATTTCTTTTCTGTTTATTTGATAATTTTTTTTTAAATTTTTGTAATTATCTATTGTATATAAAACTAGTATATAAAGCAGAGCTTGTACAAATTACAATAGAAAACCTAACACTAATATGCACTATTATGATAAGGCGAACATAATTAGAATCGACAATTTTATCATTCGTCTCATACGTAACCATTTACAAAGGAGTAGTGAATCATGCGAGAACTCATTAATCTGCCATCCATGGTACGAAAATTTTGAGTACATTAAAAACTGCCTAGTTACAGGTTTTTTGCCTCCAGAAGGATTCGTATTTTTGGACAAACATAATTATATCGAAAATAAGCAAAACATTCCGATTTTATACAATATATTCAATATTAAGTTTTGGGTAAATAATATATATTATAAAATAATTTTTTAATAATAAAAATTAAGTTTTTTCTTAGATCATAATACAATAATAGATAGAAAAAATTGTACGGAATGTTTTGTCATAAAAATAAAATATATTTTAAAAATAATTAATGACTCCTAAATTATTTTATAAAAAAAAAATGACTAAAAGAATATTAAAAAAATACTCAAAACACAGTTTTTTTTTTCTTTTAAACAACAGTTCAATTTTAAAGGTACTAAAAGATGACAATCAATTAACATTTATTGCATGCCACCTTATAAAGGAAGTTTCGAAGTCTATTCTTAATAAATTCTATGTACCAATTTCAATAAACCCATTTACAAAGGAGTAGTGAATCATGTGAGAACTCATTAATCTGCCATCCATGGTACGAAAATTTTGAGTACATTAAAAACTGCCTAGTTACAGGTTTTTTGCCTCCAGAAGGATTCGTGTTTTTGGGCAAACATAATTATATCGAAAATAAGCAAAACATTCCGATTTTATACCACTATAAAAAAAACGCGAAAATTAAACAAATAGCTTCAAATTTAAATATAATAAATATTTATTTTAATGAGTTGTTTAAATATGATAAGTATATTCCTGCAAAAAATAAATTGGAAATTAAAAAACCATACTTTTGGAAAAAATTAGATGTAACGTAGGCTATTGTAGGTTTAGGTATGGGTATAATTATTAGGGTAGTTTAGTTTTAAGATTTTATAAAACATATAAATAAAAAAAATTGGTTTTTATTTAAAAAAAATTTTTCCAATAAATTTAATTATATTAATATTAAATTAAAACTAAAATTATATTATGTTGAAATCAAAATATCAATATTAAAACATCAAAAGAGATATATATTAATATAGTTCTAAATAAATTGTGAGAGCTGACATATTGGTCAGCCATGTACAAATTACATTTTAGCATATAAGAATTCTTTTTAAGTTTTTGTTTTTGAATTGTAAAAAATAACATAATGAATAGAAAAATAAAACACTAAAAAAAAAAAAAAAAAAAATTATTTTTTTTTTAATTTTTGTAATTGTCTATTGTATATAAAACTAGTATATAAAGCTGATTCAATTGTAAATCTAAGTTTTAAGATTTGATCCTGGAAGTATGCAATGAAGGTAATAAATTTTTCTTTGATCTTTTGTCATCAATTTATAAGTCTATTTACACCAAAACCTTAATTATTCTGAACACATAAATAATGCATAAGATAAAGCAAGAAAGGCATTCATGGCCTGCAAAAACTATACACTCCTAAGAATAGTTTAATATCACATATTTATTATCATAACGAGAAGTACATTAAAAAAACATTAATATCAGGGTACATTTCACCTGAATATTTTATTTATTTGGATAAAGAAGGCTATTTGCAAAACCAAAACCATGTCCCCCTATTATTTCATTATAATAGACGGTAATATTAATCCCCAAGACTTGAGATTTGACACACATATCCCTTACAAGGACACATTAGATAAAAAAAAATTTTTGGTGGTTAGATAGAACATAGTATATTATATACAATATAATATACAAATTATTTTTAGGATTTAGGTTAGTAATAAGTCATCATAAAAATAAATATTTTATAAAAATTAAAATATTGATAAAAATTAACAAACAAAATTGATACTATATTTAACATGTTAATCTTAATATTAGTAAAAAATATCTATTTTGTAAACTTTTTATGATAAAAATGTATGAATTATAATTTGTAAATAAAACTTAAAAAAAAAAAAAAAAAAAAAAATTTATAAATTGGATTATGTAACTAAGAAGCCTACCTTAGTCGCCGAGGACTGAACCTCTATTTAATAATTTATTATGTTAATATTAGAAATAAAATAAATAAATAAATACAAAATTTCTTTGATTTTTAGTAAAAGGCGAAAGATTTATTCGACCACTGAAACGAAGTCAGTTTAAAAAAACGTATAACCTAAATAGAAATTTTAAAACAAACTGGAAAAAATTTCAATGTCAAAGCACCTAATAAACACGAGATAAAAATAAAAAAAAAGTTAAAATACCTGGAGATTTACCTAAATACGAAATTTAATTACACATAATAAGTAAAAAGTGCAATAGAAATACTTACAAAACATAGTCTATGCATGTAAAAATTAATTTTAAAGAAAGGCACTGAACAATAAAGTGGAAATCATTGCATATTTCACTTTGATCAGACATAAGTATTTCTTATAAGGATACATTGGATAAAACTGTTGGTGGTTAGGTACTACACATAATTTAAAGAAACATATTTTAGGTTAAGTAAGAATAGGTAATTTATATATAATATAGATATTTGTTATCAACAAACATTGGTTTTTTAAACAATTTTTCCAATGAAGTTTGTAATAAAAAACAGATTCAGTTAATTAGAATTAAAAATCAATTAGAAAAATAAAGTATAGAAATTAATTAAAATATCAGATTCGTATTCAAGATATTATATTCAATTTTGGTTCAAAAACTGTTTAAAGCAAAAATAAATTAAAATGTTTCTATTGGCATTTTAAATTAAAATAAGTTAAAATGCCAATATGCTTAAAATACTTTTTTGGAAAATAATTTCGAAATATAAATAGGGATTTTATATTATTTGAGTAAAAAAGTTTACCAGCATACAGGATAGAGGAGTTCTCATTATTGAACATGTAATGAGCAATCTTTCATGTAGTTTTATTAAAGTTTTACTTTGCGATTAACGAAAGAGGTTTTGGATTAAAAAATTTTCAATATATGAATTCTTTATCATAACTTTTTGAGAAGTTTGTAAGATTTTGTTTAAAAAAATTTATCTAGAATATAAATAGAAACATATTTTTTTTTAAATATTTTGAATTTATGTTAACCTAATTTATATATTTTTAGATTATATAGGAAGATTTGGACTACGCTGATGACATTATGTGGAAAACATGGAGATCATCCCAAATTGCAAGAAAAACCAAACTTAGAATATTCCAAGCATGTACAAAATCTGTCCTCTTATATGGTAGTGAAACTTGGCTAGTTGGTTAGTAAGAAAGAAACATATAAACTGCAAGTATTTGTAAACAAGTGCCTCCGGATTATATGCAGAATATACTGGCCAAGAAGAATACGAAATGAAGATCTATGGGAAGCTGCCGGTCAAGAACCTATCGAAATAGAAATTAAGAAACGAAAATATAGGTGGATAGGTCACATTCTTAGAAGACCCCCAGACTGCATAGCCAGGCAAGTCCTGGAATGGAACCCTCAAGGAAAGAGAAATGTTGGTAAACCTAGAAATACATGGCGTAGAATAGTAGAGCGAGAAATAACACAACTAAATAAAACATGGTCTCAATTGGAAGTCATAGCACTAATAGAAACAGATGGAAAGGCTTTGTGGAAGCCCTATGCTCCCAAAGGGAGTAGAAAGGAGAAAAAAAAAATTTATATATTAAAAAAGTACAAGTGATGATGTAACAGCATCTTATTTTAAATTAAGTTAGTAAATAATTTTCAAATGAACACAAAGTTGTCCATTATCTCAAAAACAAAAACAAAAAAATATGATAAAGCAATATAGGATAAAATTATTTACAATCTTAATTTATTTACTTTCAATTTCTGATATCAATTTACCATTCAGTTCTTTTATGTATCTTGTACATTATATTATACATCAGATATATTTTTTCTTATATAAATTAATATATAAAACATTAATAAGATGTCAAAAAATGTTTACTTTTTATTAATTTAAGAGTAAAAACTTATAAACATATATAGAACAAACAAATAAACATGTATACGTAAAAATATCTTAAGATACATATTAAAGTCTCATGAGAGTTTTTCATAAAAAAAAAAAATTAAAAAAAAAAATCATTTTTAAGCTATTTAAAAACATACATAAATGAATATATTAAATATTTACAATATTCCATGTAAATTTGTATGTTTATATATGAACATATATATATATTTTCTATAAATAAAATATAATTCCGAAATATTATATGCAATCTTAAAAGGTAATATAAGAAAGTAGTAACCTTAATATTTTGTTATAAATTTTTATGTATTTATTATGGATGAATCAGCAAAATTACATTTTCTTTGTTTTTTTTTTTTTTAGAGGAAATGACGTCGAAAGTCTACTGTTATACTTTAGTGAATATATTTTATTTTTTGTTAACAAGGTCGAGATGTAAAATCTGTGCCAAGATTCTTACAAAATTTTTTTAGAGAAAGTAGAAATCAGTTATTGTTTCAATATTTAAAAGAATATTTTATAGATATGTGCATATAATAAGGTCATATATAATCTGTATTTTTTTTTTTTTGAAAGATAGCCAACAAAATTTTTTTTACTTTGCATTTAGTTATTGTTAATAATTTTATAGTTTTTATTTAATTTTTTTTACATATTTTATATAGAGGTATGAATGATAGTTAATATCAAGTAATTATGACTACAAGATAATAACGATATATACTAAAAACAAGTGAGTGAAAAAAACCAAGGGTTTTTAAAAAGCACATTTTCAAAATTATATACAGTTTCATACTGAGTATTTTATCATTTATTTTTATAAAAATATATGATAATATTATAATTTACTTATTTCATTAATTTATTAATTACATGACTAATAGTGAATTACTTAGAATAAAACCCCAATTTAATTTTGGAAAAACTTACACTGGTAAATAAGTTACTGTTTTATAAGAACATAAAAGTGTTAATTTTGAAGACCTAATAGCCCTTCAATTGGGAAGGTTCCCAAATTTTTGCTTAGCAAACTTATGATGGATCTGCTCACCCCCCTCCTGTCTTCACTCTTCCATTTTTTTTCCGGTTCTAGGAATCAATTTTGAACTCCAACAAAATTTGGAATTTTACCTAGAATATTATTATCAAACCAAAAATGGTTAAGACTAAGAAACAATTTCTTCAATTTAAAGAGACCCTTTCAAATTTAAAAAAAACCTTTAACGTATGTTGAAATATAATGCTGCAGCTATAAATTTTGCATATTTGTAAAAAAAAATTTGAACAGGTGTTAAAGTTACAGGTGGTTGAAAATAGCAAAATTTCAATTTTCGAGCCCTTATAGCTCCTAAACAGGGGGCGTGATAAAAAAATTTTGTTAACCGACTCCTACTCATTTTGGAGGACCTAACTTCTCCCAAAATTTCAAGACCCTAGGTTGAACCGTTTAGAAGATATATGGGGCCAAAAATTTTGCAAAAGTTGAGTTTAGCTTAATGGTAAATTTTAGTACCGTATGGCAACCCTATACATTTTAGCCTTATATTTTTGTGAAGCCTATAAAGCCAGCTATCTTTTGCCGTTTTCAGATTGAAAATATACTTAACAAAACTCTTGTTATAACAATTTAAAATTAGGACTTTTTCAAACTTTGGGGGGCTGTAGCTCCGTAACGGGTGGGGCTACAAAAAAAAATTCTTCTACGAAATTAATTTTTTTGTAATATCTACCCGTGGTTAAAATTTCTTTACTCTATTTCAAACGGTGTAAAAGTTTTTGTAAACATACGGACGGACGGACGGACGGACGGACAAAGTCAAAATTAAGAAAAACCTTTGACACTTATTGAAACTTTCGTTTTGGAGCTTTCAATTTTGTATATAAATAAAAAAAAATTTTGACAATTATTCAAGTTATAAGTGTTTAAAAGCAAAATTTATAGCAAAATTTCAATTTTTGACCCCTTACAGCTCATAAAGAGGGGGCGTGACAAAAAAATTTTGTTAACTGACTCTTACTTATTTCTAAGGATCTAACTTCTCCCAAAATTTCAAGTTTCTAGATTTAACCGTTCCAAAGTTATGAGGGACCAAAAATTTTGAAAAACCTAGTTTTGGATAACGGTAAATTTTAGTACCATATGGTAACCCTATACAATTGGTTTTTAAAAATTTGTAAAGCTTATAAAAATAGCTGTCAGTTACCGTTTTCAGGTTTGAAATATACCTTATAGAACTCTAATTATAACTGTTTAAATATAGGGCTTTTTCCGACTTTGCGGGGCTGTAGCTCCGTAACGGGGGGGGCTACAAAAAAAAGTTTTAACATTAAATTATTTTTATTGCAATACCTACCCATTTCTGATATTTTTTAGTCAGTCGAAGGTAAAAAGGGACGGACGGACGGACGGACGGACGGACAGAGTGAAGCTATATAGGCACATTTTTACAAAATTTTTTGAAAATATGCTAAAAAGCAATAATTTTTTTTTTTTTTTGTGTAGCCAAGAATCTGATGTCCTTGAAAATAACTGAAAAAAAAACTAACAATATTTTATTTGAGTATATTTTCATTGCCATTGATGCTTAGACGAAAATTCGAGAAATATAAGCCAAAAAAATTGATGTCAAATATTAATTTTTCAAGTGTAAATCATTTATCAAAAAAAAATTTTTCCAATTGAAAGAGAGAAAATATTAGAATTAAAAAGAAAATATAGTTTATCAATTGTTAAATCAAGTGGAAAACATTTAAAATTTTCATTTTCAATAACGGTAAAATGAAAATATATATACACATTATACAAAAAAATAATACATAAAAGTTCAAGGTATATCAACTAAAATTACAATATCAGACATTCTAAAATAATTTAGTCAATGTTTTTGAATAAAATTTGTACTTAATGTGTGATTAATTAAACTAACTTTAAAAAAAAAATTCAATAATACCAAACTCAATCATTCGTTTCAACATAATTATAATTGTAGAATATTACATAATAATAATTTTAGAAGAATTTTAAACAAAATAGAATGCTTTGAACTGAATTAGAGAATCCTTAAAAAGAACCTTAAAAGGAAACTATAACTTATCAAATTCTTTTCAAAAATATGAATTTTAATTGGGCCTAGAGTATAATTTACGACAAACATAAGGAAATTAATTTTTCTTACTAACCGTACCGTTAAGATGCAGTTTTGCACTTTTAAATATTTTATAATTTACATTCCAATTCAAAAGCACTGTAATATATACAAAATAAAATGTCTAATGTGGTTCTAATGTTGAATAAAAAACTGTTTTTCGAAAGTAAAAGTAAAAAATTTTTTAAAATTAATTCACAGAATACCAAAATTATTATAATTATAGTAGTAAAATAATAACTATAATGCAACATTACATACAACAAATTTGCAATAGTTCATTGAAATTGCATTAAATCAAAGTCTTTAAATTAAAAAAAAGTTTCCAAGGCTTTATAGGTCCCTTTTAATTTCAGAATACAAAGATTTTGAATTGAAATACACAAAAATTTGTATATTAAAATTCTAAATATTAATAAATCTATAGTTTCTCAAAAGAATATTATTTATAGATGTAACTGTGTTTGTATTGCAAACTAAATTAATTTTATTTTGGATTGTGTGTTTTTTAAGCCTTTTTTTTTTATTTCATTTTGTTCATATAAAAAAAAATATTAAGTCAGCAATTAAAATTGTAACTTGAGGCAAAAAAAATATAGCGATTCTTTATATAAAAAAAAAAAAATTACAAAATATTTGTCAATAATTATACAGTGAAAGTAAAGTAAAGTAAAAGTCTTTTGTTACACTTCCAAAACCAATGAACTATATTGAAAAATAAATGCAAAAAAAAAAAAAAAAAATGTGTGAATACAACTTTGAAATAAAATATTTCCTGTAAAATGAATGTATATGTAATTATATAATATATGGGGAACTATATATATATGTACCAAATTAATATGATGAAGATTATTGGTGTCATAATAATTATAATAATGATAATTATCCATTTTTTATTAATTTGATTTTTTGATTTTGAAAACTAACTTGTCACAAATACAATAGTATTAGATTTTATAGCTGCTCTTCGAAGTTTTCGTTTAATATTAATATAAATTTTCTTTTCAATTATTATTAATTAATTTTTTTTTTTTTATATATTATTTTGTTTTGTTTTTCATTTTAATTAAATTTTGAATTAAAAACTTTTTTTTTTTTTCTATACAATTAAAAATTATTTCTTTAGGAAATTAAAGAAATTGTCGTTTATATCGTAAATTAATATTATTTTCCATTATTAATAATATTAATAAAATTATATTTAATGGGAGGGGTTATTTAAGAATGTAAATGCAGTTGATATTGATTTAAGATGATGATGATGATGACGATTATATAAATGATTGAATTTTATATTAAATTGAATTTTTAGAATGAATTAATATATTAATTAATATGTAAAAAAATGTATTAATTGAAGAATAAAATTTATTAAATAACAGTATTAACAAGTGATGTATACAAATGATTAAATATATTATTTTAAATGGAAAATTTTTTTTTATTTAAAAATATTATTAATTTAATAGAGTATTATTATTATTTTTTTTTATATTTTTTTATATTTTTTCCTTTATTATTCATTGAAATTAAATTTTTTTTTTTGAAAAGAAATTAAGATATTATGTTAAATTCTCCTGTAATTAAAAATAAATTTATTCAATTATAATTATTTTTAACTTTTAATATTTAATTAAAATATTTTTTTTATTAATTTTAATTGTATTTTTTTTTTTAATTTTATTTTAATTATATAAATAATATATATTTTAATTATTATATTATCACTCATTATAAATTTATTATTATAACTTTTTTAGGAATCACATTAATTATTTAATCATTAAGATTTTTTCATATATATATATTTTATTTTGTAACACATTCACACATATATTATATATATTTCATATTTTATAATACACTTTTTTTTTTTTTTTGATATTTTATTTACATTTGTTACATGACATTTTAATGATAATTTAATTTGTTCAAATTCATTGTATAACTGTAATTTATTTTTAATTTGTTTTACAATAATTATTTAACGGTACAAAAACAAAAAAACTAATTCAAATTTTCATAATTTTTATGTAATTTCTAATTTTTTTTTTTAATATTTTTCAATATATTTTTATGTTTTACGGTTAATTTTTTTTTTTTTATTATTATAACGGTTAATTACATTAAAATAATTATATATAAATATGTATATGTATATATGTAGTTTAATAATTTCACTATAAGTTTTTTCTTTTGTTTTTGTAAAATTACACCCACTTAACAATGAAAAAATAAAAGGGCACACTCTTTTTAGAATTCAAATTAAAAAAAAAAAAACAAAAAAAAATTAAATGGAACAAGAACTAAATAAATCAAATGAAGTTGTTTTTATTTTATCAGTACTTTTTTATCCCGTTATTATATATAAATTTCTATACAATGTATGTTCTTATAAATTTATGTATGTATATGTATGTATTCGAATTCGCATATAACATTGACCTTGAAATTTGAAGAGATTGAAATAATTATTTGTTTGTTTGTTTCGTTTTTTTTTGAGTTTTTTCCCATTTTTCATTTATTTTTTTTTAGTGTTGTAATGTGCATGTATTGAATTTTTATGATTAACTGTAAAATACATACCAGAAATTTTAATGTATATTTTGCATATTTTTTTTTTTTGATTTTTATTTTATTATTTTATTTTTTTTATTAAATACTTGTTGTTTTTCTAATGACCGATTTTTATTTAAAAGTTTTTTTTGGAAAATTTAAAAAAAAAATTAAGTTTTTGATTTTTTTTCAATTAAAATAAAATTTTGCAGTTATATTTTATTTTTTTCAAATAATTCAAATAAAATTAATTCATTAAAAATGTAAGTTAATTTAAAAAAGATATCACTATGTAATTATTTTTTCACTATTTAAAAAGTTTTTCTAGTTTTTGAAAAATTAAAATTTTTTTTTAATTAATTAAATTATAATTTAATTTTTTTTTTTACCAAATTGTAGTTTTTTTTTTTTTTTTTTTGTAATTTAAAATTTCATTAAATTTCAACTTCTAAATAATTCCGTTTTATAATAAAATTAAAATAAAAAAAAAAAAATAAAATTTAAATTTAAAAAATTTAATACTGTCATTTCGAGATCATTGATGAATTTTGAACTACACACTGCTGTAACCTAATTACGAATAAAGACCATGAAAGGGATACGATATTAAATAAAAAAAAAAAGTTCAAAATTCATTTGTACAACTTTTTTGTTTTATTTTTTTTTCTGAATTTTCATTTTTTTTTTTAATTTTTCTTTTCAACATTTTCAATTTTCTTTTTCAATATTTACAGTTAACATGTTTATATGTATATAAAGCTTTATAGTATAACAATATATATATATATATAGGAAATTTCTATATTTTGTTTTTGTTTTGTATGAGTATGAAAATTTTTCAAATTTGTAGCAATACTAAGAAAAAAAAAACAAGAAAACTATAACGGTAGGTATAACGGTACACTTTAAATATGTGCCTATATATATATACATAAGTATATAAATAGGTATGAAAAATGATAACAATAAAAATGTAGAAATATTGTATGTAATTACATACTAACTATACCTACCTAGTTGTAAGTGTATATGCAATTAAAAAATAGAAAAATACTATTTGTATAGTTAATTTTTGTTTTTGTTTTTTTTTTTTTTTATAATGATTTTTATTACATATTTTTTGTTTTTTTATTAGTGTGGGTGGCGCGCGTTTTTAAATTGTTTTTTTTTTTGATAGTAAATGTTTATATACGAGTATATATATATAAAATCAAAATAATGTTAAATAAATATAAAGTTGTGCAATAAAAAAATGCAATTGCATATTTATTTTTAATTTTAACAATACGTTTATATACTAGTATATTTAAAATATATAAGGATGTCCTTAAAGTTTTTTTTTTTTTTTTTTAGTACATAAGTATTATATTTATGTGTGAATTACGTATTGTTTTTGGAATTTTATATTATATATATTTTTGTTTTTGTTTTTTTGAATGTATATGTAAATGCACATGTCCAGTTTTTTTTTTTTTTATTGTGTATTTGCATGTAGATGCATTTAACAAAAAAAAAGAAAAATTGTTATTGTGTTTGTTTTTTTTTTTTTTTTTATTTTTAAACCTTTAAATTTTACTGTTTTTTTATTTTAAAAATTTAATTTTTATGTAATTTGAATTTTTTTTTTGTTTTAATTATAGTGATAATTATTATTCACTATATAAGATTAACACACTTTATATAATATTTATGTTGTATATGCGGTGTGCAAGTGTAAGAATAGAAAAGAAATAGGAAAAAATTAAAATATAATTATTAAATAATATATAATATTGAATAAATGTGGGTGATAAGTTTTGTTAAACGCGTTTTTCGTTTTTGGATTTTTCTTAGGGTTGTTTTATATACTATATTATTATATATAGTATATATTTATTATGTTTTGTTCTTCTTCTTAATAACTAGTTTCTTATTTGATTTTATTTTAGTTTTTTTTTTTTTTTGTAATTTTTTACTTTTAAAACTTCCATACACAGGTCAAAAAATATAAAAAAAATATTCTATAATTTATTTGTTGTTTTCCTTACTATATATGTATACCTATTTATAATGTTATGTATTATTGCTATATATATGTGTAATATTTTATGCACGTTTTTATAATATATTAATTGTTATAATAATAGAAACTATAACGGTATATAATTTAAATAACATCATATATATATATAAATATATTAGAATATATTATGTGTAATATATTCTTTTGTGTTTAAACGATTATGATTTTCTATTTTTAAACTTTTCTCATAAAAATATATATATATGACTATTTTTATATTTTATCATAGGTTTTATATATATGTTATGTATAAACATATGTATATAATATAAACATATTTAGTTACTATATAGTTTTTATATTTTTTTATGAAATGATTTTGTTATATATTGTTTTAGTTTTTGGTAATTGTTAGTTTTATACAGGTATATATACATATATATATATATATATATGTACCAATGGCTTGGAAAATGTTGAAATATGAGAACTTTTAAAAAAGCTTTCGATTTTTTTTTATAAATATAACATAGGTACATATTTAATGTTATTTGCCTGTTATTTCAACATAATATATAAGTAGTTACATACATACATACATTTATTGTTAATTGTTGTATATTTAAAATTACAACATAAAATATATTATAGTGTATAATTACATCACAAAATTTTTTCACTTTTTTTAGAAATTTTAAATTTTAAAAATTTTTTTTTTAATTTTAATATTTAATTTTTTAATTTTAATATTTATATTACATTTTATTTATTTTTTTTTTTATTATTTTGTTAGTTTTCTTTTCAATGGTTTTTATACAAGACTTAATACCATATGTAATCATATATATATATATATATATATATGTATATATGGTTAATATCTTATTATTTATTCATTAGGTGCCTTTTCTTTATGGCATGAGTCGTTTTTTACGTGAAATTTCCAAGAAAAAAAAATTGTTTTAACCCGATGAATGTCTTGAATTGAAAAGAAACTGAATTGTTTTTTGTTTTTTTTTTTAAAGATAATTTTGGTTTATCTTTGTGTTTGTTGTTGTTTTTCTAACGACAAAATAACACTTGGGCATCCATATATATACGGATAGGCATATAAGATGTACCCACTTGAAAAAAAAAAAACGAAACGAACGAAACGAAACATAGAAGTAAAAGTGGCACTTGATAATAGAAAGAAAAAGGGAAAATATAAAAAAAAAAAAAAATATTGGCACTTAGCACTTAGCTTTTGGTTTTTGTTGTTGTTTTTGTTTTTTTTTTTCGTGTAGGGACGAAAATGATGAGCACGAAAATTAGAATTACTTTTAATTTGTTTTTATCCTTTTTTTTTTTTGAAAATTTAACACGATTTTAATTTCATATCACGTATTTTATTTATATTTATATTTATCATATATAAATTATATGTAGGTAGATGTAGATTTTTATATATATATATGCTATTATGCAAATTTTTTGTCTTTAGAATGTCACAACATAAAACAAATAGTGTAGGATAGACACACATTTATACATACTCATGTATAACAAAAAAAATATGTTCAAGGATATTAATCTGTTCTCCTTTAAGATTTTTATTTTTATTTTAAGTTTTTGTTTTTATTTTTGTTTCCATATATATATATATATATATTTTGTCCTTACTATATACATATATATAAATGCATGCATATAGGTTGATTTTGTATATATATATGTTTTACTGCCTGTTTCGTAACCTTATGCACATTAAATTATAAAAAAAAAAAACTTTTATTTAAGTTCTTTAACATTTTAATATATGTGTATTTTTTTTTATATAATTAAATATATAACAAAAATAAAGTCAATATTCTTTAGAATATTATTTTTATTTACCATGTTTTATAATTTTTATATTATTTTTTATTATTTTTTTTTTTACCTTATTAACATTTTTTTTAGAGAAAAAAAAAAGGAAACTTATTTTTTTTTAATTTTAATTCGCAAAATAAATTAAATAACAGCCAAGAATTAACATTTTTTTTATATATGTTCTTTATATATACAAGTAATGTATATATATATATTATGTATATTTATCTAGTTATTTTAAATATATTATTTCATTATTGTACTTTATTTTTTTTTTTTATATTATATACTCTAATTAAAATATTTTCATTTAACAATTTATATTTTTTTTACATTTAAGAATTTTAAAATTTTTCAATTTTTTTTTAAAATGTTTTAAAAGGAAAAAAAAAATTAAAAATCCGTCCGTCTTTGCGAAACGTTTAACAGTATTTAAACAGAGATTTTTAAGGTTTATGTTATGTCAGAGTGATGTTAAAAAGACAATATAAATTTTTTCTTTTCTTATTATCATAAATTTTATTTTTTGTTTTTGTTTTTTTTTTTAGTACTTTTAAATATATATATGTATGTTGTATATATATATATATATATATTATAGGTATAGAATACCGATGGTTATGTTTATATTGGTTGAGTGAGACTATATTGTTTGGTGTTGTACAGTGCATATGAATTTTATATTAGTTTAGTTGGTTTTGATTTTCATAGGAAAAAAAAGCTCTTTCCATTTAAAACAAAAAAAAAAAATTAAAAGTTTTCTAATAATAACCCTGTATATGTTTTATACATAGATTATAAGTATATGTTATAGTACTTGGAATTTTTTTTTAAAAATTTTTGTAAATCAGTAGCGGTGTAATGGGATTATATTTTTATGTTTTAAAATGTAATATTATATGAATTAAATCATATTTTTAGGTAATAAAATAAAGGATCTGACTATTGGGATAGCAGTACCTCATAATTTAGTAAATTTAGTTCAAGATCCAGTAAATAAATGACTTAGTAAATGCAGTTGCTTTACATATAGGATTGAGTTTACCAGAATGTCAACGTTTGTATCATAGTTTCGATTAAAATTTTTTTTTAATTTTAAAAACATTTTGTTTTAAACAGCAACTTCAGAAATGTTGGAACTTTTACAAATTAGTTAAGATATTGATGATTTTTAATAGGAATACGGCATAAAACTTACTATAGTTATTACTCAAATGTGTTCTCTCTGCAGAACATACTATATGAATTTAAAATATATCTAGGTAATGGAGTGCGAGATTTTTTATATATACTTTACATATATATGATATACTATTTTCACCTTCTAAGATCATTGAGCTTAAAATTTGATTACATAATTAGCGGTCAAATTATTATCTCATCGCAAAAATCATAAAAATTAAAATTCAACAAAAATATTGCATACTTTTAGGTTTTATATTATTTTTTGCTTTGTAATATTGTGTAAAACTGGTTTTCCAAAACGCCAATATTTTGTCAATCTTACGTAAATCAATTATCTGTTGATGACTTTTGCATTTGATAAGCAAAAAATAATTATTGATAACTTTTACATTTGTTAGCAATTAATTAAGTTACTGATGACTTTCGCAGTACCAATAAATTAGTTGCGAAATGGCTTTGATGTGTAACATTTTGACAGACATCAAACAGTTTTCAAATTTTTGATTGACGCGTCAATGATGTTTGTAAATTCGTGTATTTCATCACGGTTGTGATCTTGACATTTTAGAAATTTACTAATATCTCATATTAGAGTCGAATAATTTTTTAAACTAGATAATTTTTAAAAATCGTAAACCGGATTTCTCAAAAGCTTATTCGGTCAAAAGTTGCCGATCACGGCTAAGTCATTGGTATATAAATACATGTAATAATTTGAATGCGAAAATCGCTTGAATTTTAAGCGGTTCGTACACGAGCATTTTTTTAAAAGTTTCTTATTGCATTTTTCAAAATTTATTTACCGCACTTAATAAAATTTCTTTAGATTTGGTAAGAATGCGTTTTTCTCTTTTACAACACGTCTATAATAAAAACATATATATATATATATATATATATATATTATAATGTGTACCTTACATTATCAAATTATATTGTTTTTGTTAATCGGAGCATAAAATACAACAATAATAATAGTAAATGCTATATATATATATATAAAGTTTTATATATGTATATAAGAATGAAACAAGGAAAAAATGAAAAAAATCCTCTATAATTAGCACAATAACAGGAATGTAAAAAAAAAAATGGAAAATTGCTATGTATGAAAATTGTATAGTGAACACAATATAATTGTTAGATTGTTGTGAAAAAATTTCCTACTCTTTAAAATAAATCTATATATATTGTATTATTAAAATCCCTTATATTTGTACTAGTTATATACTATAGTTAAATATTAATGAAAATAAAAACTTTTATTGTTTATAACATTCGTTTTAAAATTAAATAGAAAATAAAATAAAAACTTTTATTATACAATATAATTTTTCCTAGAAAATCAATCAAATCCATGTTTTTTTTGAGCATCATATATTAAGAAAAACGTATTTGCAAATATTGAAATTGATAATATGACTAGACTTTTTTTAATTGAAGTTTGAATTTTATATCCAGACAAGTAAAAGAACAACATTTCAATAATATTGTCATAATACAATATAATAATATATTTAAGTTTATATAAGTACTATTAAGTTTTGTATTGTATAATATTAAAAAATTTATTACAATATTCATGGAATTACCAAATTGATTTAATTATTTAATTTTAGTATATATTTTTGATTATTTAATTAATAAAATTAGTTTATAATATAAAATAACTTTATTTTCTAATTGAATAGTTTATTTAATAGTTAAGTTTGACTATACAATAAGCAACCTCCTAGGATCACCATGATTTGGTTTTAAATAAAATTAACTGATACAAAAAAAACTTATTGATTAATCTATATTTATATATTCATAGTTTTGTTTTAAATATATATATATATGAAAATTATATATATATATGAAAATTATATATATATATATAGATATATATGTACGTTCAAATAAGATTATGAAGCATTCAACCATAATGGATAGTTAATCAACTATGATAAATTAATTACAAGGTTGTAATACAATGAATATGTGAGTGAATACAATGAATAATTAACATGTTGTAAGTTTTTTCAAAATGTATTTAAAAATTAATAAAAAACAATGTATCCAGATTAGATTATGAGAGTCATTTTTTTTTGGGTACAATTCAATTTATGTAAAACGCAATTTATACTACAATGTTGTTTTCTTAATGCGCTAGCAATTCAACTTTGGTTACTCTTTTTTAGGATTCTAACCCTGTCATCTTCGGAAGGTCGGTATTCTAATCACTGTTTCATCCAGATTTTAAACACGTTGTCTTTATAAATTTTTTTCTATAGGTTCAGCTTCTTTTAAACTAATAAACAAGATTATTTTTCTTTATGTGCTAGCTATTAATTTTTAGGTAAGCAAGGGAGCGTATACCATAGGTAAGGTACATGTTGTAATAGAAAGAAAATTCTTAAAGAATTACACAATTAATACGTAAATTAATTTTAGGCCTTATTACATGTAAAGACGACTTATATTTTAATAAATTTACAATTTTATTTGTTATATATTGTAATTACAAAATGACCAATTGCAACCAAGTTGTATCAAAAAGTAGATAAAAGTTTTTTGATTGTTTTTTAAAATTCTAGCCCGGTCATCTTCGGTACACTAATCACTGTTTCATCCAGTTTGTTGGCATTACCAATCTTTTTCTATAGTTTCTGCTTCTTTTAAACTAATTAACAATTGTAAAAGGCAATTATCGAATATAAATTTAGGGTCGAGACTTATTAAAAGTGTTGATTTTCCAATAGTACCGTTTCTCGAATTTTACTTAGCACCACTTCAGCAAGTGTGTCAGGTATCTTAGGCACTATGAATAGTTTTTTATGGTGAAACTGAGTATTTTCATGAATTACTTTTATGAATAGTTTTATCATGGTAAGACCATGTATATAACAACAATATAAGGTTCAACAATATTTGGCAACACCATTTTATTTAAAAAAAAGCATTAAAAATATTGGCGCCGGACTTTCACGCTCAAGGTTCCGGGTTCGATCACAGGCTGGGTAAACTCAATAAATAGGACATAACATATAAAATTATATAGAAATAACTGATAATTAAATATCTATCAGATGGCCCACATATCTATTTGGCAAAGGGTCCCAAAATTCCATGCAAATATTTATAATTGTACGTCATTAATAAATAAATAAATAAATTAAAAACATTTTAAAAATTCATTAAATATATCGGGTACATGAAATAAAGCCAAATGAAATAACGCCAATAGACTTTATTTCATTATCAAATTTGAAATAAGAACAAAAAACGAATTTTTTAATTTTGGTCTTATTTCAATATGAAAAATTGAAATAAAGCCAATTTGATTTTTTTTCAAATTTCAAATTTTTCTAGAAATCAAACGAGCAAAACAATTGAATTTTTACTTTTTAGAAATTTTGTGACAATTATATTTGTTATTGGTTGTATTTAAAAGCATGGTTGTACGTGAGATTTTGAATTAGAATGGATTTTACAGTTGCATTCAAAATCAGGGTAGTCCCTTTTTCCAAAATATTTATGTACTATAAAATCCCTCCTGATTCGGAATCTGGTGCATTCACATATATATAAATATTCTGGAAAAAGCGACAATACTAATTTTGATTTATCTCATGTTAAAAATATTTTTGGCTTTATTTCTTTTTCAAAAATTCTTAAAAATGAAACAAAACCGAAAATTAGAAAATTATGATTTTGGGTTTATTTCAAATGTGGTATTGAGATAGAGGCAAAAAGTGCAATTTGGCTTTATTTCATTTGGCCTTATTGCATGTTCCCAATATATATCTTGTGTTCCGATTAATTTTTACTCTAGGACTTTCTATACATCTGATAACGGTTCTTTAATCAAAAAATTTTATTTAAACATATTTTACATAATTATATTTCTCGAAATGAAGTATGTATATATATTATACTTTGCAATGTATATAATATACTATATATATATATCGCATATCGTATCGCATGATACGTCACAACCAACATACAATAATTTTAATTTAAAATTTGAGTACTTTTATGACTCGCAGGATTGTTTTTTATACTAAAAAATACAAAAAAACAAAACAAACAAATAAAATGGACAGGCATTTTAAATGTCAAGTATAAATTATGAAAAAAAATTAATTTTTTTTTTTTTTGATTTTGCTTCTCATAAGTATGTTTTGTGCATATAATTCGTTGTATTTACAATTTTTTATTTTCCACAAGTATATAATGTATATTTAATATCAGTACAGTGATAGGAAAAACGATATTTTTTATCTTTCTCTTTTAAACTTTAATGGAAAAATATGCTAAAAAAAAATAAATAAAACCATGTTTAAATTAAAAACCAAAATGATTTTTACATATTTTCTAAATATAAATTTGTATATAGGAAGTATAAAAGTATATTTGAGAAAGAAGCACAAACCATTAAAACCAAGGGTAGGGTTAAATTACAATACAATTCAAAATGATATCTTTTTTGTATTATATGAATTTTATGTATTTTTAAATAACAATACCAATGGTTCAGTATAGATTATATTTTGTTTTTTTTTTTATTTGTTATTTTATATTTTTATTTTATTTTTTTAAAATTTTTAAATTGAACATTTTTGGTTAATTTTCAAAGTTTTATTTTAAATGTAACAAATTTTATGGTATTTACTATTTAGTATATAGTATATAAAGTATTTACATATTATATATTTAATTAGTATATAATGCAAAATATTTTTATTAGAATGCATATTGCACAAAAGACAGTTTAAAATGTATCGAAAATTGGTAATGAAAATTTTAAATTTTCTTTAAAGTTACAATAAAATAAGGTTTCAACACTAAGTCTTTCTAAGTCAATTAAACAATTTCAATGGAATTTTACAAAATTTAAAAACGTACAGTATTTTGTTCAAAAATCTTTAATTAATAAAATAAATGATTTTGTTATTAAATTTTGATATATCTTTAATTTCAATGGATTGAAATCTAATTGAATTCTTTGAAATATTTCAGCTTTTAAAGGCTGCGTGGCACAATGGATTTGATGCTAAAGGTCCGAATTCTAATCACAGTGAAAGTGGGACTCTAAGAAAAACTCTTATCTACTATTCGCCATTGGGTTCAAATTAATCAATTTAATAATAAATACATTATTATAAAAATAAATATAAACAAATGCAAAATATTTTTAAATTAAAATTATAACTTACAGATATAAAATGCCTTATAACTCAAATACAAAATATTACAATATAAACAGAAATGGAATTGCATTTATTGAAAATCTAAAACGTTTTTACATATTATAAGGCCTTGAACTATCTCATATGTTTAAATTGAATATGGAATTCATTAAGATCAATTCTAATAACACGGACATGGTATGACCACCTGTTCCAACATGTATCTATGGTATAGACAGCCTTATTAGTCTAACAGTTTAACAGTTAACACTTAAAAAAACTAATTTAAATTGATAATTCTTAAGGAATTAGTGATGAAAATAAATATTTAAAATGATTATAAAATTGCTACATAAAACGTTTTTATTTTGTAGAGATTATTTTCGAAAATTTATTAATTTGTTAATGCAAATGTTAAAGATAAATTTGATTGTTATTTTCAATATTAAATTTATTTAAAATGAAAACAGGAGGTATTATCTTATAATAATAAATGTAAGAAGCTTAAACTAGGTTAAATTAACCATACCCTGCAATTAATATACATTTGATATGCAAAAAAATGTAACATTTAACTTATTTTAATAAAAAAACTAACTTTAGTCTTTATAAATTAAATAAATAAAAATAATATAATTTTTTCACAAGGAATCAAAAAAAATTCCAAAAATATATTGCATACTTTTAGGTTAATATTTCTACCTATTTATTTAATACTAGCTAATACCCGGTGCGCGTTGCTGCGCCTCTCAATGGAGGTTTAATTTAAGTTGATGTTGCTGCAAAAAGTTAACATAAAAATTACACATGGTGTAAATCTTATTTTAAAATGTATTAAAGCAATTCTTTTTAAATGATTTTTCTAGGATTATTCTATTAATTTTTTAAAGTTCCTGTAATCAAAGAAGTTCTAACTACTTCCCAAAATTGGACGTAATTTATTTCTAAAAATTTTTTTTTGACCAATCGTAGGACCGACATGTGTTACCAAACACCAAGCCTGCTAACAGACTCAATTCTATTTTCAAAGTGCTTCGCGCATACAAAATTTGGAGTAATCCTATCAAACCGTTTCGAATTTAACGGAACTCAACAAAAAATGTTTTGAGACTTTCTCTTTGGCCAAAGCAGTACTGCGCAAAATTGCACAATATTTGCTTTCCAACATTTTTTTTGGCTAACCGTCGGCCAGCATGGGTTAACAAATTCCAAATCTGTTAATAGTTTCAACTCAATTCTCAAGGAGCATCACGTATATAAAATTTGAAGTCAATCGGTCTTGGCCCAACTTGGCGGTCCGTTAGGTCAATCGGCCCAACTTGGCGGTCCGTTAGGGCAAAATTTTTCGCCCACGATTTCCTTCTATATCCAAAAACTCCTATATACAAATTTTCATAAAAATCGGGTGAGCAGTTTAGGAGTCTATAAGACACAAACAAACAAACAAACATACAAACAAACTTTCGCTTTTATATACATAGATTGTTTAAATTTGATATCAAAATTTTAATCACTTATTAAACTAATTTTTTAAACAATTGTTTAAAAATTTATATCACCCTAACCACCCTGTATTATATTATATTTTTTCTATATATATCTGTTTATGATATTTTAAATTAAAATAATGCAGAAAAAAAGGATAATAAAATCAATAAATAAATTTCAAAAGGAAATCGAATTCAATAAATATTATTTATATATATAATATTTTTATATATATACAATTTTAAAAAATTTATACATAATTTAATTATAGTTTTTTTTTTCTACATTTTCAGTTCATTTATAATTTGTAATAAAGCTTTTACAACTATTTTATATAATAGTTAAGGCAATTAGAAGAGCTATTATATAAAAAATATATATATATATATATATAATTTCCAAATGATTATATATTTATTTTGCAATTTTATTTATAGTTAAGACTCAAGTACCTCCTTTTATAATAATAGATATTATAAAAAAAAATTCAATTATTTTCAAGTGGTGGTTAGAAATTTTAAATAGAAAGTGGATAACAATTGACGGTCTTTAACAATTTATCGAAATGTAAAATTTCATTTTATAAAATTGTATGATAGTGTTATATAACTAGTTTAAGTTTTTATCAATACGGTAGTTTTAGGATTAGAAGCATTATACATATGCTACTTATGGTTTTTAATAAGTTTGATGTGGTGCAACTTGCAATTCTTTCACGTAGAATTTGCAACCTAAGTATGTATCTGATCCCATTTTTTCTATTAATTTATAAGTGATAAACTTTAACTGGTTTTTAATTAGGTATTATACTACATAATGTGCCACGAAGGCGGGTAATATTACATTGGAAAAGTTAAATAATGTAAAATAAGTTATACAGCAAGTTTTCATTAAAAACGAGGAAGATTATAGTTGCCCTTGTCAACTTTTAGATACCCGTGCGTACACTATTATGTATTAAATAAATAAGAATTTCATATATTGCAATTGAACTGTTTGACAGAATATTCAAAATATTTGTTTTTTTATATTTAATTACAAAAAAAATGAATAAAAAAAAAAATTAATTAAAAAAAAGATGAATTTAAAAAAAAATATGCTCTGAACGAGATTCGAACCCACACTTTTAAATTTTTTACCATCTCAATTTTTTTTTTAAATTATTTGTTGTATCAATTGTTTGTTTTGAATAACTGTTTTGAATTTTTTATGTATACATACAAAAAATTAATTAAAAAAAAAAAAAAATTTCCCTAGCCTTGATTCGAACCGAGACGTTTTGGCTACAAGTTTCATGTCCTAACCACTACACCATGAATAGATTAATAATTTAACTACATTTTGTTTGTTTTTATATTTGGTTTCTATTTAGTTATTAATTTTGAATATTCATATAATTTCGAAAAATTTGTATGGCAGCTACCCGAAGCCTTTGTCCGATTTTAACCAAAAACAATAGGGAACCTACAAATTGTCTAAAAATTATTTTGTGAAAGTTTCAGAACTCTAGCTCTTATAGTTTTTGAGTTATCGTGCTGACGGCCGGACGGACGCACATAGCTAGATCGATTCACTTTTCGATGCTGATTCGATACGTACCCTTGACACTATATCTAGCTCGACTATTTCGATGCGTTACAAACGGAGGAGTAATTTTAATATACCCGATGTTCAATTTATATGTATGCACTGGTATAAAAAACTTCCTGGCTCAGAATCTTTTAAGTGAAAAACTTTTACAAAAATGCAAAACTCATTTAACTGTTAAAATAATTAATTTGCTCATATTAAAAAAAAATTTTGATTATTATTCTGTTTGACATACTCTAGGTTTCATTATTTTCTTTTTTTTTTCAATTTTTATATAATTTAATCCATTAAAAACGCATGTATAAAATAATAAATTGTAGAAGACTTATTGTTTTTTTGTTTTTTTTTTTTATTTTTTTTTTAAATATTTAATGTAATTCTTTTTTTTACATTTGAATATTATTTATTTGTAACATTTATATTAGGCAAAAAATGCGTAGACGAGTAACCGAAATTTATCATATAAAAATACTGTAGTAAACACTATAATAAATCTTAAAGAATTTATTTTTTGTCATACTCACTTCCCACACATAAAACACACACACACACAATATACAAACATATGTAAATAGAAAATAAAATAAAAACAATAAAAAAAAAAATTATATACCATTTATATTCTTATAATAATTTTTATATAAAAACGCCGTATCGTGTTTAATCATATCATAAGTACCATTGCAATTGCGCTTTAAATATTTAAAAGCAGGAACACAAAAAATATAAAGGATATTATATATATATATATACAGGATAATACAAATATATATATATATGCTAAGAAAATAATGTTATATTTTTGTTTTTGGTTCGTTTATGATTTATATAATATTATTAAATTGGTTTTTATGTAAAATACATGTTAAGAGTGTAAATATTGCGACACAATTGTACAAACTTGAATATAAAAATTACAAAATAAAAAATTATCATTGAAATCAATTTTTTTTTACTTATTTTTTTTTTTATTCTAAATTCAGGCTAAGTTTTATGGATTTAAAAAAACTTTGTATGACCTAAATTAATATTTTATGATAACAAATACAATATAATATATGTATCAATTCCTTATGATGTTTCTATTGTAAAGTATCTTTAGTAGTAACCGGTGGAGGTGCATATTTTGGAAATTTGGTTGAATGTTTTATTTTAAAGATGTTTCTGGTATCTTTGAATTCACCAGCTGAATTAATGAGTTAAAAGTTTATAAAAATATCTATATGGAAATATAGAAATGGATAAATTAGGCTCTAAACTTTTAGAAGTTTTCTTTAAAAATTTTGCACACCTGTATATCGTAGTATTTGAAGGAATGAATGAAAAGGGTTTTGAAATACACTTAAAATGTAATATTTTTAATCTTTATTTTATTTTACATTTTTATTAAATATATATCTGAAGGAATAACATTGTTGAAATAATTTAAAACTAAATTGTATATATAGTCCTAGAAGTTGTAAAATCAAATAAAGAATACAAATAACAACTAATTTTGAACGTATTTTAGAGTACAAAATCTATTTTGTATCTTTCTTGGAATTTTATACTAAATTTTTAAATTATGCATTTAAATTTATAAGTAATTTATGATTGGGACAAACTTATTACTTAAGCATTACTTACATTGCATTTTGTAATGTAATCACAAAATTTCAGTTTCAATAACAACGCAAAAATTGTATTATTATAGGATTTGATTTTTTTTTTCCTTTATTCAACTTGTTAGTTACTTTTCAAGGAAAAAGCGACAATTCTGGTTTTAAACACAACTTTAAAATTCATATTAACAATTCCACATCTAAAAATATATAAATATTCTGGAAAAAGCGCATATCCCTTCCTTTGAATTCAATTTCCTTAGTAAAACTTTTTCCTTAGTATCTGGCAAATTATATAAATATTCTGGAAAAGGGTATTATTTTGATTTCGTAACCAACTCTGGGTGTTTATAATTTACATATAGGTTGAAAATGTTTGGTGTATATACAAAAAGCAATATTTCTAAAATTTTATTTATAATGTTGAGAAAGTATTGCTAGAAGTATTGAATTTTTCGTATTAAGGGTTGCCCTTCTCGAAATCTGTTAATTATTAAAGGTTATTTTCCATCCAAAACTAAAATCAAAAATAAAGACGAAAGACTCAGCAAATATACAAATATTTAATGTGTATTTAATTATTGATACTCTGTTGTTGTTAGCAACTCTAAATATCTAGAATCAAAATCTCAAAAACCTCATAAATTGTTTTTCATATATTATTACATACCATCAAACCATTTAAAATAAGGATGTTGTCGCCCCAATCCCATAAAAACACATTTTAGAAACGCTGATTTTGTACTCAATCTTAAAACCTCTTATAATTTCTCTTTATATATAACACGTCAACTAAAAAGCATTTAAATAATTTTTCAATTTTCCCGCAAAATTTTTAAAAAATATCGGGAAAACGCCAGATTTTGAGACACTATATTTTAATACACGATATAATAATGTACGAGATTTTTACACCCGAGACTTTAAAAAACTAGATTTTTAAAAGCACGTAATTTCAATTCACAAAATTTCTATACGCTCTCTTTGTTTCAAAATCCGGTTAATTTCATTACCTCCAATTCATTTTCCTTCAATTTCCAATATTAATTTGTATTAATTACATATAATGTTATTATATAAATGTCATTTTTATTATATAATTACAAACAAAAAAATTTTATAAAACCATTTTTTCATTTGTTGATAATTTTCTCACATACTTTTAAAACAATTTTAAAAACAACTTCTCATTTATCATATTAAAATAAAAATTAATTATAAAAATCTTGTTAAATATTTAAAAAAAAAAAAAAAATTCATTAAAAATATATTTTAATCGTTAAATACATAAAGTCAACATAATTATCAGTGAAATTATTTTCAACCCCCTCCCACTCAACAAAAAACTTCAACTCAACCTCAAAATGACAAGGTATAAAAAAATTTGAGTAAAAAAAAAAACAAAAAAGTTGAATTAAAAAAAACCAATCGAACAAAAAAACAAATTCCTGTTAAATATATTTTATCTTCAACATAAAATTCACATTATGAAAAAAAAAAGCTTCAACAAATTTACAACAACAAAACTATTATTACTTTTAAATTTATTATCATCTGGAGATTTTTTTTTGTAATATATAGGAACTCATAAAAAAATGAAACAGAGATGATTAAAAAAAATTTTTGGGAATTTGTAAAACCCTCATCTGTTATGAAAAAAAAAACAACAACAAGCAAAAGCTTTATTGCTATCTAGTATGTAAATGACAATATGCATTAATCATATTTTGTTTTCTCTTCTTTGCAATGTCAGTATATAAAGAAAAAAAAATGCAACAACAACAACAACAACAACAGTAATCATATCGAATAACAAATGTATGAATACGTCAATGTATTAAATTTTCTCTTTTTTTTCCTGTTAAAGTTGCACTCTTAACATTATGACTTTTATAGTACCTACTATTACTAATACATTTAAAAATGATAAAAATTTTATACTGTGTATTCAATAAGAAAAAATGAGAAAGCTTTTTTTTATTATTTTTTGAATTCATTTTATATCCATGTATTAGAAATATTTTATGTACCTACTTAATAGAAAAAATGTTGAGAAAGTCCTTCATGTGTTACGTTTTTTTTTTTGGTTTTTTGTGAATGAAAATAACAGAACTCCATTTATACATAACAGATTCAATTTTTTTATAACAGGGAGGTCTATCATTTTTCATCTTAGTTTTTTTTTGATTCACAATGTTATGTACACTTACACTTCCTATATATTAAAAGTTACAGGAAAACTTTTTAAAAAAGCTTTACATTGTAAAACTGATTATTTTAACTTTGAGAATAATGTTGAAAAAGCTTTTTAAGTTGTATTTTTTTTTGAAAACTTTAAATTTAATTCTTTTTTTAATTGTTATTATTGTTGTTGTTGGATGTTTTTTATAAAGTATCAAAGTACTAATCTATTTGTATATGTGTTAGTGTTTATAATGTATATTCGTTTGATATTTTATTTTTTGGTTATGTTTATTATTATTTCTTATTTCTTTAATGTTTGTTTTAATTTCTGTGATTTTTATTTGTTTGTTTGTTTGTTTGTTAACTTGTTTTTGTGTGTTGTGTTTTTTTTTGTATGTTATTTTTTCATCATAAATATTGTAAACTTGACATGTTTTTTTTTTTTTTTTATCTTATTTTCTCTTCTTTTACTTTTTAAATTTTTCTATATATTAGGTAGTATGTATATAAATTTATATATGTAACATGTTAAAAATAGTTATAGGTTATATAAAAAGAGTGGGGTAAATGGAATAGATTAAGATTAAAATAGAATTTTTTTGTTATTGTTTTTTTTTTTATTTTTTTTGAAAGAGAGATGATGGTAAGTAAAAATGAGTTTTAAAAACGTTTAAAACGTTTCATGTTTTACAAGTTGATAAATTAACAAAAATCATAAAAATTATTTTTATTTGATTTTTTTTTTATTTGTTATTTTCTTTCGCAATTTTTAAAATAAAAGAAAATTTTAGAAACAAAAAAATAAGAAAAAACAAATTAAAAAGAAAAATAAAAAATGACATTAGAATTTTAATTTTAATAAATCTTTTGAGAAAACAAGTCACGTTTGGTGATGAATAAATGTACATAACATAATTTTTTTGTTTATTTTTATTTTTCCATTTTTGTTTTGTTTTTTTTTTTTTTTTTGTTTGTGGTTGTATTAAAATTTAATTTCAAGTAGATATGAGTTAAAAAAAAAAAAGTAGAAACAATAGTTCAGTGTCCCGAAAAACAATTTTATAAAGAAAATTTTCTTAATAAAGGGGGAAAAAAAAAATTTTCATTAAATGAAGGTCATTTAAAAAAAATGACTGAGTAATTTTTTTGTTATATGCATGAATTATTTTATTTTTGTACATATATCTATATATATTTTGTACAATTAAAAATATATTTGATGTATATTTTTTTATATACAGGGTGTTTTTTAATTAAGTGGAGAGATATAATGCCGAACTCTATTAACTGTATAATGACGTTGATGTAGTCACGAAAGCCAAAATCAGACGCTTTTATTGGATCGGTCACGTCAAGCGAATGTCAACTGATGCTCCAGTAAAAAGGATATTTGAAACCAGGCCTCAAGTAAAGTGACGTCGAGGGATACCGAACTTCCGTTGGGGAGATGAGACATCGGAGTTGACTTAAAAACACTGCACATCGCCTATTAGAGGAGATCTGCGCAAAACTGAGAGGAGGGGAAGGGATATTACATCAGGCCCAGAACCTTCATGGTTTGTAGTGCATTCCGAGTAAGTGAGTGATTCATTTATAGATTCATTTATTTTATGGAGCGAAGGTAGGACTCTTCTAGTTTCATATCAATCATATCATATATATGTCACTGTATAGATTACTTATGATTAGATAAATTCATTGTGTAGAGAGAAAGTAGGCCTTTTCTAGTTTCCAAGAGATGATGATTTAAAATATTTAAATGAAATTTTTAAATCTATCTTCGCTTCTCCCATACAGTGAATTTATTTACTCACAAGTATGAATGAGTTGAGTGATATTAATTAATCTATTATTTCAATCCAAATTAATTATATAATTATACAATTAGGCAACACCCTATCCATATAACGTTATGATATGTATTTTTTGTGAAAAAAAAAAGAAAATGGAAACAAAAATATATAATATTGCAAATCCAATTGAGGCTACTGTAAGAATAATTGTTAAATTTTGTGTTAAGTATTCTTGAAAAACAAAAAAATTCTTTTAAAACTGGTTTTTTTTTTGTACAGGTAGCTAATAATAATTTTTATGTTGCTTTGATATTTATATTTGTTTCTCTTTTCAATTTTTCAAAAAAAATTTTAAGTTTCTTTAATTTTTGGTAGGAAAATATAATTTTGACTGTAAATTTTTTTTAAAAAAACTTTAGCATATCTGTATATATATATATAAAACAAATATAATATTTTTTACTAATTTTTAAGGTAATAAGTGTCCTCTAAATCATTGATGCAAATTATTTTCGGATCCTATTTTTTTTAATCAAAAAAGTTTTTCACTTCAATCATATTTATATAACAATTTATATATTTGCATACTTTTAGGATGTTATGCATATTAGGGTACAATTTCTTTATATGTAGATATTTTATATTTATAATAAAACCATATTTTAATATATTTTTTTCTATTATTTCAATAATCATTAATCAGTGTCAATTACAGAAATATAATTGATGAAATTTATTTTATTATTTGTATAAGAAAATTTATCACAGCTTGATCGAAGAGTTTCTTTATTAAAATTTTTTTTCTCAGTTATTGATCAATATTTTTATATTCAATTTTTTTTTTAAATCAAAACTGCGTGTCACTTTAAAAAAAAGAATACAATAAAATCTTAAAATTCTAAGTATGTTTTTTTATAAAGAATATCTTTGAATTTGTAGAATCTATAAATTATACCATTAATATTTAGTATGCAAAAAAATTCGTGATAAAATTTTTTTACATAAAACTTTTTTAATTTAATAGTTATATCCCATTTTTTACAATGCTACCCCATATGATGATGTAATTTATTTTTTTTATTCATAATAAGGGCTTTTTATTTTTTTCACAATAAGGGCTCGATGTATTAATCAAAAGTAGAAGAGCTCACGAATACTTTTTCAATGTACTTGGACTTAATGATGTTATCGCCATATAAAGAATGGTATACACCTTTTGGAAAACTTTAGAATTAGCTTAAGACCAGAAATATGTAAACATTGATTGCTTAATCATTTTCCACAATAACTTCTTTCTGATGTTTTAAGAACCACGTTAATGGGTGTAATAGTTTTTTCAGAAAAGCGTTCCAAAAAAATCATTTGGCCTGGGGTACGTACTCTGTGTCAAAAAGAAAATAGTTCTTTCAATTATTAATAGTCACTTGCAATATTTCAGCTTCCTAGGTTAAGCCATTTAGTCAGAATGGCCCAACCTACTAAAACTAAATTTGCCTTAAAATGTTCGTCAAAACCTGGATTTTAGCTAAAGAAGTCATTGCCCACGAAAGTTCTGGGTACCATAAATTTTGTATTCGATAAAAAGGAAAACATAAATGTACTTTATTTATTTTTATATATTTAAGATACAATTTATTTGCTAATAAATTCAATAAGTTATATTTAATTTTTGTAAGTTTTTTTCAATATAAAATTTATTCAAAATTAACTTCGATTTTTTTTTGTGTAATCCAAAATAATTTAAACTTTATCAAAATTATGATATTTAGATATGTTTAATTGAAAATAATTTTTTGTATTTATTTTTTTTAATTAATAATTAATTAAAAAACTTCAAATTAAAATTTTTTTTTTAAAAAAATAATGTATTATTAATAAAATATGATTTAATATAATAATGCAGTCTAATATAACATTTACAATATTTACAAAGTTTATAAATCAAACATTCAAATTGTTCATACATAATTAAAAATTAAAAATAAAATAAAATGTAAAAACTTAATTAGTATTTTACTTAATTAGTAAAGTCTACAATATATTTTATTAAAATATAATATTAATTTATTTTGAAATTAATATTATAATTTAATATAATTCTTTCAAATAATTTGAACTTTTTTGAAATGAAACTGTCCATTTTCAAATGAAATTGATCTTTTTTCAAATCAATTTAAATCTGTTTTAAAACGCCCACCCCTTACTCCACGCCCGAACTTAAAAATTGGTAAATACCATTTTTCACTCACTTTAAACCGCCACCTAGGCTGTTAGAAACAGGGGTGATTAAAATGTAATTAATTTAATGTGAAAGTTTGGGACCATTTTTATTTGAAGAAAGATCAATTTCATTTGAAAAAAGATTAAATTTATTTGAATATAGATCAAATTTATTTGAAAAAAGATCAAATTCATTTGAAAAGAATGTTATATATAGTATATCATAGATTAAAAATATAAAAATCAATAATTATAAAATAAAATATAAAGTTAATAATGAATGTAACAAATATTATGCAAAACTTTAACATCAAAAACTGGATTAAAACAATTAAAATATACTTAATTAAAAAAAAATATTTTAATAAAAAAAATTAAATAAATATTTTAAAAAATAATTAAAAATTTTAAAGTTGTAATAAAATATAATAAAATATTGCATGCTAAAATTGTTGAATATATATATATTTTTGAATTTATTTAATTATATTTATTTGTTTTTGTTTAATTTATATATAAAATGTTTAAAAATAAAAATATAAAAAATTTAATTTGTAATATGCTTTGTTTTTGTTTAAAATATATATATATATTTTTTTTTTTGAAAAATATATATTTAATTTTTTTTTTTCTAATATATTTTTGTATCTATTTATATTTTTTTGATATGTTTATTTTTGAATTTTTTTTTTTGAATATATATATTTGTTTCAGTAAATTATTAATGTTTTAAGTTTAAAATATATATATATGTATATATATACATATATGCAATTATATAAAATTAATGAAATTTTTTTACTTACTTGTTTTTGTGCCATAGCTTGCATTTGTTGGAACATTTGTCGTTCTTCTTCTTTTCCTGTAATTTTAAAGTTTTTTAAATATATTTTCTGAAATTGTTATTATTGAAAGTTTGTTGAATTTTTACTTTTTATTTGAATTTGTAATTTAATTAAATTTTTATTTGAAATGTTGGAAATTCTATTTAATATTCTATTATATTCTTTCGTATTTTAAAAAATGTTCAATTAAATATTTCTTAAAACTGTTTCTAATGTCTATAATTGTTTTACTCTTCCTACCCAGTAATCTTCTTTACAAATGACAAATTATACCACCCCTACGTATTTAAATTAAATTAATTTTAAGACAAACTGTTGTTTTAGATCACCTAACATTTTCATATTTGATTTCAAATAACAACTGCCAGGTGTTTGAAAGAGAGAAATTAAATGCAGGTCTGAACTCAAATATTGAGCTAGCTTATAATTTGATCTCACACATAAGCTCCCCGTTGAATTAATTGAAATTTGAGCTAACTCTAGTTTTGAGTAGCTCACAGTTGGGTATGAATTTACTCAAAATATGAGTTAAGTTTAATTTAAGATGAGCTATGAGTTGAGTGAGTTGAAATTTGGGCTTTTTATAACCCTGCTAAATATAAAGTTGTATAAAAAAATTTATTTAGATTTTCTAAAAAAACGTTTCTGATGTAATTTTGTATCAGGAGTATTAATAGTTTATTAGTAAATTAATTATTAAAAACTTATTAGTAAATGAAATTGACAAATTAAATAAAATTTTTACTAAATATTGTGAATAAAATTTTTAAGGTTTAAATCTAAGATATTATGTTTATAATATTTATATTGATTTGGAATTTTAGGTATTTTATGTAGAAATGAAGCTGCATATAATTAATATAACCTCATCCTAAAATTTTCATACATTATATAATTGTATAACCCAATATATTTTATAAAGCTTTGTTAATTCTATATATTTTAAAAAAAAGTTAAGATAAACTTTATTTAAATAGTTACAAAATTTATAATACATTTTAAAATTAGATAGTTGACTATAGGGTAACGTTTAAATATAATTAAAATATTTATATCAGTTATGATTTATATAGAAGCTTCTATCTTAATTTCTAGTTTTTCTGGTATATTATATTACATTAAAAGTTTTATTTCAATCAATTTTAGTTTTTTCTAATTTATATTTAATATAAAATTTTGATCTGTAATTATAATATTTATTTGTGAATAAATCTTAATAAACTATGTTTCTATAATAAAAAAAATATATATATAAATCATTTTGATCAGTTATAAAAACTTAACAGGCACTCCATTCTATATAATTTCACAAATCTTAACTAACTTTACTAATTTAATTTGTTTTAATAATACTTGAGATTTATTGAAGTTTACTTAATAAAACAATAAAAATAGTATAAATTTTCTATAATTTAAATGAATTCCATATATTATCTACACAAATTTTGACAAGAGATTGCCAATGTCTTTAAAAATATTTCACATCTACGAGTACTACATTTTTTGTTAATACTCAAAATAATAAATTATGTTGACAATTCTTAAAATAAAAAAATCTAATTTTTTTCAGTATAATTTGTTTAATCGATGCAGGGTCACAACTCTCAAGATTATGAGTCTTTTTTGTAGTGGAACATAATTTCCTAAGATACTTTTGACTCATTTTAAAATATTAACGTGGAACATAAGTCGTTTGACAAGTGGGTCTTAAGTTCCTTTTGGAAATTATAACCCATTAAGTAAGGTATAACTGCGTTTACTAATTTTTGAGATATAATATCATATAACTAAAATTGTATACATATACTAAAATATTTAGGTTGGAAGTCATTTTGAAATAATATCTGAAAGTCTTTTCCGATCTTTATGATTGAAATATTATAATATAAAAATATATAAGTAAAATACTTTGTATATGCGAGACTTTATATTTGGAATCATATTTAAGTTGTTTAAAAAATCAAAATTGACTCTTTTTCCAGAGTATTTATGAATTCATGTATGCGAGAATGTAGTTACAAAATTAGGATTGCCCTTTTTTTTTCAAAATAGTTTTTCAAAATGTAGTTTACATGCAAAATTACTGTTTTTTTTTCTTAATTTTGGAAAAAGGGATTATCCTGATTTTGAATTCTACTCCAAACTGTGTGCTAGTTATTTTTGTTATTGTCCTACTAAATGAGCCCTAAGTACCTATGGGAATTTTGACCCCGGGAGTTATGACCCTTCACCGTTCAATCATTATAACTTCTTATTACTTATTATATGAGTATTTGACAGATAATTATGAGAATTTTTTGATATTCAATATTATTATACTTTATTTACCTTGATAATATTGTGATTATCAATCAAAATTGAAAAATTAGCCCTAGCAGTAAAGTCGTTTGCTACATATTGTGTTTTTAACAAATATGAAATTTATTTAGATTGTATAGAACATAAAGTGAGATATTTAAGAAGAATTGAAACTAAGGTAATAGAACAATTTTATGAAACTTAAAATTATATTTCCTAGACATCTTTTGGCAACTTCCTATTGAATACAATGATCAAAGTTTAGCTTGATTGTTATTTTATTTTATTTAACATCTTCTATCCAAAATTAAAAGTGCCTAAATAATGCTATAAAATTGTCTAGCAGTTTGGGGGAAACTAAGGTTATGAACAATGAAAATTGTACCTTTGTAACTTTCTTTAGTCTCATTGTAAGTAAATGAATGAAACTAAAAAAAAACGGAATTAATTGAAAATTTAAAATAATTCTTGAACAAAATGAACTTGAACAAAGTATTGAAATGACAATTCCTCAATTCGTTACTTTGCTTTGTATGATTACTTTCAATGTTTTGTATATTTTTTCGAGTATCATAAGAAGTAATTTATTTAATTTCATCTGTTAAAGTCTCGAACTAATTGAAATTATTATCTAAATTAATTCGATATAATATGGTTGTATGTACTTTAGAATCCTCACATTATTATATTATCATTTAGAATTTTTAGCTTTGGTAAAAATGGATAATATTGACAACAATTAAATAATATTAATTAAACATTTATCTATCCAAAGCTAAAAGTGCTTAAATAGTTCTATTAAAAAACTGTCTACCAGAAGAAAATATCCTTCGTACGTTTAGTTCTAATAAGTCTAATAGAGATTATAAAAAAACCTAAAATTAGATTTATGCTTTAATAAGAAAATACCTAAAAATCATTTAAAAGTTTTTAAATTAGGTTTTTATGAAATTAAGTAACAAACTCATCTTTTGACCTATACTATTATTCACTACAAAACTATTACTAAGAATTCTTATAAAGTACTAAAAAATTGTAAATTACTATCTGTAGTGTTACATAATTTTTGAATAGTCTCTTACACATGTTGTCTTATCTGACAATCCTAATGTCAAAACAATATATTTAATATCAATTTTATTTTGTGTGTTGTTTTTCTGTTGAATGTAATTTTCTTACCCATTCCTTTACTCTGTAACATTTCAAGAAGTTTTTTAATACTTTCATCACGTGCTATTAATGTTTGTTTTTGTGTTTCAACACGACATTCTAAGTCTTTAATTGTTTCTCTTAAAATACCAATTTCTCTTTGTAAATGATCATTTTCAGCATATATCGCTTCCATTTGTTGTTGCATTTCAATATTTGGTTGACGCATTCTCATACGTAATTCTTCTTCCAATTGTCTAACCAGCATTGCTTGTTTCTAAAAAAATGTTTAAAAGTTAATTAATTTGGTAGTTATTTTAATTTAATAAATCGTATTATACATCTTAGCAGGCTCTATAAAAATGCCCAATAAAATGTTTAATGGGGTGAAAATATGTTAAAGGAAGACAGGGGGTAGTTAGGCGTGTTTTCACTGAAAAAATTTTGTTTAATCATAATGGAATTTAAAATTATGAAAAGTTTATCTTTAATAATTTTAATGGGTTCTTAGTAATATTTAAAGATATATACAAAACTTATTGAAAGAGGTAAGAAAGTTTGAGGAGGCTCATAAGTTTTTAACCTGTCATGTAAAAAAAGGATTCAATAAAAATTAGATGTTTTTGAATCGAATTTTTGTCTATAAATATATGGCTACCAGTGGCGTAGCGGCCTGTCTTAATAGTCAGACTTTCAAGCATGCTATTTTTTTTTTAATTTAAATAATATTTAAAACATATAAAATTCTTTTTTAGGATAATAGATGCCGCACATGATATTACATTCTTGGGAATTAATAATCAATCATTAAGAATGTATTATAATCTTCAGCCGAGTAGTCAACGATTTATTGGAAATGAACCCTTGAATTTAATATATGAATTAGGGAATGCCTCATGCTTGTAGAATGGAGAATGTGATTTATTTAAAAATTTTGTTATATCTTTAACATTTGAAATTCTTCAAAAATTAGATTAGACAATAGATAGCCAAAGAAAAGTAGATGTTTTTGTAATGAATTGTGAAGTGGTAGTTATTTAAAGTTTTAACTTTCTTTTATTTCTTTTCCACTTTTTCAAGGAGTAGAGGGCAATCATTAACTCGTTTTAGGCTAGGTTTCAGTTTCTGGATTCATCAAGTTTACTTAGGCTAGGGCTTTGATTCCTCGACTGTTATGTTAATTTGATTAAATTAAAAAAAATTAAAAGTTAATTTTGTGCGCCATCTATTATCTAACACAAGAGTTATTTGTATATTTAATATTACGATATTATTATACAATTTTACGATATGATCTGTATCCGTATTAACCACTACGCCATTGGTCAGATAAGTAAGTAAGTTTTAACGGAAAATTATTAAAATGGATAAAGCCGCTAATATTCATAACATTATTCCTTCTATCTAAGTTGTGTTATTTATAAAAAAACCAGATAATGGTACCTTTTGTTTTTAATGTTGTTTTACCTGATTTTCACTGCTTAACAATTTTAGTTGATCATTTATTAAACTATATTTGGCGCTTTCTTCTTTTCTTAATGCTCTTTCTTTTTTTAATTCAGGTGACCAAAATGTTTTTATACTATGCATAGAGCTACCTAGTTTTTGATTTGTTAATTCTAGTTCACGTTTTAATTGTGCTAATTCACGTTGTAAATCTGTATTTTGATGCTGTAAATCACCTAAATATGCCCTATCCGATGATGGTATCACTAAAAAAAAAGTTTTGAAAGAAATTATTTTAAATAAATAAACAAAAAAAAATAATCAAGATTTAAATTAAAACAAAATGGTTACCCATCGGATTCGGGCTCTGTCGTGCTGATCTACCATATAATTCATCTTCTAAATATAAACCACGTTCTAATGATCGATCTCTTGAACGATCACGTGGTTCACGAATAGGAATAAATTCACGATCATGTGGATCAACTAAACCCCCACGGTCTAATGATTGATATCTTGTTCCTAAAATTATGCAAAAAAAAAAAAAAAAAATTTACATATTAATAACAAGAAAGAACATTTTTTTTGTTTTTTTGTTATATTTTATTATTAAACTTACTAGGATAATCCATTGCGTGTGATATTGGTGGTCGACTTGCACTTCGACTGCGATGATGCCCGCCACCAGCCGGGCTTACTGGCTCATCCATATCTCTATAATATGGGCTACCCATGGCTGCTGCAATAGAATTATGATGATGATAAAAGGAAGAGGAATAGGGACCGTAGTGCAAGGGGGAGGAATTGCCAAAACGTGTATAACGTAAGTTCCTTCCTATAAATCAAAAAAAATCGTAAACAAACCAAAAACATAGGAAAAACAAAACAAAATAAAAACCAACCAAAATTTTTGTTGTAGAAAAGATAAAAAAAAAAAAAGTAAAAAAAAAAAATTAAAGTTTTTAACTGTGTTTTAGTTTTTTTCTTTATTTTTTTTATAGAATATTTAATTAAAAATATTGTTGTTTTTTGTAGAAAAATATGTTTTAAAAATAATTTTCATAAATGAACAAGTATTTTAGTATATATAGTTTAAGAGTATAAGAGAAAAAGAGCAAAATATAGTTACTCTAATTAAAAAAAAAAAAAAAAAAATTAAAATTTGAAATTATTAGTACTAAAGGAAAACCATAATTGAAAAGAAAAACTATAAAAATTAATATCTTTCTGTTTTTTTTTTTCATTTTAATTAAATACAAATTAAATAGATACTGCAGTTTTGTTAAAAAAACATTTTTCCATTTTGGATTTTCTATTTTGCAAATTTTTATAGATTTGGTTAAAAAATTTTTTAAACTAATACAAGGTTAATTTCTAATAATATTTATTTGTTAACTTAGGGGAACATTAAATTATAAAAACTTAATTATTAGTTATTCTAAAAAATTAAAAAACCGATTTTGTTTTTTTTTTTTTCGTTGTTAGTATACAAATTATAAATAAATAAATTTTAAATTGTGAATAAATTATTTTAAATCGAATTGTGATGTTTTAAGGAATTTTACAAAATTAAGTGAACTACAACAGATCAATAGAAAAAATCAAATAATTAGTGTAAATTGTGTAATTAAAATTCCAGAATAAATTATAACTAAATCTATTTATAAATAATAATAATAGAATATTCCAACTATAAACAATTTTTAATTATTTTATATATATATATATATATTTACGTATTTATTATATAAATATATACATAGTATATATAATAAAGCCATAGACACAGGCAAGTTCATATAAAAGTATATAATTACATATAATTAAAAATTATTTGTTCGGTATCCGCTTTTAAATTGTGTCAATATTATTATGCTGGTACACCACTGATATATTTAACAGAATATTATAAAACTTGAAATTTGTTAAATTCTATTTCAGTTGACAAGTAATAATTTATGTATAAACTACAACTTTTATTTTATAATTTTAAATGAAAATAATTGAATTTTATAACTGCAACCTTAACAAATGTTTCGAAGATTTTGTAAAGATCCGAAGAGTGTTTCGTCCTGTAATACTTGGAAACTTCAGTAGGCTTGTTGTATTACATTGTAAAGAGGATTTAAGTTATAAAATGGTTTTTTTAATTATATGTATATACAGTGCCGGCGGAAGATATGTTGGCGCCCTGTGCAAAATAAATTTTGCGCTTCTAAACTTTCATAATTTTTTTTTTAAAATTCACAGTTTTTAGCAGGAAAATTAAAACTTTAACCCTTTGTCATATTTAACACAAACTTCACAAATCAATCGTTAAATTATAGCACTTTGAAAAAATATAACAAAATATCCGTTGAAAAAAAATTTAAAAAAATATCTGTTGAAAATTGTAGAATGCCATGAGAAATGCACTTTTTCAAAATCACATTAAACAATAATTCTAAAGTATCTATTCTAAAGTATATTCAGCCCTATTCCAAATTTTGCACGTGCGATATAATATCCAAATAAGTTTTTATCATAATGCCACCAAAAAAACTGTCTGGTTCGGAAAACAGAAAAAGAAAATTAAAAATGGAAAAATCTATCCTCGAAAGCAAGAAAATTGTGAAAATTTTTGAAAAAGTGACTGATGGAAATTGTAATAGTTCTCATCAAGATAAGGCGAACTCCGATAAAGAATCAGAACACCAGCCTAATAATACAAGCCAGAATACAATAACGCAAGATAAAGAAAAATCTGGAAAGGTTTCTACTATAATCGCAGTCCCAGAAAAAAATGTTGTCTTAACATTAGATCAAGGCACACGTAATATGGACTGTAATAGCAACGATTCACCACAGGAACAGGTAACTTTTAATTTTAATGTTAACGATCCCAGCCAATATCCAAAAATATTAAATAAACGACAAATTGACCATATATTGCTAACAGCAAAACACAATGATATTGATTTAAATTTTGAATTCCCACTAAACGACAAAATAAAGCGAAGCTTTTCGCATAGTCTTTTTAATAGGAAAGCTAAAAATGGAGAGCAATCTAAGCGAACTTGGTTGATTTATTCTAAAACTGTTGATAAAGTATTCTGTTTATGTTGTAAATTATTTAAAGGAAATTCAAAACTATCATTGGCTTAAGAAGGAAACTCTGATTCTAAACTCGCATGAAACTTCTCCCAATCATTTAAAATGGTTTGATATATGGCTTGAAGCTTCTACAAGACTTCGATTCAAAATGACTATTGATAAAGAACTTATTTTACTTGTTGAAAAGGAAAAGCTGCTTTGGAAGAATGTTTTGTTGCAGCTGATTGAGTTTACAAAATATTTAGCTAGTCATAATTTAGCATTTCGTGGAATAAAAACTTTTTCATTCACTAAATTTTTATACTTAGTATGATTTTCTGTTCTTTTTAGCGCCCTTTCAAAATTTGCGCCCTATGCTGATGCACAGACCGCACATATCTTCCGCCGGCGCTGTGTATATATATAAGTAAACTTCTTTGTTGTACACAATTAATAACGATCAACTTAAATCATGTACAATTCAGTACAATAGTTTTATACCAAACTACTTTTCGTTCTCTAAAAACATGAATCATATTTTTAAAATGGATTTGAGGATCAAACAAGTAGATATAATCTAAAACACGTGTAGTAAGCTCTGATAAAAAATCAATGTTGAAAATCTGATATGAATGACTTAAATTACAATATCATATTATGGTACACATACACTTTTGACATTTACCGGCAAATTAGGTACACATATACTTTTGACACTTTGACAAAATTTGACATAATTGTCAACATTAGATTTTGTAGTATAAATATGTATTTTTTATTTTTTTAAGTGCTAACTGTTCAACAAGTTGGCAGAGGAGGTCATATTATATTCGTGTTATTAGAATTGATCTGAATGAATTTCACATACAATTTCCTTTTAAATATAAGTCTTCACATTCATTAATATATACATATACAAGAAACCATTTTAGTTTTATACTAAAATTAAATTTAGTTTTATGGTTAACTTAAATTTTCTCTTTTTTTCGCTATATTTACAGTTATTTAGCGTTTTTTTAAAATTTATTTTTTTATTATATCCGAAAAATTTAATTGAATTTTTTTTTTTTGAAAATTATATGCCAACAATTTTAGAATGCCCTATTTAATATTAAAGGGAAATAACATTACAAAACTTATTTATTTATTATTGTGGCAAGAAAATTAAAGAATTGTTTTTTAGCCACGATTTTTCAACCATTTTCCATATTTGAACATAAATTTTTATTAGCTTTGGTTTAAAACTTATTGAATTGGAAATAATTTTTATTTTTTTTTCTTATTTTTGAATTTTACTTTGGCTTTAAGAGGAAAAAAAATTTATTAAAATGTTTTGTTATAGCAGTTTTCAAATTGTTTATAGTTTTATTACTATTATTATCAGAATCATAAAAAACACAAAAAAAAAAATAAATAATAAAAAGAATAAATTTGGAAAATCGAACCACACAAAATACCAAAAAAAAAAAAAAAAAATAAAAAAACAAAAAAGCAAAAAACAAAATTAAAAAACTAAGAATTTAAACAAAAATATAATAATTTCTTTTTTTTTTACATTATTATATACTTTTTAAAAAAAATATTTTTGTTCGTAATTCAAAGATTTAAATATTGTTTTCTTAAATACATACACATACAATATATACGCTATTTGTATACTCTGTATATATATTCATATTTTTCTAGCATTTAATTTTGTAGCTTATTTACTACATTGTACAATTTATTGCAATTCTAAAAAATATATAAAACAATATGTTTCTAGTAGATGTATAGCAACATATTTGTTTCTTAAAAAGTTTAGAAACTTTTTTTTTTTTTATAGATAGATATTGAAAATATTTTTAGGTTGGAGTGAAATTTTTTTTTAGATTGAAAACAAAAATTATGTAATTTAATAAAGAGTGGTGGTATGTAGAAATGTTATGTAAGAAAAAAATTTAATTTTGTTGTTGTTTTTTTTTTTATTTTTTGGTTGGTTGGTTTTAAAAAGGTCTTGTTTTTTTTTTGAAATATGGGAATGGAACATTTCGAAAAACACATGAACGAAAAGGCAATTTTTTTTTTTTTTTTTGATTTTTGTTTTGTAATTTTTTTTTTGTTTTTAAAATAAATGAATGATAAAAACTTTTTTTTTTTGGTTTTATATTTTAAAATAAAAATTGTAAAAAATTAAATAATGCTTTAAAATTAAAGTAAATTGAAAATAATATAAAATTGAAAAGAAAAAAATTAAAAGAAAAATATTTGTAAAAAAAAAAAATAATGTAAAAAATAGTATATAGCTTTTTTTTACTTTTTATTTTTTTTTTCTCAAGTTGTTATGGAATAGTTTTTTTTGGTAATGAATTTATGGAAATTTAAATGTTGATTTTATTTAATAATTTAATTTTAATATGTTTTTTTTTTGCATATTCTTTCTCTGGTGCTGTTTTAGAAACAAAAAAAAAATTCCGAAGACTTTAGCAAAAAAGTTAAATTATTACATGCAAACAAATGCATTTTTTTTTTATTTTTTATTGAAAAATGAAAAGAAAAAAGAAATCTGATTTTCTAAAAGATAACTTTTACGTTCTTATTTTGTTAAAAAGTTATTTTTAAAATTGCAATTCAAGCATCATAGCATTTCTAAGAGTACTTACTTTTATTAAAAAAAAAAAAAAAAAAAAAAAAAATTGGTTAATAAATAGATTATTCAAAAATTTTGAAAATTTCATTTTTAAAATTAATTTATGTTGTATAGGCATTTTTTAATTTAGTAATTTTGAGAAGTATTTTGTCTATTGTATCAAACAATATTGTTAGTAAAATTGCCATAATTTAACTGAACAAAACCAAATTTTACTACTTCTTTTGATTTTAGTTTGAAATGTCAAATAACTGTCAAATGAATTTACTCAAGTCATAGTGGCTGCTAAAGTCGCAATATATAAATCAATGATATAATAGCGCACAGCTAAACTTCAACATTTATATATTTAAATTTCTGTTTTTGGGAAAACAATACATTTGTCTAAGAAGACATTACACCTAACTGTAATAATCATTGTTTTATTTTGCTGTTATATAGCATTATAATTTCGACTTTACATCCGACAACAAAATTTAATAATCTGGATTTTATTTAAGTCTATTCCAGATATCAAAAAAATACAGATTTGAACTGCTAATGACGTTTAATAGAAATGTCAAAAAATTAAATTTCATGTCTAAATGTCATTATCTCCTGAACACAATGAGCGCACCTAACAACATTGAAATTCTACTTCAAAAGTTAAACATATGAAAAACAATAGAAATGCAAATGCATAAATTAAAGTAGTAACAAAATTTTAACGCAGCCTTGGCGCAAAAGTTAATCAACTTTTAACTTCTGTGCTGCTTTTACAACTAATGGTTTAGTTTGTAATTGATGAATATATAATTGCAAAAATTAAATTTATTTATTATATAAATAATATCATTAAAAAAAATTAAACTTTTAGTTCAATGATTGAAAAATTTATTATGTCCATTTACTTAATTTGTTTGCATTGGATGTTACTTTAACGCTTTATCCTGTGCTTCAAAAATTTGATAGCTACATTTTTTGACATTTTGAAACTTCGATGCTGCGTCAACGGTTGCGATCATTATGGGCAAGGTATAAAGGATTTCAAAAACGAAAAATGATAATGGAAAATTTATTCATGGAACTTTGTACCATTTCTTTGTACTACTTTAAGTTCGTTTTTGTAATTATACTTAAAAAGTTTTTAAAATATTAGTATAGTTGTATCTCACATTTCAGTTTAAAGCTTAAAACAGTTGCGCTTTGATCGTGTTAGAAAATAACCACTAATTTAAACTGTAACAAACAAAACACAGTTTGTAATCATCTGCTTTTTACTAGTTAACTCCTTGACGGACGGAGGCAAATTCCTCTTAATTTTCTAGCAGGAGAAAATGTAACATGACGTCATTCTTTTAAAATTCAATGAATCTTAAACGTCATTACGTCATATCACGTTCAATTTTTTAATTACTTTTTTACCAGATATTCCACTATTAAACTTAAAAAAAAAAATAACTCAAATGTCCACGAGGTTTAAATATGTTTATCAATATAGTTGCCATTGTCGTTCGTTCATTTAAACAATTAATTTTTATTGTGAAATTTTCAAAATTTTGAAATATTTTTTACTTTTACCTTTTTATAAAATTAATAAAAAAAGAAAATATTCAAAATAAAATAAATTCTTTTCTTTGTTTTTATTTTCATATGCAAGCATAAAATTTTCGAAAATGCAAATATTAAATGAAAAAAAAAAAAAAATTTCCGAATCGTTTCGCAACATCAAAAAATTCGTTTATTTCTTTTGTGGAAATTTTTTTTTTTGTTTTTTTTTTTTTTGTTTTTTACTTATTTGGAAAATTATGTGTGTACTTTTGTGTTGGCAGTTTTACTTTTTAAACAGTTATTTTCTTTTTGTTTTACTTTTTAAAAGCTTTTTAGCAAAACTTTAGCATTCTTATAAGATTGTACTAAAAAAAAAAAAAAATAGTACTAAAACAAAATGTACTAAAAAAAAATGAAAAACTTAAAGAAAATTATTTCAATTTCTTTAATAAATTAAAAAAAAAATAAAAAATTCAATAAAAAAATAAAAACAATAAAAATGAAAGCAGTTATGATGTATACTACATATTTATTTTGTATATGTATAGTGTTTTTACTGTTATTTGGTATTATTTTTTTTTTTGTAACAATTCTTACCGAACTCAATTTTGGTAAATTTTTATTTAGTTTCCTTTTGACATACAAAAACAAAAGAAATTTCGAAGTTTTTTTTTCTTTTATAACTGTTAAGTAGAGTTTTATTTTTTTATTTTTATTTTAATATAGGAGTAGTAGTAGTATTAGTAGTTAGCAGTAGCAGTTATGGTTGTTGGTGTGTAGTATTAATAGAATTAATTTTTTGTAGCTAGCAGTTGTGTAGTAACAAAAATGCTATATATGTAATTATTTTTGAGCTTTATATAATTTTGTTTTTTATTTTTTTCTATTTGTTTTTTTTTTTCTTTTTTTATTTATTTGTTAATTTGTATTTGTGTGAATATGTGTGATTATTTTTCACTTGCGTATTTAATATCACCGTTATTTTTTGATTGTTTAGATTTTTGTTTATAGTTTTTTTTTTATTTTTAAATATTTCGTTTTCAAATTTTTCGTATTAATTTTTATTTTTCATGTGTAATTTTTTTTTGGATTTTTTAATTTCCTTTTTTGCTGGTTGATTGATTGATTGATCAAATTGATTGGTTGGTTTTGTTGTTGATTGTTTTTTATTTTTTTTTTGGGTATGAAATAAAATTAAATATGTATGCTAGATTTTATATGAATTTTTATGTTTTTTTTTGTTTTTTTTTTTTTTATTTTTTCTTTTGTAGTAAAACAAAAATATTTAATTTTTCTATGTTAATTTTCTAATTTTACTTTTAAATGTTAATAGGTTTTTTTTGAGCTTATAACTAAAAAAAAAAAAATTATACAGTGTAGGCAAAAAATATCAAAATAAATTGTTGTGAGTGTATTGTTGTTAGTAAGTGAGAAAAAAAAAAATATGTAAGCATTACGAAAATGAAAATTTTAATAAAAAAAATTAAAAATTAAAAAAAAAAAATTTAATTAAAATTTTTTTTTTTGTAGAACAAAAGATTGTTTATTTTTTTTAGAATGAGATATATTTTTTGTTGTTATTATTTTTTTTATTTATTGTTTTAATTTTTTGTTTTTTTTTTTTTTTTTTTATTTTCATATTTTGTAATGAAATTTTTTTTTCACATGCGCATGCGTGATTGAAAAAAGAAAAAAGAAAATTTAATTTTATTAAGAAATTTGTTTTGTTAAAATTTTTTTAATTTTGTTAAAAAATTTTTGATTTTTTTTTTTTGATTTTTGGATTGGTATAATTTATTTTTTTTTCAAATTAATTTTTTTTAATTTTGGGGTGATAAGTTATATGAGTGGTTTTGATTCAGAAAATTTGAACAAATTGATTATTAAGATCCCATTTACGAAACCTTTTAAATGATATTGTTAATTGGCATTTTAATTAAAAAACGAGGATGAGTACAGTAGAGTAGACTGTGTTAACTCTGGGATTCAAGTATGACCGTGATATGTATATTATATAATGCGGTTAATTGGCAAAATTTTGAATACAACATATTAGGCTTAAGCTCTTCGAACCTCTTCCACTACCCGACGAAATTTTATTCAAACTTTGGCCATTAAACATTACTACTATTGACAATATTTTAATATAAAAGAAAAAGTTGTATGTCAGCTACTTGAACCCACTGTGTTGGACCAACCAGATTTTCACAAACTTTTGCCATAAAACTTAACCACATTTGGCAAAATTTCAGACACTCAGGTTCATTAGGTATAGAGTAATGCTCACATAAAAAAAGAAGTTGTATGGCAGTTACTCAAACCCGTAAGGTAAACTCGCTAGATTTCAATAGCAATGATGGCTATTGCATAAAAACGAATTTGTGAAAATGTCAGAATCCTAGCTCCTTTATTTTTTTAAGTTATCATGCGGACAGACGGACGAACGGACGGATGGAAATACATAGCTAGACCAAGTTTCATTTGTGATTCTGATCAGATCCATATCTCTGAGTCTATAATGTAATGGCAATTTTAGAATAACCTTTTGGCCTGTAGTGATAAATGAAAAAAAAAGTTTTCAATTAAGCAGACTTCAGAATTTCTTATATATGCGGTATAACTACGGTATTACTATTTTGTACTATTTTGTAATGTAAATTAAACCACTCAAGTATAATGTAGATATCATTTGAGCAGCTACTAATTTATTTTTGCATACATAATTTACAAATTTTTTACATGCGGAAAAAAAATAATATTGAATGTAAAACTTGGCAAACATTTGTGCATATAAATATGTAGAATGTTTTACTTTGTAGTACGACAGTACATCTACAATTTTGAAAGTCAGTGTAACTTTTAGTCATTCCAATTAAGAAATAATTTTATTTGTTCTAAAAAAGTGAATGTAGTCTATTTATTGATCTATATTGATGACATTTCCCCAAGGTTTATCTTAATCAGTTAAAAAAAGGAGTTCATCGTATAATACCTAATATCGAGTAATCATTTTATTCTTTCCCAGTTCCTCCATTTTCTTCAATTTCAGGACTTTCTTTAGATCTATACTTGCTACTTTAGCTTTGGAATTACATTAGCTCTTAATTGGGCTTTGTTTTTTTTTGTACTTAATCGACTGTGGTGGTCCTTTTAAATCGACTTTCAAATAATTTTGACATAAATGATAATATCATTAAAGCGCACATACACGATCATTTTTCATTCAATTAAAATTTATTTTCAATAAATTATGACAAATAAAAGGTTTCGAGAATGGGATCCTATTTAAGATGAAAAAAAAATTAATGAATATAAGAATAAAAAATTAAAAGCAATTTTTTTTATTATGGTATCTAATTAACTCTAAGATGAATTCTTTTTTCAATTTTAATGTTTTTGAACACTACAAAACAAAACTTATTACAAATTAATGAATATGGGCGGGTTTGGTTATTTTTTATTTTTAATTAAATGGAGTACTAATTACTACAATCGAAAAAAAAGTTAAAATAAAAAAGAATGATAATGTTGATTAACTAAGAAAAACTATTTTAAAAAAAAAATATATATATTACGATGAATATAAAAAATTTAATAAGAAGATAAAATAAACAAAATTATGAATAATTTAAAAACAATATTATAATATGAAAATGAAATTAAAATTTAGTTATGAATTACAGATAAGTTTTATTTTATGAAAATAGAAGATATGAAAAGTTATTAAAAAATATTATAATAAAAGGAAAAATTAAAAATTTTAATAATTTACTAAATGCATCGAATTCTATTCTAATTAATTGATTTAAATATCAAAAAATTAAAATTTTTTTGAATACAATACAATACAAAACAAAAAGTTAATGAATGTATGAATGATTTATTTATTTTATATAATTTATATAAAAAAAAATGAATTATTTTATATAAAATAAGAAATCTACTTCTTTTTTTTTTTTTAAACATTCATATACACTTTTCAAAAATATTTGGAACTGCAACATTTAGTTGGTGGGGGTTTTGAAGTGAGGCTGATAACAAATTTAACATTCAAATCCATTTAATATTAACATCTTTTTCTAAATATCTCATTCAATTTTCCCTATCCCTCATAATCCGGAAATGCCAAATAATTTCCACCATAATCCCAAATCCTTCCATATCCCCATCTCTGTAGCCAAACTGTATATTTGTATTACAAGTTCCCTCCTAAAGTTTGGCTCAAAAAAGGCGTGGTTTTGGTGTGTTAAAATCGCACACTACCCAAGGAAACACCGCTCAGTTTCAATGAGTTGCTTTCGAGCTTTCCATTCCCTCCATTCAAATTAAATTAACTGTTTTAGGAAAAATTTGATATATGTATATACCTTTTTATTATAGGCTCTTTTTTTTGGCCTAGAGAAAAATAAATAAGTTTTATAGATGTTATTAGAACCTCTTGTAGTATAGAAATTACTAACCAAATTTTGTGAATGAATTGTCCATAAAACTGAATTACGTTTGGAAAAGTTTCAAATAAATAACTTAATTGTATTTTGAGTCTTGCATCGATTACAATTCTTCAGTCCGTATCTACGAAGCAATCTGATTTAATTTTTATTGCAAAGACGGCTCTTGTAAATAAAGGAATTTGAAATAGAGTCAGAATGCTAAGTCTTTTAAATTTTGTAAGTAATCGTGCGGACATGTGAACGGACAGACAAATATAGCTGAATCGATTTGCTTTCCAATTCTGACTTTTATTCATACATTTAAGCCTACAGATATATCATTACCTGAACAGCGTCAAAAACGTATTGGTATATTTAGAATATCTTTATAATAAATAATAACCCATCAACACCTTCATCAAATTTTGATATATGTATACGAATCTAATAATTTGAAATAATTTAGAAACTAGCCTTTATAACATATGGATACAATTCTATTAGTTTTATATTGTAATAATTTTGTATTTGAGTTACATGGTATTTCTATATCTGTGAGTTATATTATCCAATTAAAATAGGTATTTTCATTTGTATTAGTAATTATATTTGACTTTGTTAAATAATTTTTTCAAGTAGATTTGAATATATGCAGGGAATTTACTTCTTCTAATGTAACTGAACTTTCAAGAGATTTTTTAATAGAAGTGATTTTTATCAAACGCGTTTATGTAAATTAGATTTTTGCAATGGAAATTTTGCAATGGTTAGTCTTTAGTATTATAAGTCCAATTAACTTAAAAATTAAACCTATGTAAGTATATGAATGTTTAAAAAAAAAGAACATTTATCAATTTATACATAAAAATGATTATTCTATCAATATAAGTTAATATCATTTTAAATAAAATTTTATTTTTATTTTTTTATTATGAAAAATGATTTTTATACCCAGAGGACTTGAACGTGCACCGTAATCACGTGATGGTGAACGATCCACAGTTGGTAGTTCTGTTGTTAAACGACGATTTGAACGTCCAGGACTTCGTGCACCAGAACTTAATGTGGATACTGGATTGTAGTCGTCACGAGACATAATATTCCGCGATTAATTCGCGGCGAACGTCATCCCTTTTGAAAATGAATTTCTCCTCTTTTCCTTTTTATATTTTAAAATTTTTTGTTTTTTTTTTTTTTATTTATGTATTAAAGATTTTTTTGAAATGAATTTTTAATTGATTGAAATGATAAAATTTTTAATTTATTATTTAGGTTGTATATTGCAGGATATATGAAGTTGATGCGGTTTCAGAATCTGAAATAAAAAAAAAAATTTAATATATTAATATGTATGTTTTTAAATAAATTTATCAATTTTTGTAATTTTTGATAAATTTGTTTATTTTTGAAGGGAGTGGTAAACAACATTAAAATTCATTCAAAATAGTTGCACGAGGTTTCCTTTGGTAGTGATGCTCTTTAGGCAACTAAAGCGATTTCTCAAATGTCAAACTTAAAAATTAAACCTTTGATGTAAAAGTAAGAAAATTGAATTTGGTTAATAATAATATTAAAAAGGGGATGAGGAACTACAGATTATCAAGGGAACAGTTTGGAAGGATAAATACAAGTGCTGCGAAGTGATCAAAATTCGAGCGATTTTTGCACTCAAATTTTTTGTTTTTTTATTTATAAATTATTAAGCCGCGGTCGGCCATTTTCTGAACGAATAAGCTGATTAATATATATGATGATTCTCACAAATAAAGTGGAAAAATTTTATAAAGTTCTTTTGTTGCCTCCAAACTTAATTCTTATGATAAATGGTTATAAACTTAAATTTAATAGTCTGTCTGTATTAAAATTATTCAATCAGTTTTTCAAATGGAAATATTTTCAATTAAATTTTCTCAAATAACTGTTATTTAATTCAAAAATTTAAACTTCCACATATACTATTCTTCTTGCAAAAGTGTTTCAAGGCAATTGTGATTAATAAAAGTCCTGGCATTCATATATCTGTATATATTCTGTCAAATCAAAAATGTCATTAAATTATATTAAAATAAAACTGTATGTACTATCAAAAATGACAGATCTTACATTCATATTTTAAGTTGTTGTTTTTCTAACTGTAAACCATTGGAATTTCAAAACACTAAAAATATAAGTTCTGAAGATTTCAATGTCACGATATATCTTCTTAAAACCAAACAAATTTTTTTAATTTTGAAAATCATATTTTAAATTTAAAATTCAGAAAGAAGATTTTATTGGAATAATAATTCCATTTTCTTTTTTTACGATTGAAAACATGATTTTATACATACATTTTTTCGTTTTAAATTCACATCATAATGAATAAATTTTAAAACATTGAAAATTAATATTATACTCTCATAAATTTTTATTTTGTTTATAAGATAATTTTTGTAAGATTCTTATTTTTTAAAGGAATTGCTATGCATCAAAAATTTATCTACATGTATAATAAATAAAATATAATTCTTAAGATATTTATGTAAATATAAATTTTTAAGTTAAAAAATCAAAGAATCACGTTTTCAAAATTGTAAAACCAAATGCCAAGAATTTGAAATCCAAAGAATTTTGAAAAAAAATGAACAAAAATAAGAGAAGAAAATTTTTTTCAATTTAAAAATATAACGAAATAATAATCCTAAAAATATGCAAAAATTTTTTCGAAAATTATCCAATCATTTTACAGTTGTTCATAGAGTCTGTCGCTTTTGATCTAAGAGAGTGGTATAAGTTATTGTGAAGTCCAAGGGAGGATGATAAACAAATTATGTTTTTATTATATAATTAATCAAAAGTGTTTTACATGTATTTAATTAAATAAGATACGAAAGATATTACTAGGTGTAACCTGTAGAACTTCTCAGATTTTCAATAGATAAAATTCTATTTGTAATACATTGTAATAATTGCAATATTTGAATTTTGAAGTTTTGTATCGTCGAGTTATAATATTCATATTGAATCATTTGTTTACATTATTATATTATTTAAAAATGGTTGCCAAGTCAAGTGGAAAATTAAATAAAAGTTTTTTCATATTTTCTGGGATTCGACATTACACGGGCCGGGCCTATCGAATTAAAAGATTAAACTTATCAATATTTCTGTAAATACAAAAACAATTAATAATTTATAACAATTGGGTGGCACAGTGGTTGAGTTCCGACTTTTCATGCAAAATGCCACGGGTTCGAATTCTAGTTTTAATTGAATACATGTAATATAGGTATAGTGTTACTTTACCGTTTTGCTTGCTTTTCTTATTATTTTATTTTGTCTTAAACTAATTCGAGTATAATATTAAAAGTCGAGATTTCAATGAATTATTTTTCAATTGGAAACATAAAATAAATGAAAAATATATAGGAAAAGTTATGTTTGGTATAAGAGTTGTTTTTTGAAATTTCATTTGGGATCCTATGTCACAAGGTAACAAATGAAGATATGAATTTCTAAAATATGAAATAACTTTCTAAATTATTATATTTCATGGAGAATTAAATTCACAAGCGAGAATTCAAAATTAAGAACTTTGTAAAATTTTCCAATTTTCTATTTCATTCGAATATGCTGACAAGTTGAAAATCATTTTAAGCACTTGTAATGTTGCCGGAATATTTCACAATCCTTAAATAATCTTGAAAAAACAAAATATACTACTCACAAGTTTATTTTTCAATTAAATTATTTCTATATCTAGAATCTTTTATTTTTAAGTATTTATTAGTAAATTCGTAAAATTTGCAAATTAAAATTATTTGAACATAGAATCTTTACACTTGTTCATAATGAAACAAATTATTTTAAAAAAATTGTTGTAACATGCTAATTTTACTTGTAAAAATAATTTGTTAACTTGTAAAAATCCTAAAATGTCTGATAATAAAATTCTTTAGTTTCATTGAAATATTTTAAATTAAAAGTTTTATTTTAAAATGAGCTTTTACTTAATTATTTTAATTTAATTTTTTTTCAAAATCATCTTTCCTATATATATGTATATATGTATGACTTTAAATTAAGTTTAAATATTTTGTATAATTCACAAAAACAACAACAACAATTAATTCATAAGTTAAAATAGTTCAATTTAAAATATGGAAATTGTTGGATGTTCTTTTTAAGTATTACTCAGTAATTACTGTAAGTCTAAGTATAAATGTAAATGTATATTTATTTAAATATGTATATATATATACATATATATATATATATATATTTATGTAGTAACAAAGAAGGAAGTAAAACGTTGTTCAACGAATAAAAAGAAAAATAAAACAAATTTTTTTATTTAATTGGTAGGCAAAAATATTACAAATAACAAACGTCAAAAAAGGAGTTTAAAAAAATATAGGGTGTTCCAGAATTATAAGACCGAAGTCGTTATATTGAGAGATAGCAGACTAAAAAAGAAATTAATATATTTAATAATAAAACTGAGTGTTTAATATTTTTATGTTATGCATAAAATCTATTCATAAAAAATCTGAATAAAGTTTACGTTAAAACGGCCTATGCTTAACACATAATGTTTATAATGTATCTTCTGGAACTAAAATCGAAGAAACATCAAATGAACTTGAAAGTTATTGGTAAGAATTTTTACACTAGGTTATACGGTTCTAATTATTTATAATATATTTGGAATGTGAAAAAAATCCATTTTAAAGCCCCATCCTAACCTAAATAAAAGCGTATGAAGTACGATGTACAAAACGCCGTACGTCGATACGTTGCAGTATTTTGAAATCGATACACGCGTACAAAATTTAATTGGTATTTTCGCAATATTTTGAATACTTTTAAATATAATGTTAGTTTTTTAAAAAAATAATTATAAATATATTTTATTTTAAAAACATCACCGTAGCAACATAAGAGAAAATAACAAAATTTTTATACGCTTTGCCAATTTTTAAATTTTAAAACCCGACGTATAGCATGTCGCGTATTTCTGAAGCTATCATATAATAATTATATGTATTTAAAATTATTTTGACAGACAATACATGCTGATCCATTTCTTATCTCTCAATCAGTATCTGGATTTTAGTTTTTGACACCATGTAGTATATTATATTCATATATTAAATATGTATATAAATAGTATACATATTTATCCTAAATTGCATTTTTACTTTATATTTTTATATTAACAACACTTTTATATTCAACGTTCGTTTCATTTTGCAACAACAACAACAATATAATATTTTCTTATTCTCTCGTTTAACATTATGATGAAGCAAAAATTTTTTAATTGAAATGTTCATTCGTTTATTCAGTCATTTCTTTATCCGGTTTTATACTGTTTTTTTTTTTCATTCATTTTTGCTCTGACCCGGCTTTTATCTATTCATCTCTATAGTCTATAGTCATTCTTTTTATCATTTATTCTCAAAATTCTTAGGATTTTGTTTTTGCATTGCATTATATTCTATACATATATATTATATATAGTATATAGTATATAATGTATTGTTATTCTATAGAGCAATTTTAATAGTTCATTTTTAAGTATTTGGCGACAGACAATCATAGCATATTAAATATCTGCCCTAGTTTTTTTTTATCCTGGAGTACTTTCATATCCGTAATAATAAGAGCAGAAAATAAAAAAAAAAAACAAAAAAAAATAAAATAATAAAATCGAATAAAATAAATAAAGAAAATCATAGAATAACAAAAATAACAAAATAAATAATCGAAAATTTTTTGAATACAATTCAATTCAATTTGTATGTCAGTTAAAGTTAAATAACAATAATACAAATACTATTAATTTGAAAACATATAAATAAATATGTATATATATATACATATATATACAATTTATAAGAAGTAAAAAAAAATTATTTACTAAGTGTATTGGAAAAGAAATTTAGAACTATAGAAATGCCGGGGCAAACAATCATAAGGAAATACCGTTATAAATTTAAATATAGAGGAGTTTATTCAAAAATTAATTCATGGAGAGTTAGAAAAAGTATAAAGATATTTCAAAGCATTTTTTTAATAACTTTTGGGACATCTTGTATAAATTTAAATTTACATAATATAAAATCAGAGAAAAATAATAAAAGAAAATATATATGTAAATTGAACAACCATATTGAATTTAAAAAGCATTTTCATCATTTTATTTTTAATAATAAAAGTAGTTATTTTCTTTTTATATATATAAAATAAATAAAACTAAAATTTACTCCTTCAACTATATTATTATAATATATTCATTAATTACATAATGTATAATAAATTATATATTTTATTTTGGGGTTTTGGTAAGTATATATTTGTTAATAGTAATATGGTAATATTTGAATTGACTATAGTAATATACAATGAAAGTTAAATTTTTATAAAGTTTTTACTAAGTAAATTTTTTAAAGAAAATTTTTGATTTTCCTTTTAAATGAAAAGTTTTAATCAAATATAAGTAGTTCCAAACTTACTATAGTTTATAAACAAGATTTAGTTTTTCCATGTAATCAAGTAAAATTTTGATGTTTTCCATCAGTCTTTATCTTTTGGGTTCTAAAATAATGCTAATGTAATTAGATTTTGTATATCTCAGTTGTCAACTAAACACAGAAGGCAGTAAAACTAGTCTGGAAATTAAGTGTAGAATAGTGCTAGCCAACCGTTGTTACTTTAAGCAAGCTTATGAGGTCCGAACTCTAAGGAGAAAGACAAAGATCACACTGTACAGAACACTCATCGTATCAGTTCTGACATATGGTGCAAAAACATGAACCATAACTAACAACGATGAAAATCTGATAAGGTTTTTTGAAAAGAAGATTCTACGTAAAATGTTTGGTCCAATTAACATCAACGGAGTTTGGAGACAGTGACACAATCGCAAGCTGTATGAGCATACGACGATACTGATCTCGTAACTTGGATTAAAAGCCAACGACTACGCTGGTTAGGTCATGTAGTAAGGATGAGCAATGATGCTCCAGCAAGAGCGGTTTTTGACTCCGATCCGGAGGGTAGACGTAGAAGCGGTCGACCGCCTCTTCGATGGAAGGCCGGTGTTCAGTCAGATAAAGAAGGCTTTGGACTCAGCTCAAAAATAATAATTTGTTATGCCGATAAAGTAAAGTAAGTAATTATTTTCACCAATTGTTTTAAATTAAGTTCCTAAAAATATGCAAAAAAAAATTAAAATTTTTTAGTTTAATTCAAGTTACTGTTTCAACAACTTTTACTCTAATAAAAACTTGTATAAGAAAGTAAAAATCATAAGAATATACAATTTTATAATGGAATTGATGGAAAATGGTTTAATATCTCATACTTCATGGTTTAATATCTCATATTCTACCCAAATACTAAGTATACTAGGAGGACCTTTGAAAATAGATATATTTAAGGCAATAATTACGTCCCTCCGCCATTATATCATTATAATAGGACGGTCTACATGCAAAGTCTTAGAATATAACTAGAGCCATATGTTTAAGAAGATACGATAAGTTAATACCGGACATAGTTTCATTAAAGTTTAAAATTAAAAAAAAAAAACAGTTTGACGAACTTTGATAGTGATTGTAATTGGATTCAAGTTGTGAGATTCATTTGTTTAAATTAATTATAAAGTGTTGGGCTGAGGTTCAGTCCTAATAGTACTTCGTTTTTAAATTGAGTATCTTTGAAAAAGTCCTATCTTAAAGAAACAAATCAAAAAGCAATAAAGAATAGAACTTATTAAATAGAACAAAATATCAAAAAAATTCCAACAACAATATTTGGAAAATTTTTTAAAAATAAATTTCTATGTAATATGAGAGCAAAAAAAAAAATAGATGATCTAACCACTTCTTAAACAATATATTAGTTTACTGACACATATTTTATATACACGAGATTCCTCATTCCTGAAATTCTAAAAATTTGTGAAAAATAAGAAAATGTTTTTTAAACTTAATAAGAAATCGAAACACACACTAACTCTTACATTATATTGTAACTTCTTTATTATAAAAGAATTTTAACTCTGAACATTTTTAAAATATATAATATTATTACTTTATTGCTCTCTAAAAATGAAACGAATTATTTACAAAAGTTGTAAATTTTTAAATATTTAAAGTTTTTTGAAAATTTAAAATCAAAATTATTTTAAACGTTTAGGGCGCCTCAGTGGTTTACCAGGTAAGCATTTGGTTTATTAAACGATTCTCGTACGGGACATGCATTTTTATAATTGAAAAATTATTGAAAACCAATTTTTCTTTTGCAAATCAACATAGTGACCAAATATAATTTAAAATATACAAATATATAATATAAATAAAATAAATAATATTACTCATAAACTGATAGAAAGTATTGAAAGCTAGTGCACGATGGACCGCAAAGTCTAGCATGGCACATGCTATCCCCCATATAAAAACAACAACAACATCTTAAATGTTCTCAAATAAAAATTCAATGAAATTTCAGATTTTTGGGTTTTTTAAGTATAAAAAATTATATAAATTTAAAAATATGTTTTTTTTTGAGTTAAGCCACTATAGATTAATATGTACACTGTATAGTACACCTACCTCCTGTTGTTAAGGAACTTAAAAAATAAAAATACTAACAAACAAAATAGTTTATAAAAATTTTCAAAATATTTGTGTAGTTAGAGATTAAGTTGGACTTTTTGTCGCCGAGATTTTAGTCTTCCATTATTGACAATTTATTATCCTGATTTAGGACCAGTTATTTTGACATTTAATATTGCTGTATAATAAATTAATAAAAAAAAACTTTATTCAATTAAAATTGAGGTTAGGTTGGAATATTAAAAGGCTTTAGAAAATTTTTGATAAGACAATGATATTGATTAAAGAATTTAAACCCAAAATTTATGTTAATTAGTAACTTCCGTCTTTTGTTCTTTTGTTTGCTTTTACTTTCTAAGGATAGGGGGAATGTATTGAAATTAAAGCTGTGTGAGGCTTCTTTATAAAGTGTGATGCTGTGGCATACTCAAACCAAATTGTTTCGAAAACCAATGATATAATAAGATGGTATTTGATACAAATGAAATTATACGATGTTAAGTAGAAGGTTATGAAGGTTATGATTTTTAGGTATCGGATTTGATAAATTGTGGATTATGCAAAGTGGTGTAGGGATGAGCATCTGTTACCTTGCTGTTGTTTTACATAATTGAAGTTTCAGTAGAAATTTGAGTTTGAGTAAAGGCATTATTTGCTTTATTTTTGAACGGTTATTTTCTAAATTAGGAATCAATACGGAGCAAACTGTACTGCTGCAGCTGAGTAGAGTGGATATTTAAGTAACACTAGAATAAATAATAAAGCTAAAATGAACATATTGAGATATACCGCCTCGTATTAAAGGGTTTGAGCCTAAATGTGCATTATACTTAATTTTTCCCTAATGTACTCTCACTCCAGCATGGAAGTGTGATTTGAAAATGCAGCTTTTGACATTTTAGGTATTTGTGTTACAACTCGCCGCAAATTCTCTTTCCCCGATTTTCTACTAACTACTACTACTAGTAATATATACATATATAATAATTATGTATATAATGACTTCAAATTATGAAGTCATACGTCTCCGAGTAAATTTTCACTCATTCATAGGAGTTATAATTTTCCGGAGATTTTTGGCTTTTTTTTGAGTCATAAGCCTCCAAAGGACTTTTGTCATCTCACTTAAAGTAATGTGAAAATCTTTCTGAAAGATATTTTGTATTTTGCTTCTCATATAATTGAGATCGGTTCTGTAGTGGACACATCATACTTTTGTTCTACAAATTAAACTGGACAATTTACAAGGAAAAACGACACTTGAGAAACCATTAAAAAAAAACATTTTCTGTGAAGTAGTTATTCTAATTATCCTTGAAATTTTCATTTTATTGTACTGTACAATGGAAAATTTTAATTTTTTTTATAAATACGGTTACAAGTAAAATTTTTCATTACTCATAAAATTTTATTATTTTTTTCAACATAAATTTGAAAAAAAAAACACTTCTATTAAAAATTATTACTTTTAAAGAAGGAAAGGAAAAATTTTCCTTTTGTATTTAGTGAAAAACTATTTAGTTTTATTTTCCCGGTTATTTGTTTTTTTTATTTTTTTACTTTCTGTGAACTGTTAAAACTCTTTTATTTTATGTCATATAATTTTCATCATTTTTGCTCTTATATTCTTTTAAGCCCATTTTAAATAAATTTTGAAAAAATGTGTCTATATAGTTTTAATCTGCCCGTCTGTCGGAGTGTTTTCAAAAGTTCTACACCGTTTGAAATAAAGAAATGAAATATTAACTACTGGTAATTAATTTAAAAACAATAAATTTTTTCGTGCTACTATGTTCTATAGGTCCATACGTTATTGAGTTACAGCCGCCCAAAGTCTGGAAAAGCCCTATATTTAAATTGGTACAAAAAGAGATTAAATGCATAACATGAATTTTCAACATGGAAAGCTAAAAACAACGGATTTTATAAGTTTTGTAAAAAAAATATGCAGGGCTGCCAGACGGTACTGTAATTGAATGTTATACGTAGCACAATTTATGTAAATTTTTGACCCCCATGTCTTTTAAAAGTTTTAAGTTAGAACTTCAAATATTGGTAGAAGTTTGATCCTTAGAAATTAGTTAGTTAAGAATTTTGTTTTTGGAACTCTTACTTTTAAGAAGCTGTAAAGCGTCGAAATGTAAACATGTGTTAATGGTTTTTCCCAATAAACAACTTCCAGAAGTTATTTAATTCCATGTTCAGGTTCATTTTTTTTGTACCAAAGTGGTAGTTAAATCCTTGAAAATCAGTATAAGTTCAATTTGTTCAAAATAATTTCAAAACTTACACCATTGCAGGGCTTCAAAACAAAAGTTAAAAATTTCCCTTTTTTTAAATCTCTATAGTAACTTGAGCACTTGTGAATATGTTTTCAAAACACATTGTGCAATTTTAGAAAGGGCTTTTTTATAAAATTTTGATGTTTTCTTTACTTGTTATTTTTTTAAAAAAGTAATTTCAAAGTATTTGTAAATTATTAATGTTTCCTTTTGGTATTCGGGAGAAAAATAAAAAGGACAATAATAATGCCATTAAAGTGATACAATAGAATATAGAAAAATTGTCTGTCCCTCGGTGAAGAAAAATTTGACAATGAAATGTTATTTTAATTATTTGTTCATCGTTTTTAACTTTTGTAAGAAGAAATGTGTTTAAAAAAATATAAGTGGGACAATGTGGGACGCTATAAGTGGGACAATAGAAATAATTTTTAGTTTTTTATTATTTATATTTAAAAATTTTTTTATTTTAAAATTCATATCATTTTTTAAATGTCAACTAGAATGAGAAAAAAAGAACTATAAATTTATATAAAAAACTTTGTATTACTCTGTTAAAGATATTCGATCTATATACATTTTTGATAAATTGAATGCGGGATGAAACTTTATTTTCAAGGTCTAATAATTTAAAAATAGTGAATAAAAAAAATGACGAGTTTTTCAAATTAATGAATGGAAAAAAATGAAAGATTCTAATAAATCACTGTTTAAAAACATATTAAAGCAAATGTGATTAGATGACGTTGAAACTGATGATTGAGAAAATTTCTGCAATTATATCATTATCAGAATGATATCGATTGGGTTTATTTTAAAGGTGAAAGTTAAATATTATACATTGAAAAGAAATTCTGGAAAATCTAATGGAATCGCTGTACCAAAAAATTCTACTTTCTTTTTATTGAAATCTCTACGGAACCTTTATTAATCTATCTTTTTAGACTGGTATCTATCGCAGTCAGTATCTAGGTATCTATCGGGAATCACTTTTGTCACTTTTTATAATAAGAAATATTAACAGACTTTAGCAAGAAGAAAAGTTTATACATTTCATTTTGGCTTTATTTCTACGCTTTATTTATTCTACTACAATATTCAGAATGTACAAAGTGTAGAGTTCAAAACACTTTGAGTCAAGTCAATAAAAAGGCCTTAAATAAATTAAAAATGCAAAAAAAAAGAAATCAATTTGAATTTCCCTTTTTATAATTATTCTTTTATAAATATATAATTTAAATTACTTATCACCCTATCTTTTTCTTTTATGTTCCTAAAAAACACCCTCCAAAAAGAAATGAGCAAAACAAAATCTTAAGGATACTCAATTTCTTTAGTATTTTACTCTACTTAATTTTATTTATTTAATTACTATTTATTTTTTTTCTTTTTTTTCAAAAGCTAATTGGTTTAATTTCAGAGGAGAAAGGGATTACAAAAAAAAATGTCAGTTTATAGCGTTAATGATTTCCGTTAATAACAAAATAAGGCAAACAGAAAAACAGTAAGTTGAAAAAAAAAGTAATCTATAAGTACGCCAATAACCAGTTAAATGGTGTGCGTTAATTTTATTTATTTTATGTTTGTATTTAAAACAGATCTGAAAAGGTTGATGATTAAAGAAATAAGTTAATTTATTTCCCCCGCTCACTTTTATTTTGGGATTAAATAATTCAATATGAATTAATTTAAGTTAAAATTAAATTTGATAATCCAGTGCTCCCAAAGGAGGTTAAAATGTATTTTTAAACTAATTTTTAGTAATACCAGTTTTTATATTACAAAGTTAGATATGTTTAACTTGGAAAAACCAATTCAACCCTTGCTATACCAAAAAATATTCTATAAAAAAATTTGACATCTCCGAACTAGATTCATTCATTAAATCGATTATTTTTCAATGTCATTACTTATGGCATTTTAGATTGATTGAAGTTGTTTTTGTGTTTTTCATATCCATTTTATTGATGTATGTAAAAAATACGTGATACAAAAATATATAAATTCATAAACATAAAAATTTGCTGTCAAAATTTAACCAGTTTTGTATAGTGTGAACATTATTTTTCAAAACTAGTTTACTTCTTAATCAACATCTGGATGGTGAAACACAAAGGTGAACGAGCAGATAGAACTAGTTTATTCAGAACTCAGAGTTAATTATAGTTATGATTCTATTGATTAGGATCGATACTTTATTTTTCAAATCCATTATAGACTCCGAGGCAGTTGCTTTGAAAATCGTATACAACATATCAGTATACAAGTATATTCAAGTGACAATTTTTAATTACCTTATTAACTAACAGTTATTCAAAAAAGAGGATCCCAAAGTTTATAATGGAAGCATTTTTCCATCAAGATTATTATCATTTATCTAAGACTTATTCAGCTAACAGCTCTTATAATCTATTTAGAGACAAGTCACCTTAAATAAATTGTAGTTATAACACCACAGTTTAAATTCTTAAAAATAAAATCTTGAACACATATTTCATGATTTGAATATCAATTAACTGCATTAATGCATTTGGTATTTTTTTTTATTTTAAAAAATACTCAAAAAAAGAAGTTTTTGAATTTGAAATGATTGCATGTACAATATTGGACGTGACCCCTTTTAAATTACAAAAGTACAAATAATTTTTTCTTAAAAAAAAATAATACAAAAAAGAAAATAATAAAACAAAATATTTTGTAAAATGATTCACTGGCATTTTTATTTTTCTGCTCCAAATAAAACAATAAAATCAAAAAAGAATAGTAATCCGTATGACTTTTAAACTTGAATACAAAAAGTTTCAGATCTGCAGGACTTAAGATTTTCCTTTCTTTGGGAATCCACGACTTTTTAGATTTTTTTCTCTTCAAACAGTTTTAGAACTATCCTAGAGATTTTTAAATCTTATCAATTTGGTAAATTATTTAATTAGGCTGGAGTCAATAAATGATTTGACAATTAAAAATAGTTAAAGAAATCAATGTGTTTGTATCGCATTGATTGTATTCACAAAAGCTAAACGTTCATAATATGTACATTTTATCTTTTGAGTTTTTCTTTGAACCCTTTCCGGATCAAAACGGCTGAACCCATTGGCAAATCACTTCGGACCATTTTTTTTTCAAACCTAAGGGAAATAGGTTTCATAGAGTTAAAAGAAGATATTCCAAGGTGTAATAATTCAGAAAGTATCAATTTTAATTCAGATTGTATCAATTGCAATTATTTTTAGTAAATATTAATTCAGAAATAGTCAATTGTAATTGAGATTAATCAGTTTTAATTCAGAAAATATGCAATAAAATCTGAACTGCATATAGCGTGTACAGTGGTTATACAAATACACCTTATAATAAACCCATTCTTAATCATTGAAAAAATTTAAAAATTTAGATTTAATAGATATCGGCATTTCTAAAATAATATCACTAAGGTTTTCTGAATCAAAATTAAATAATCTGAATTACAATTAATTCTTTCTAAATTTAAAATTGACTTACCTGAATTAAAATTGATACTTTCTTAATTAAAATAGACTAATCTGAATTACACTTGGAAAAAGTGTAATAAATTTCCCACAATTACAATACTATCATAGTATTACGTATACGCGGTAATAAAATTAAAAGAAAATTTTCTTTATTATTTTATTTTTTTTTTTTTTTTTTAATTTTTTGTAATATTGAAATAAAATAAAGTTTAAAAAAAATAAAAAAGAGAAAGAGATAGCAAAAGAGAGCAGAAAAAAATACAATAAAAAAAAAAGAAATTATCTGCTGAATGACAAGGCAAATAATTGATATTCTATGTTTAACCAACCAGCAATGTCATGCATCAACAGCAAAGCAGGGCCATAGTATAACAAAAAAAAAAAAAAAACAATAAAAAATAAAAATAATTGTTATTTTTGTTTTTTTTTGTTAAGAGAATTGAAATGAATTTTGCTCAATAGATATTTTCATGATTGAGGTTATCGATAATCTTAAAAATCAACAAATTTCTTAAAACCATACCCAAAAGATTTTGCAGTGGTTTTATTCATAAGTATTATGTACATAAGAACGTATATATATATATATATTTAATATTACAGAGCTCTATATGTACATACTAGATACATATAGAACAGTATATAGAATTGTATGTATGTATATATATATAAGTTTTATATACTGTACTAAAAAATTCTTATAAAATTATCTTAAGATAATACGTGAATTATTTGTGGCTCCTTCGAGGCCTGTTTTATATTAAACTAAAGAGAAATGGGAAAAAGAATTTCTGGATATTCTGAACTGAATCGATTTTTATCAAAATTTTTGGTTAAAATGGACAATAAAAAAAAAATTGAAGTCAATTTTTTTTATTTTATTGTATACATATTGTTTTTGGTTTATTTTTTTGTACACAAATAGTTATTAGGTGTTAAAAAAAGGAAAAACCATAGAATTATGTTTAGATATAAAGTAAAAAAAAATCGAAAAATAAATAGAATGGAAAATTTTGATAATTAATCGAAGCTAATAATAAAATTAATAAAGAAAAATATTGAAAAACCAAAAAAAAACCTTTATTGAAATTTTAATTATTCTAGAAAATCATAATGAAATTCAATAATCAAAAGGTAAAACTGATAATAAATTAATAAAGTTTTTAATTGGTTGAAATTCAATTAAAGTTAATTATGCATTATCTTTTTTGTATATAATAATAATAATAAGGTATATGAGGATTTTATCTGACCAATGGCGTAGAGGTAAAGACGCCTGTGGAAAGTTTCTGGTTCAAATTCCGGTCAGATCACATCTAATAAAAAAATATCGTAAAATTGTATAATTATATTGTAATAGTTAATATCGTAATATAAGTTAAGATTTAATACAAAATAATTATTGTGTAGGATAATAGATGGCGCACAAAATTAACATTTGTTTATTCATAATCTTATACAATAGCTACAGTCGAGTAAAAATGGCTTAGTGAATATAACGATTGAAGAAATTAAAGTCTCTATTTAGAAACTTGGTGAATGCCTTCTACTCTTTCAAGGATTGGAAAAGGAATATAAAAATTAAAAAAATTTGGGGAATAATCATTGGTTTTTACAAGATTAATAGAGTAATGGTTAAGGTATTTTTCTTGAAATCTTTCTGCCTTGGTTGATCAGGTCAGCATGAGCGTATGGTATATTCGTATGGTAATATTGCAATATAAGCACCACTCTCATGCAAAAAATCAGAAAATTAGTAAGAAAGTGTATATGTATATTATTTTAAAGCAAGAAATATTCCAGAACACTGTTTCATATTTCAGTATATTATTACCAAAATAAATACATTAAAAACACGTTTGCCTCCCGGGTTTTATTGTTTAACTATATATTAGGCGGACTACATGCAAAACTGTAGAATATAATCCTGGTAACAATAAGAGAGGTAAATTTAAGTATGACAATTGTATTCCTTATAACGATACATTAATTAAAAAAACTTGTCATTTTACTCAAGAACAGGCATATTTGAATTCAAAACAAAACAATTGAGAATTTTAAAATTTTTACATATTGTTGGAATTTTAACGTTTTAATATCCGTAATTAAAAAATTATTGAATTAAAAGTGTAGCATTGAGTATAACAATTTAGAAAAGGATGTAATAAATTTGCCAATACGTTTATGAAGTTGAAAAGGATCAGATCGAAAAGTAAATCAATCTAGCTATGTATATACGTTCTTATGTCCATTCTTCCGTCCGGCCGCACGATAACTCAAAAAAATAAAGGATCTAGGATTATGAAATAGTTTTTATGCAATAGCCGCCATCGCTATTAAAATCCAGCCAGTTTGCACCACGCGTCAAGTAGCTGCCGTACAAATTCTTTTTTTATATGAAAGGAGCTCTATACTTGGTTAAGCTGAATATTTGAAATTTTGTCAAAAGTAGTTTAGTTTTATGGCAAAAATAATTAGCATTATACTGTCCAATATCAATATCCCAATATCTATATTCTGGTCATACGGATATCCCAGAGTTGACACGGTGTACTCCTGTACATTTTTTTATACGTTTTTAATTAAATTCCAAAAATGTTGTTTGAAAATCCTTTTTTTATTGAATTTGTTTATATATACCACACAATTTCAATGGGTGGGGTGGGGCTTTTCAGTGGAATTAAAGATAATACGTGAATTATTTGTGGCTCCTTCGAGGCCTGTTTCATATTAAACTAAAGAGAAATGGAAAAAAAGAATTTCTGGATATTCTGAATTAAATCGATTTTCCATTCCACCGAAAAAAAATGACACCAAATAATTAAAATTAATTTTGTGGTTTGTGAACTTTAATAAATAACAGACATTTGAGGTTTTAAAATAAAATAAAATTAATTAAAAAAATATATTTTAAAAAACTCATTTATAAGAGTTTTTCAGTAACCAGAATATAATAATTAGTAATTGTTATATTATGCAATGTTTTAATTTATATATTAAACATTATACTCTTACGTTATGCTGCATTTAAAATATTTTTTTTTTTTAAATTCGCAAAATTCAACTAAAGACATTTTTCATGAAATTAGAACAAGTTTTACTTATTTGTTTATTAATTTTTAGTAGTGCAAGACAATAGTAAATATTGCCTGATATTATAATAGTCCATTGCCTATTTGGCATTCTTAAGACTATGTATAGTCTGTTTTGAATAATTATAATAAATATACCTACTTCGGAATCTGAATAAAATATCTTGATTAAAAGTAAGATTTCTTCTGATACTTTGTTAATAAAGAAAAGTTAATTACAGTGTTAAAGGTTTTAATTTATTCATTTTCCAATTATAAGTTTATTTTAGAGGTAACATGATATGATGTTGGAGTTAGAGGATTTGAAAATTAATTTGTAAAAATATGTAATTTATAAACCAAGTTCTGCTTTAAAATATTTAATAGTTAAAATAAAATTTACCATAGCTATGGCTGTAGTCTCTTATGTTCTTAAAATTAATTTTGATTGATTCTTAAACTCCCAGTGTCTTAATCAAATTAAGACACATTTAGTGAAAATAGTCCCTACGGGACTTAAGGCTCATACCAATGAACTAAAATTCCCTAAAGGATTTATGACCCAGAGGGTTTTGACTTAGAATGGTGGGTCATAATTCCCTTATACAGTTCCCAGCTGAAGGTTTATTAGTAATATTAAAACAATAATTACTTTTAGTTATATAAAATCAGTGATGGGTACGAAGATATACAGATACTTTCTTTAACTATATTATCAAAATTAATAGTGCAAATTTTAGAGTTGAATTCGAAATCAAGATATTCCTTTTTTCCAAAATTAAAAAAAAACAATTGTTTTACGTATAAACTAAATTTTGAGAGGCTATTTTGAAGAAAAGAGTAATCCTGATTTTATAAGCAAAGTCTCGCATACATGAATTTATAAATACTCTGGAAAAACTGTCAACTTTGATTTTTTAACCAACTTACGTATTCTTCCTAATATAAAATCTAGCATAGACAAATATATAAATACATATTGTTTTACATTTAATATTTTACGTATATATTTTTATACTAGCTGTTGGCCCGTCACCGAATGACGGAATGTCAATTGAATGAAAAACTTTTTCTAATAAGAATTATTTCTAATTTCATTATATACATGTACATATATTGTATATCAATATTATTTTCTTAAATAAAGTCGAAACTGTTACATTTTGTAATACGTAGATTATATTTCGATTCTAGTAATTGATACACAAAAAAAAATGACTTGTATAACTTCTTGTTGTTTCTTAAAAATTTGTAGATGAATAATAAGTTATGTAGTCTACCTTTTGTATGTTTTGAATTTGACAAAATTTCGGGGTCGTTAGTTCAAATCCCTTCTTGGTGAATTTTTTTTTTTTAATTTCAATTAATTTTTTTTTATTCAATTACGTACTTGTTTAAATTTTAAATTTTTAAATTTAAATTCGACAAAATTGTTTGTTAAAAGATTTGAAATTTTTTTATAGGTTTATTTTGTTTCAATAATGATCTATTTCTCCATGTATTAACTTTATGTAGACATATTTTTAAAATTTTACTAAGCTCTGTATATTGTTTCATAACCTTTGTTTAGATTCAAATCGAAATACTTGTACGTTGTCAACATTCTACAATGACCTACTCAACATGTTTAATTATGTACCTACTTTTATGGACATAAAATTGAATTATGAATTGAGTTTTGCATTATCAAATGCAAATTAATTTTTTGATTTTTTTTATTATACCTACCTAATTAAGTAAAAAAAATATATTTGCTTTGATTACTAAGGTGCAGTTCATTTGGCTTTATTATTTATGAGGGAAGCTTTGAAATTGCTTTGAATCATTGCTTGCTTCATTTACTTTCCAAATCAAAAAGCAAGCAACGCAACAAAGCGTACATTTTTAACTGAAACTATTGAAGACTTACTACAAATTCATGTGAAACATAGTCTTATTTTTTAATACCAAAATGATTTAATATTTATTTAAAATTCCCAGAAAATCTTCTGTGATTTTTAAAACTGAAATCAATTTTTTCATAAACTAAAAAAATTTTTTTTTTGTTTATTTTTTTTATTAAAAATTAAAAAAATATATTTTGGCCTGCTTACGATAATTTATGATATTTTATTTTCTAAAATAAAACACATTCAAGAAAACATTAATATTTTATTTTTTAATAATTGAACACATCCAACAAAACACATTTAATTGAATGCGTTTGTTACACCTCATTCTAGACAAATATATTAATAAATAAATAAATAAAATAATAATAATTATTATACTTAAATTATAAAATAATAATATTGGCCCACAGCCGTAAGGAAAAACTCAATTTGCAAAGGCATTGTTAACACTTGGAAATACTCAATAAATAAATACGAAATTATAAAGATCGCAAACGACTTTCAGAAATTATTTCAAAATAAATTTCGACTTAAATATATTTGCATATATATTCTTTCAATCAGACAATCTTAGTTAAATGATGTTATAACTCAAAAATTACTAAAGGGAGTTTTAACTAACTTAACCGGTAATAACTTTTAAAAGGAACTTATGACCAACTTGTCCAGGTGATTTATGTCCCACGTAATTATTTTAAAACGAGTCAAAGATCACTAAGGGACTTATAACCTTGGGAGTTATGACACTGCATAATATTTTATAAATTTTATTTTTACATTTAATTTAATTTATTAATGTATTTTCTATTAAAATTGAAATTCAAATTCGGTTTACACATAAATGATGAGAAATATTGTATAACAAGTACATTTAATAATTTTTATATAATATGTACATATGTGTTAAAATAATAAATGTAAAAGTGCACATGAGAAAAAATTATGCATAAATATATTTTTTGCAAATATTTCATCTTAAAAATTTTTTTTTTATTTTTTGTTATATTGAAAATTCATTACCACAATATTCTTTGTATTCGTGTACGAGCATTAGAATTTTTTTATTACATTATTTTACTTATATAACTGGTATTTCATAAACAGTATAATCTCATTTTATTGAATTCTTATACTTTCTAACGCTTATTATTTCAAATCACACATTTTTGTGGTGATTTTTTTATATAGGGGATTATTTGTATCATCCTCACATCGTGGTCTTGCAATCCGATATGGGACATAACTCGATTATATGAACCAATTAGTTTTTTTCTTAAGTTTCTGTGTAAGTTGATATTAATTAATATGATATTACCGTTACTTAAAAATTTTTTAATTTATATTTTGAGAATATACTTCGAATACAAGGGCCTACGACTTTGAAATGTACAATAGCATTATTCAGAAAAATACTTTTAATAGTTACAAGATTTTAAAAATAAGAAATAAAGTTTTAAATTGTTGAGTATAAGTTGCACATAATTTTCAGAGCACATTCATAAAATATTACCAAAAGGTGGTTTAATCGGTAATTGGTGAGTACAATATAATCTTTCAAATATAATATCTGTCAATCTGTCAAATATTAAATATTGCATTGTAAAATAAAATTGAAATTTAGTTTAAAAGAATTATAGTAGCTTTATAAAATTTTTGTCTCTAATAAAATCTAATTTAAAAGTTCAGATTATTAGGATTCTACTGTACATGAAAAGAAGCACATTTGATTATAAAAATTTTTTCATTATTTATGCATTTGAAATACATTAGATATAAAATGCATTTTTATTAGCAAGATGCAATCAAATTGAGTGATAATATACTCAAAAAGCAATAAAACTAAACACTTATTGTATATTGCAAGCTACTTTAATATTAAATAGTAGATTATATAACATTATATAACAGTATTATATATAAGTGTATTAAACTACAAAATAAAAGTTTTTTTTTGTATAAGTAAGAGATACCAACTACCAAAAGTGTAGAAAAATATTTTTTACAAGTTTTAATTAAACTTGTTAAAAGTCTAATTAAAATTTGCTATTACAAAAATTAAAGTTTTTATATTATTTGCATACTTATAGGATCGACAAATATTAGTTTTGAATAATTTACAAGCTATTGACTAACTTAGTAGGTTTCTAAGTTATTATTAAGTTTTCTTAAAAATAAAATAATAAATTACAACTTTTGTGAAAACATTTGAAATAACTTGTGATTAATAGACATAAGAATAAATTACCAGATGATTTGAAATTTAATTGTAAAGTGGTTGAAATTTTTTTTAGAACATCAGCGAATGCTTTACAAAAAAAAAATTAAATATGTTATGATCTGTACGGGAATTCAACCCTGACTCACTCGGTCATATAGTCAAAACTAAACACGGAGGTATTCAAGGTTTTTCTTAGAAATATGTTTTATTCAATTGCATACTTATAGGATCGACAAATATTAGTTTTGAATAATTTACAAGCTATTGACCAACTTAGTAAATTTCTAAGTTATAATTAAGTTTTTCTTAAAAAAAAAAATTTTATTAGAACTTTAGTGAAAAAACAACTTGTGATTAATAAAATTAAGAAAAATTTACTAAATTATTTAAAATTTATTTGTAAAGTTGTTAAAATTTAAAAAAAAAACCAGCGAATTCATTCATAATATTGTAAACATTTTAATATTAAAGTTGGTAACCCTAATTTATATAACATATGCATCACCATATATATTATAAAATATGTTCTTTTTATTTTATTATTCATATATTTCAACTGCATGCACCTCGTTTGGTTTTTTTTTTCATACTAAAATCAAAGTAATGTTTAAAGATAAAATCAGTTTGATGTTTTTTATTTTATTTTAATTTTATTTTTTCAATTTTATTTAAAAAAAAAGTTGTTTTATCTTTTGTTCTGATTTTTTTTTTGTGCTTTAAATTTTTCTACAGTTCTTTTTATTTCAGTATTTTATAAATATTTAACATTTATATAATATAAGTTTGGTTGCCGTCATTTCTAAAACCAAAAGTGCACTTGTAAATATTTTATTATGTGATAGGGGAAAAAAAAAAACATAACAAAAAAATATGTACATTCAGCGAAAAGGATTTGTAAGGATATACACAATGATTAATTCAGTTGTACACAGGTGTGCAATATAATAAAAACAATGACGTGGTTATTATACGACAATCAGATAGTGTTGAGTCATTTGTAATTTTGCGGTTGGTATTCAAATTGATTAGAGTTGAATGTAAAAATTATGTCAATTACATTATAATTAATAAAAATTTATTGTGATTTTTGTTCCATGTCATGTGGAACTTTGTAAAGTCCGGCCAGCTTGGTTAATATCATTTATCGATTTTAAGTTTCTGTGAGCCTGGCACTGCTTTAATCAAAGTAACGAATATAATGAAATAGAATAATTAGTAAAGTTATATGATCAGAATTGTAATATCAATTAACAGAATCAAATTCCTTACAGTCTGGCAATGCTTTAAGAAAAATAAAGCATGAATATCTTATCTAAAGGTTTTATTTACTTCTCAGTTGAAAAATTGTTTGGTTTAATTGAAAAAGAGTTTCAATCAATTGGAAAATAGTTTAATTTAATTGAAAAAGAGTTTCAATCAATTGGAAAATTGTTTCATTTAATCGGAAAATGCTATGTATCTAATAGCTTAAAATCCTCTGTATCTTAAAATAATCCTTCTGTAGCTTAAAATATTTAATAATTTATTTTATAAATACTTTGAATAACTCTTATAACTCAATTTCAATCAAATTAAGCGAAAGGCATTATACCAAATTCTGATGATTGATCCTATTTGAAATCCTAGATTAAAAATGACCGAGTGTGTTTAAGAAAATTATCAAAAATTTAAAATATTACAAGTTTTTAAGGAAAATGATATTAGGATAATTGAACAAGGCAAAACTATGTTCTCGACAAGGTTCTTTGCAGATTAACCTAATAATATGTTTTAGTGCAATTGATAAATTGGAGGTCTTTATATTGTAAACAACTCCTATGCCATGCCAAACTATAATTTAACATTGAATGAATCAATTAATACTTAATTAAAGGGAAGGAGTTTCATAGAATTTGGGTATTATTGAGATCTGTAGTTCCAATATAATGAAAAAAAATACTATAAATTAATAAATTTAATTCTTAAGACTCGAGAACCATTTTTTTAACTTGTACTTTAAAATAAACATCAACCGTTATTTAAAGTTTTTCTATGAAAACAAGCCAAAATACTTAGGAATGATATTTGATGTCAAACTAAAATGGAAGAACATGTTAAAAAGAAATAAAGGAGATAGAACACAAAAATAAAGAAATGTATTGGCTCCTAGGTCGAAAATCTAGATTGTCAATAGAGTATAAAATTTTGTTATATAACCAAATAATTAAGTCTATCAGGTTGTAAGGAATACATCTTTGGGGTTATACCAAATTAACACATATTCAGAAAATATTTCAAAGCAAAGTGCTACGTAATATTGTAAGTTGTTTCTGGTTTACGAAATTTCAATTAATTTAAGAATTTAAAGATTCCTTAAGTTAGCGATGAAATTAAAAAAAATAAGTAACAAAACATAAGACCCCCTTAGAAGATCAAATAAACATAGAATCGTCTGAACACCTACTATCTCCGAATGTTAATAGAAGAATCTTAAAATAATTAGACCCCTCGAATTAGCGATAAAAATAGATCATCTAAATGGAGCTCTATAATTTCAGTGTATCATAAACAGCACAAAATGAATGGTTATAGCCTCTAAGACTAATTTAATTATTTTAAAACAGAACTGGTGTTTTTAGTTCGATGCGCATAGCCACAGTTATGTGATTCCAAAACTATAAAAAAAAATTGAAGTTTCATCACTTTATAATAAACACTAAAAAACCTACAAGTGTGGTTAATTTTGGCACCCCTGTGTAATTTATGTTTTTATGTTAACGGTGTTTTTCTATTAATAAAATCTATTTATATATGTATACAATAATATAATATATATATAAGTACTATTATACAACAGACATATACACGTGTGTTGCTCTAAATAGGATATAGCACTATTAATACATGTCTGTGTACTTATAACTTTATATCCTTTTTTTTTTTTTTTTGTTTTTATGGTGAATCAGAAAAAAAAAATCCTTTTAAAAAATAAAAACAAAAGAAAAAAGGAGAAAAAAAAAACAAAAAATAGAAAATTAGTTCACTCGGTCAACAAGATGTAAAATGAGAACTTTTTTTTTTGTTGTTTTTAATATCGTTTTAATGGAAAATGGAGAAAAACAAAAACTAAGAAATATATATTTTGTACCAATTTTTTGTATTTTTTTGCTGATTTTTTCATTTATTTTTGTACAAAAATTAAAAGAAATTATTTAACGGTTAATAAAATAGCAAAAAAACTAAAAAAACTTGTAAAATAAATTTAAAATGAGAACAGAACAACTTGAGATTAACCTTTCCAAGTTTTAAATCGTTTTTAAATAATTACAATGTAATTTTTTTTTGTTTACAATAGATTTTGAATTTTGTAAGCCCTTGTATTCTGGAAATGAATGCAATATAAATTGCAATTTGTAATTTTGTAAACTGTAATTTAAATAAAATATTGTGACATTTTACATTTGAATATATTTTTAGGAAAATGATTAGTGATGTTGTTTTAAAAAATGAATTTAAATGTATTAGGCTTAGGTAATATTTAAGTCCTGCTTCGCATTGAATCTAGATGGAATATTAAAGTTCATCAGTTGTATGTCCTAATTTTGACAGGACTACTATTATTATTTGTTTTGACTTCTGATTACTATTAGTCCAAGAAATTCATGATTTGAGTCAGAGAGGGGTCATTTGCCGAAATTTGCTAGTACTAATATAATAAATTAAATTGAGGTCTGGTGAAGTTTATAGAAAGTCTACTTGTTAAAAAGTTCAAAATGGAT
>OY720442.1:106884442-106988178 GCA_963082915.1 Dolichopus griseipennis
CAATTTCTGTCTTTGGAAATTTTAAATTGATTTTTACAGCGTTAAAAGCGAGATAGCGCAATTCTAACGTTAATTCGTGATACTAAAAATTCATGAAAAACCAACTTTTTTTCAAAATTTTGAAATTTTTGTCTTTGGAAACTTTAAATTGATTTTTACAGCGTTAGAAGCGAGATAGCGCAATTCTAACGTTAATTCGTGATACTAAAAATTCATGAAAAACCAACTTTTTTTCAAAATTTTGAAATTTTTGTCTTTGGAAACTTTAAATTGATTTTTACAGCGTTAGAAGCGAGATAGCGCAATTCTAACGTTAATTCGTGATCACTACTAAAAATTCATGAAAAACAAATTTTTTTTCAAAATTTTGAAAGTTTTGTCTTTGAAAACTTTAAATTGATTTTTAAAGCGTTAGAAGCGAGGTAGCGCAATTCTAACGTTAATTCGTGATCACTGCTAAAAATTTATGAAAAACCAATTTTTGTTTTTGGAAATTTTAAATTGATTTTTACAGCGTTAGAAGCGAGATAGAGCAATTCTGACGTTAAATCGTGATCACTACTAAAAATTCATGAAAAACCAATTTTTTTTCATAATTTTGAAAGTTTTGTCTTTGGAAACTTTAAATTGATTTTTACAGCGTTAGAAGCGAGATAGAGCAATTCTGATGTTAATTCGTGATCACTACTAAAAATTCATAAAAAAACCAATTTATAATCAAAATTTTGAAATTTTTGTTAAATTGATTTTTACAGCGTTAGAAGCGAGATAGAGCAATTCTGACGTTAATTCGTGATCACTACTAAAAATTCATGAAAAACCAATTTTGTTTCAAAATTTTGAAATTTTTGTCTCTGGAAACTTTAAATTGATTTTTACAGCGTTAGAAGCGAGATAGAGCAATTCTGACGTTAATTTGTGATCACTACTAAAAATTCATGAAAAACCAATTTTTTTTCAAAATTTTGAAAGTTTTGTCTTTGAAAACTTTAAATTGATTTTTAAAGCGTTAGAAGCGAGGTAGCGCAATTCTAACGTTAATTCGTGATCACTACTAAAAATTCATGAAAAACAAATTTTTGTCTTGGAAACTTTAAATTGATTTTTACAGCGTTAGAAGCGAGATTAAGCAATTCTGACGTTAATTCGTGATCACTACTAAAAATTCATAAAAAACCAATTTTTTTTCAATATTTTGAAATTTTTGTCTTTGGGAACTTTAAATTGATTTTTACAGCGTTAGAAGCGAGATAGCGCAATTCTAACATTAATCCGTGATCACTACTAAAAATTCATGAAAAACCAATTTTGTTTCAAAATTTTGAAATTTTTGTCTTTGGAAACTTTAAATTGATTTTTACAGCGTTAGAAGCGAGATTAAGCAATTCTGACGTTAATTCGTGATCACTACTAAAAATTCATAAAAAACCAATTTTTTTTCAATATTTTGAAATTTTTGTCTTTGGGAACTTTAAATTGATTTTTACAGCGTTAGAAGCGAGATAGCGCAATTCTAACATTAATCCGTGATCGCTACTAAAAATTCATGAAAAACCAATTTTTTTTCAAAATTTTGAAATTTTTGTCTTTGGAAACTTTAAATTGATTTTTACAGCGTTAGAAGCGAGATAGCGCAATTCTAATTCAAATGAAAAAAAATTGGCGCAATTCTAACGTTAATTCGTGATCACTACTAAAAATTCATGAAAAACCAATATTTATTCAAAATTTTGAAATTTTTGTCTTTGGAAACTTTAAATTGATTTTTATAGCGTTAGAAGCGAGATAGAGCAATTCTGACGTTAATTCGTGATCACTACTAAAAATTCATGAAAAACCAATTTTTTTTCAAAATTTTGAAATTTTTGTCTTTGGAAACTTTAAGTTGAGTTTTACAACGTTAGAAGCGAGATAGAGCAATTCTGACGTTAATTCGTGATCTCTACTAAAAATTCATGAAAAACCAATATTCTTTCAAAATTTTGAAATTTTTGTCTTTGGAAACTTTAAATTGATTTTTACAGCGTTAGAAGCGAGATAGCGCAATTCTAACGTTAATTCGCGATCACTACTAAAAATTCATGAAAAACCAATTTTTTTCAAAATTTTGAAAGTTTTGTCTTTGAAAACTTTAAATTGATTTTTACAGAAGCGAGATAGAGCAATTCTGACGTTAATTCGTGATCACTACTAAAATTTCCTAAAAACCAAATTTTTTCATACTTTTATATATTTTGTCTTTCAAAACTTTAAACTCGTTTTTGAAGCCTTTAGAAGCGTTTTAGCGCAATCCTAGCGTTTATTCGTGATCACCACTGGAAATTCCTAAAAGCCTAATATTTTCATACTTTTTCATATATTTTGTCTTTCAAAACTTTAAACTCGATCGTGATCACTAGTAAACTTTCCAAAAAACAAAATTTTTTCATACTTTTTCAAATATCTTGTCTTTTAAAACTTTAAACTCGTTTTTGAAAGCTTTAGAGAAAATCTAGGGTTAATTCGTGATCACCACTGAAATTTCCTAAAAACCAAATTTTTTAATAGCTCAAAGAGCTATTATAATATCAAGCAATGTTTACTAATTTTTAAGCTAAGCTATTAAATTTTTTAAGTAACACATTATGCGTTTTTTCGGGCAGTTCTAAATTTTACCAATTTTATGATTTTTGTTTTCTTTTTATTTTTATTATCATTTCCCCCATATGCTCTTTTTACAAATTCTCTTAAACCAAATATCACCCCAATGTTATTAAAGTAATTTTATTTAGTTTCCTGCATTGAATATATTGTTTTAATGTTTAATATATTAATCGTATTTGTGTATTCCTAAACGACAATGATCAGATGTGCTTAACAGCATTAGACTTATCATTTTGATATCTGTATTACGTGTTCGTCTACGGTATTTGCTTCGGAAGAGTCGTACTTTTGTTCCATCATTCTGGTTTTATTCTATTAATAAATACTAATAACTGGACCTATATTTTAATAACTGATATCTGAGGAGATTGTTGGATTTTGAAATTTCAAACAGAAAATCAAATAAAAGTCTTTTTGATGCAAGCTTTACTTCTCATTTTATTTTTTAATCCTCTAATAACGCATACAGGAACATTGTTTTCTATTTTACAATCGGATGGGCAGTTGACAATTTAACTTTAACAATTCAACTTTAAAAACAATTTAAAAAAAAAGTAAATACTTTGTTTCATCTAAGTCCAAAATATCTCCACCTTGATCTTCAAAATTAAAAAAGTTTTTTTTTTAAAATTTGAGATTAAATGTAATAATGTATCTGTTTTTAAAACATTTGTTTTAAATATTTTTCTTAAACAATTTTCAAAATGTTAAACAATTTCAAAAATTCAAAAGTTGAAATAATTATTCAAAAAAAAACTTTCTGTTTTTTTATTTGTTTCTATTCAGTAATTTATCTTAAGTTATAAAAAAACAATTAATGAAATAATAGTTAGTCGATGCAACTGACTCAGTAGTCAGCAGTACCCTACACCTAAAAATTCTATTTTAAATTTAAAATTCAAAAATTATTTTGCATAGGGACTAATTTAAAATAAAAGCGTAAGTTTTTATTAATATTATAATACACAACTGTACAATTTTGAATATATGTGTTTGGTTTTAAGAGCGTCGTGGGATAGTTATTCGAACCAACTCTTTCATTCATTTAAGATTTTAGGAATATTAAAGGCAAGACAGAACTACCTTGTACATATTTTAAGTTTCTTTCTTTTTAAAATGATAACAGGGAGTTATCCGAGGTACAATTCCGATTCATCCCAAATTTAAATATCCTAGTTCTTCTTTGACTCGATTAGAAGATTCCACAACCCAAATCCATGGTTCAATTTTGGCTCTTTCGTTATTTGCAATCTTCACTATAAATGTCAATAAGATTATTACATTATTATTTTTGAGTTATCGTGTTTTCGGACGGACGGACATCGCTAAATCGATGCAGGATTTGAGGTTGGTCAAAAATATTTAAATAATGTTATATCAAGCTTAATTCCTCTTGGTGATTACAAAACCTGTACCAAAGTTGATTTACCTTTATATCTTTAGGTGTAGGTTATTATTAAATTCAGGACAGCAATATACTAGAGAAGTAATTTTTCGAATTTATACTTGCATTTCTATTAAATATGTTTCCATTTTTAGTTGTCGAAAAAAGAGAATCTGTTTTTAGCACATTTTCAAAAAATTTTGTAAAAATGTGCCTATATAGCTTCACTCTGTCCGTCCGTCCGTCCGTCCCTTTTTACCTACGATTGACAAAAAAATATCAGGAATGGGTAGGTATTGCAATAAAAATAATTTAATGTTAAAACTTTTTTTTGTAGCCCCCCCCGTTACGGAGCTACAGCCCCACAAAGTCGAAAAAAGCCCCATATTTAAACAGTTATAATTAGAGTTTTATAAGGTATATCCCCAACCTGAAAACGGTAACAGACAGCTGTTTTTATAAGCTTTACAAATTTTTAAAAGCCAATTGTATAGGGTTACCATACGGTACTAAAATTTACCGTTATCCAAAACTAAGTTTTGCAAAATTTTTGGTCCCTCATAACTTCGGAACGGCTAAATCTAGAAACTTGAAATTTTGGGAGAAGTTAGATCCTTAGAAATAAGAAAGAGTCAGTTAACAAATTTTTTTTGTCACGCCCCCTCTTTAGGAGCTGTAAGGGGTCGAAAATTGAAATTTTGCTAAAAATTTAGCCTTTAAACACCTATAACTTGAATACCTGTCAAAAATTTTTTTTATTTGTATACAAAATTGAAAGCTCCAAAACGAAAGTTTCAATAAGTGTCAAAGGTTTTTCTTAATTTTGACTTTGTCCGTCCGTCCGTATGTTTACAAAAACTTTTACACCGTTTGAAATAGAGTTAAGAAATTTTAACCACGGGTAGATATTACAAAAAAATTAATTTCGTAGAAGAATTTTTTTCTGTTGCCCCACCCGTTACGGAGCTACAGCCCCCCAAAGTTGGAAAAAGCCCTACTTTTAAATTATTATAACAAGAGTTTTGTTAAGTGTATTTTCAATCTGAAAACGGCAAAATATAGCTGGTTTTATAGGCTTTACAAAAATATAAAGTTTAAATGTATAGGGTAACCATACGGTACTAAAATTTACCATTAAGCTAAACTCAACTTTTGCAAAATTTTTGGCCCCATATATCTTCTAAACGGTTCAACCTAGGGTCTTGAAATTTTGGGAGAAGTTAGGTCCTCCAAAATTAGTAGGACTCGGTTAACAAAATTTTTTTGTCACGCCCCCTGTTTAGGAGCTATAAGGGCTCGAAAATTGAAATTTTGCTATTTTCAACCACCTGTAACTTTAACACCTGTTCAAATTTTTTTTTACAAATATGCAAAATTTACAGCTGCAGCATTATATTTCAACATACGTTAAAGGTTTTTCTTAAATTTGAAAGGGTCTCTTTAAATTGAAGAAATTGTTTGTTAGTTTTAACCATTTTTGGTTAGATAATAATATTATAGGTAAAATTCAAAATTTTGTTAGAGTTCAAAATTGATTTCCTAGAACCGGAAAAAAATGGAAGGGTGAACGCAGGAGGGGGGTGAGTAGATCCATCATAAGTTTGCTAAGCAAAAATTTGGGAACCTTCCCCATTGAAGGGCTACTAGGTCTTCAAAATTAAAACTTTTATGTTCTTATAAAACAGTAACTTATTCACCAGTGTAAGTTTTTCCAAAATTAAACGTTAACATTGAAGCTCCAACATTATATTTTGCACTTATTAACAGGTTTTCTTGAATGCATTGGGGTTGTATTCTAAGTATTTCACTATTAGTCATATAATTAATTATTAATGAAATAAGAAAATTATAATATTATATATTATAATATAATATATATTTTTATAAAAATAAATGATAAAATACTCAGTAAGAAACCGTATGTAATTTTGAAAATGTGCTTTTTAAAAACCCTTGGTTTTTTTCCCTCACTTGTTTTTTTCTAAATACAACTATGTTACAATTTGTATTCATAACAGGACTAGAGATAAATTTAAAGATACTTTTATCTCTGGTTTTTATTATGATTTATCCTGCAGATAATGCATTATGTTCTCATTTTTCATTGGATATTTTACCTTTGGTTTTTTATTTCTTTTTGTGAAAAATCAAGCACGATTTTACCAACTTATTATAAAGGTGGAAATTTTTATACCCGTATGACTATATAGTCCAAGGGTATAATAAATTTGCCATTACGTTTGTGACGCAGAGAAGGAGGGGGGGTAGATATAGACTCAAGTGTATGGATCGGATCAGAATCGAAAAATAAATCGATTTAGCTATGTATGTCCGTCCGTCCGTCCGTCCGTCTGTCCGTCCGTCCGTCCGTCCGTCTGTCCGTCCGTCCGTCCGTCATCACGATAACTCAAAAAGTAAAGGAGCTAGGATTATGAAATTTTCACAAATTCGTTTTTATGCAAAAAACGGAATCGAGTTTGAAATTCAGCCATTTTGGTCCACGGGTTCGAGTACCTGCCATACAACTTCTAATTTTATATGAGCATTACTCTATACCTATGGAAGCTGCGTGTCTGAAATTTTGCCAAAAGTAGTTTAGTATAATGGCCAAAGTTACTGCAAAATTTGGTTGGTCTACTGCAGAGGGTTCGAGTAGCTGCCATACAACTCCTTCTTTTATATGAGCTTTACACTACACCTGATGAAGCTGGGTGTCTGAAATTTTGCAAAAAATAGTTTAGTGTAATGGCCAAAGTTACTGCAAAATTTAGTTGGTCTACTGCTGAGGGTTCGAGTAGCTGCCATACAACTCCTTCTTTTATATGAGGATTACACTACACCAAATGAAGCTGGGTGTCTGAAATTTTGCCAAAAATAGTTTAGTGTAATGGCCAAAGTTACTGCAAAATTTGGTTGGTCTACTGCAAAGGGTTCGAGTAGCTGCCATACAACTCCTTCTTTTATATGAGCATTACTCTACACCTAATAAAGCTGAATGTTTGAAATTTTGCCAAAAGTAATTAACCGGATGATATAATGTATATGTTACGGTCATACGGGTATCCCAGAGTTGACACAGTCTACTCTACTACACTCTTCCTCGTTTTTTTTTTAAATTATGTAAACTTTGTAAGATGTGCAAGGACATCGCGTAAAAGGAAATTAAATTTTAATTTTTTCATATATAAATGTATACAAACAAGTGATGGAAAAAACCAAAAGTTTTTAAAAAGCACATTTTCAAAATTATATAGGGTTTCTTAATGAGTATTTTTTCATTTATTTTTAAACCTGTTAACAAGTGCAAAATATAATTTTAGAAAAATATACACTCGTGCTTACTTTAATGTTTAAGATCTAAAAAGCCTTCAATGGGGAAGCTTCCCAAATTTTTGCTAAACAAACTTGTGATGACTCTCGAGATTCTGCCCACCCCCGTCTTATCCCCAACTTTCCATTTTTTTAGGTTCTAGGGAATCAATTGTGAACTCCACCAAAATGTTGGGTTTTACCTAGAAGTTTATTATCTAAGCAAAAATTGTTAAAAATAAGAGATAGCTTCTTCAATCTAAAGAAACAATTTAAAATTTAAGAAAAACCTTTAACATATGTTAAAATATAATGCTGAAGCTTCAAATTTTGTATCTCACTAAAAAAAATTTTAACAGGTATTAAAGTTACATTTCAATTTTCGAGCTCTTATAGCTCCTAAGCAGGGGGCTTGACAAAAAAATGTTGCTAACCGACTCCTAAAAGATCCTAGTTTAAACCGTTTGGAAGATATGTGTAAAGCAAACAAACACTGAGATAAAATTTATATAAAACTTTATTTTTCGAATTTTGGGAATTTAAAAACTTACAATTTACAAGAATATGTTTTTAAAAAATTAAGTAATATTGTATATGTTTTTTCTTGCAACATTTGAGGGAGTTGTCGTAGAATTATGAAATTTGACAGAACATGGCTTTTGTTGCTTGGAAATAGTCATATTATTAATGCATATAGTAAGTCAAGTTACGACACACTTGATTTGATGAGCAATTACTTACTCAGTTGTCATTTTACTAACATATAACTATTGAATTAACTCTGTATAAAGTTATTGCTCATATTGAGATAAATAATAATAATTATAATGATCACATTAAGATATAATAAATAGAGTGGTATTTAAATTTATACTTATCTGTAATTTGAATCAATCCATTTATGCATATTTTTTCACTTATTTGCAACATACACATAATTACATAGTTCATATATTATACACTTTTTCAAAAAAAAGTATATTGCTGTTTGTGGACAGCTTGTGCCATTCTAATAAGTTAGCCTTGCAGCTTGTTGTGCAGTTCATCTCAAATACTTTTAATTAATTTCTAAGTAATATTATTTATTTTGTTTATATGATATATTTGTATATATCTTTTATTTGTAAATAAATATTATTTTTCAATATTTGCTTTTTAAATAAAAATTTCATGATCCATCTTTTAGTAAGTCAAATGCTGGCCCACTAACCAACCGAATCCACTAACAACAATACACAAAAAAAAATTTTTTTTTTTAAATATGTTCAATATTTTTATACCCGTATGACTATATAGTCAAAGGGTATAATAAATTTGCCATTACGTTTGTGACGCAGAGAAGGAGGGGGGGTAGATATAGACTCAAGTGTATGGATCGGATCAGAATCGAAAAATAAATCGATTTAGCTATGTATGTCCGTCCGTCCGTCTGTCCGTCCGTCACCACGATAACTCAAAAACTAAAAGAGCTAGGATCTTGAAATTTTCGGAAATTTGTTTTCTTGCAATAGCCGTCATCGCTATTTAAATCCAGCCATTTTGGTCCATGGGTTCGGGTAGCTGCCATACAACTTCTTTTTTTATATGTGTATTTCTCAGTACCTATTACACCTGCGTGTCTGAAATTTTGTCAAAATTAGTTTAGTTTTATGGCCAAAGTTTCTGCAAAATTTGGTCGGTCTCCTGCAGTGGGTTCGTGTAGCTGCCATACAACTTCTTATTTTATATGAGCATTACTCTACACCTAATGAAGCTGGGTGTCTGAAATTTTGCCAAAAATAGTTTAGTGTAATGGCCAAAGTTACTGCAAAATTTGGTTGGTCTACTGCAGAGGGTTCGAGTAGCTGCCATACAACTCCTTCTTTTATATGAGCTTTACTCTTCACCTAACAAAGCCGAATGTTTGAAATTTTGCCAAAAGTAATTAACCGGATGATATAATGTATATGTTACGGTCATACGGGTATCCCAGAGTTGACACAGTCTACTCTACTACACTCTTCCTCGTTTTTTAATTTTTTAAATTATATAAAAATGGCACTACATTTTCTTAATTTAAATAAATAACTAAAAATTCTTCACTCACTGATATAAAATTTAATTTTGGTCCGATCACTTTGGAAAAGTAAACTGATTAATTTGATTTCGCGGCAAATGTCAAATTTGAAAAGTGTTAGCACTTAATTTTAATAAAATAGTTGTGACATTAAAATGTATGTAGGGATGGCACTTTCTATTAAATAAAATGACGAAAATGAATACATTTTTTTTAAACTTGATAATTTGAAGTTTGAACTTATTTGTTTTAAATCTCATAGAAATATTTTTGTGACTCCTAATATAGGTTAATTAAAAGAAATTTGCACTAATAAGTTTTGTACTTATACGTCAAAATTTGTATCAAAAAAGGACAATAAAATTTTGAGATTTGAAAATAACGCAGTTTTTGCACTAAATTATTGCAAATGTATTAAATTGCACCCGTTTACAATTTTTAATAAGAATTTCTTAAAAATTTATATAAATAATTATTGATCATTTATAAAAGAATTGATACAAAAATTTTATTCCTATTAAACTCATTAAGAATAAATCTAAAATATTTAAAATAAATAAAATATGATTCATTAATTATAATAACTTATAATTATAATTATTACTTTATGAGACAAAACAACTTAAATTTTTTTACCTTAAAAATATTAAGTAATATCTACGCATTGCGCTCATTTACCGCTATACTTTTGAATTAAATACACGCGCTATATTATCAGTTAATTTAATTCTGTAAAGTCTTTCTTTTTATATATATAGATATATATATATATATAAATATATATAAACGACAGCTTTTAACTTACATAAAAATATATTATATATATATTTAATATATCTTATAGCATTTTAAAAAAAAAAGAAATTTTATTTTTATTCTTTATGGATAAATTTTGTACCAAAGTTTCCTGTTCATCACATTTTCAGGACAAAAAAAAAGTTCAATAAAACCAACTTTGTTACTCAAAGCTCCAGTCACAAAATTTACACCAACATACTAAAAAAAAATTAACATAACAAAGGAAACAAAGGATAAAAAAGGATTTCCCCTTTCCATGTATATATAATATTATATATTTGTAAATTATTAATAAGTTTTGCTTTTGGAAAAAATTTTTAAATTGTCATAAAATAATTAAAATTTGTTTTATACGTCATTACACGTTATTTTTGTTCCGGATGAAAATACAGTTTGCTCGGAATTTTGATGTATTTTTTCATTAAAATTATATTAAAATTATGCCGTTTTAGCACATTTTCAAAAAATTTTGTAAAAATGTGCTTATATAGTTTCACTCTGTCCGTCCGTATGCTTACAAAATTTTTACACCGTTTGAAATAGAGTTAAGAAATTTTTACCACGGATAGGTATTGAAAAAAAAAAAAATTTCGTAGAAGAACATTTTTCTGTAGCCCACCCATTATGGAGCTACAACCCCCAAAATTGGAAAAAGTCCTATTTTTAAATTGTTATAACAAGAGTTCTGTTAGGTGTACATATTTTCAATCTGAAAACGGCAAAAAAGATAGCTGGTTTAATAAATTTTATAAGTTTATAAATTTTTAAAAGGCGAATGTTTAGGGTTGCCCGACGATTCCAAAATTTATCATTATGAAAAACTCAATTTTTGCAAAATTATTTGGGCACACACACCTTCTAAACGATTCAAACTAGGGTCTTGAAATTTTGGGAGAAGTTCAGAAATTAGTAGGATTCGGTTAATAAAATTTGTTTGAAAATTGAAATTTTGCAATTTTCAAACATCTGTAACTTGAATACCTGTTCAAATTTTTTTTTACAAATATACAAAATTTAAAGCTGCAGCATTTTATTTGAACATATGTTAAAGGCTTTTCTTAAATTTGAAAGGGAATTTGAAATTGAAGAAATTGTCTCTCAGCTTTAACCAATTTTGCTTAGATAATAAAATTAGGGGTGAAATTTTGGTGGAGTTCACATTGAAAGGCTACTAGGTCTTAAAAATTAAAACTTTTATGCTTTTATAAAACAGTAACTTATTCACCAGTGTATGTTTTTCAAAAATTAAACGTGAACATTGAAGCTTCTTTTGATCAAAAACAGCGAACAGCAATATGATAAATCGAATATGTTTCGAACGATATAACATCAAGTTCTTAAATAAGTTTCTAAGAATTTAAAAGTGGGGAAGTTTTGATTAAGTTAAAGTTGTATATTAATAAACTTCCTAAGCAAGGGTTTAAAAATATACTTTTGTGGAGCGACTATATTTTGTTATAGCACTTTACATCTTCAAAATTACTTCAAATATATAAAGCCAGTGTTCGGTTGAATCTAGGAATTAATCCTCGTATAAATGTTAAAGCAACAGGAACGGAACTGTTATTCTGTATCGAGAAAAGATTTTAAGGAAGCTATTTCTAATTTAATTTCTTTAAATTGTCGCTGAAACTTCTAATTCTAGGATCACATGTTTTAAACTTTAAAAATATTAACAAGTCAATTCTTTAGATAAAAAGTATTAAGTCAAAAATACAGCCATCCTTTGAAATATCTGTTTAGCAGTTGCATCAAATTTATAATTCATTCAATAGAGCCAGTTTGAATCAAAAGAGAATCATCTTAATCCTTCTATATTCCTACTTCAATTCAATTCGGATGCTTTTGTACCACTATTTTGCTTTCGGAAAGCGCTGATGTTTGTGAATAAAAGTCATATGCTATCCGGAGGGTTATGTTCTCCTCGGGCTTCTTAAATGTTTTTACCTCTCTTTAATTTAACTATTTCAAATTAAGAACTTTAGAAATTTCCTCATTCTACTAGCATATAGAAATACTCCTATTATAGAACTAAAAACTATAAAAAATTCTTTCAAAATTCAATTACCATGATTTTATTCTTTTATTATGTTTAAATGGTAAAAACAAAAGGAAAACTATAAAAAAAATCTAAACATATCTCTTAAATGACTTTAAAATTTTAGACAAAACATCAGAGAATATTTTTCTATTATTTATTTAATATTCTACATTTATTATAACATAAAATATAATATTTTCTTAGCCTTACTTATGTAGAAGTACATTTAAATGAAGGGTTCCTATACTTTAAAAAAAGTTTTTGGAAAACTTTAAAGAAAATATTTGTTAAAAGAAAATCATAATTAAATATTAATTTTCAAAAAAGAACATTTTAAAGAAATAAAACTTAGAAAATAAAATATTTCCTTGGATACTCGTATATTATTTTTGAACATTTTATATTGTTATAAGACTTAGTAATTTTATTTAATTTTGTTATACTATTGGATGTTTTTAATTATTTATTCTTCCCAATTTTGTACTTCCTGTTTTTTTTTACATTTTATTCTTTCAAAAGAATTGACCTAAATGCCGAAATCAGCTTCTCTTCATAGATACAACAACGGCCCAATAAAAGAGTCATCATTTGAATCAGATTTAAAATTTTTGTACACATTAAATGCTTCAGATGGTGTTTGATGTGTTGCATGTCTCCTCATTCCCTCCCCTTAATTTCTGTTCCCATGTCGTCGAAATTATAAACTCTAAGAAGAGCAATAAAGCCTTTGTTAATGGCTTCCCCAAAGTATATTTTGATCTAATAAAGGAATAGTCCCTAAGTCCTTAAGTATAGTTCTAAAGTTCTATTTTTAAATTGTTTAGTTTTTTCGATTGTATAGATTGTATAGATTTTCGATTTACACGTATGTTTTAGGAGTTGTCTATTAAATAGGATAATGTCACTGTCAGTTAGAATTTTACTTTTATTAAACTTTTTTTAATTTTAGTGAACAGTTCAAAAATTGTTATGATATTTTTAAGTAATGCACTTCTCAAACAAGCACTTCTTCATATAATGGAAAAAGCTCAAACCAAGAGGTTTTTGACTGACAAAGTGATTTTCATATTGTTATTTTACTCATTCAATAATTATGATCTTTATTCCAGTACTTTATTTTCTTCATGTATAATAAGTGTTTGATCACTTATATATATTCACATAAGCCCTTCATGTACAAAACCATTTAAATCACATATTTGATTTGAATAAAATTTTATTACTATTTACAAAATTTTTCAAGTCTAGCTTGAAAATAAGGACATGAATTTTGCAGTTTTATAACACCTACATAATGCTGGCATTTTTATTTCGTTAAGTTGTCAATAAGTCGTTAAAGTTAAGTCAAACTAATAATTATATATAGGTACCCGAAATTATACAAACCCGGAATTTTAGGCCCGGATGCGAATCTCAATGAGAATGAAAAAACTCTAATCTGCTTTTGCACTCGATCCAGATACCTTTTCGCCATTGGATTTAACTTAATGGCTTAATTAATAACTGATAATTATATATCTTTAATAAAAAATACATTAATATAACAGCATATACAAATGCAAAATATAAACATATAACTAAATTTAATGAAATAACTCAAAGAAATAGAACGCCGTGTAGCTCCAATACAAAATTAATACAATACTAATAAAATAGTTTAGTGTAATGGCCAAAGTTTCTGCAAAATTTGTATGGTCTACTGCAGTGGGTTCGAATAGCTGCCATACAACTCCTTCTTTTATATGAGCATTACATTACACCTAATGAAGCTGGGTGTATGAAACTTTGCCAAAAATAGTCTAGTGTAGTGGCCAAAGTTACAGTAAAATTTGGTTGGTCTACTGCAGATGGTTCGAGTAGCTGCCACACAACTCCTTCTTTTATATGAGTATTCCACTAAACTTAATAAAGCTGTATGTTTGAAATTTTGCCAATAGTAATTAATCGGATGATATAATGTATATGTTACGGTCATACGGGTATCCCAGAGTTGACACAGTCTACTCTACTACACTCTTCCTCGTTTTTTTAATAAACTTTCTAAAATTTCTTAAAGCATCTTTATTTTCCTTTTTAAAAATTGTAAAATAATTTGGTGCGTAATTTGGGGAAATATTGTTGTTTGTGTTTAAATCAAAGTTCTGGAACGAAACAATGTTGGAATAATTTTGAAACGGTTTTTTTTGCTTTTAATTTTCAGTTCTTCCAAAACATCGGAGATATCTGCGAGTTATAAAAATAAATTTAATTATTATTTTTTTTAATGAAAGATGAATCTGATAAAAAACCAATAAAAACTTTTTAATTCTGGTGGGATTCCAATATTAGACTTTAAAAATAAATGCAAATGCTTTAAAAATAGTTTTTTAACCGCAGTCAATTTAAAGAATCCATATATCTTTTCTTAATAAATTTACAACTAAATAGAATAAACCCAATCTATATAAATAAGGAACCTGCTCTAAAACCTTTCCTATTATAAAACTACTAGCTAATACCCGGTGCGCGTTGCTGCACCTTTCAATGGAGGTTTAATTGAATTTGATGTTACTGCAAAAAGTTAACACAAAAATTACCCACGGTTTACACACGTAAATTTAAAAATGTATGAAAGCAATCTTTTTAAAACGATTTTTCTAAGATTATTCTAGTAATTTTTGAAACTTTCTGTAATTCAAAGCAGTACAAACTATTTTCCAAAATTTGACGTAATTTACTTCCAAAAAATTTTTTTTGACCAAACGTAGGACCGACTGTTAGCAGACTCAACTCAATTTTCAAGTTGCTTCACACATATAAAATTTGAGGTCAACCGGTCAAATCGTTTCTAATTTAGAGTAAAATAACCAAAAAATTAATAAAAAGCTGTTGGGCCGCAATGGGTTAATGCAACTCAATAAAAATTTTTTTTGGGGTTTTCTTTTTAGCCAAAGCAGAATTTCATAAAATTGGACAAAATTTGGACCCAAAATTTTTTTTGACCACCCGTCGGCCCGACATAGGTTAACAAATTCCAAAACTGTTAATAGTGTCTAATCAATTCTTAAAGAGCAACACGTATACAAAATTTGAAGTCAATCGGTCAAACCGTTTTCATTTTAGAACAAAGAAGTTTAAATACTTGCACCACAGCCCCAACTTGGCGGTCCGTTAGAGCAAAATTTTTGGGCCACGATTTCTTTCCGTACCCAAAAACCCCTATATACAAATTTTCATGAAAATCGGCTGTGCAGTTTAGGAGTCTATTCGCTACAAACAAACAAACAAACAAACAAACATACAAACAAACAAACAAACAAATAAACAAACTTTCGCTTTTATATATATAGAAGATAGATAGATATTACAATCTTATATTATCAAAGTGAGATAAATCAGAATTATCTTCACCACAAAGTTTATTCAAAGCTTTACTCCTTATTATATATTATGTATCATATTATATAATACTAGCTAATACTCGGTGCGCGTTGCTGCGCCTCTCAATTGAGGTTTAATTGAAGTTGATGTTACTGCAAAAAGTTAACACAAAACTTACACATGTAAATTTTAAAATGTATGAAAGCAATCTTTTTAAAACGATTTTTCTAGGATTATTCTAGTAATTTTTGAAACTTTCTGTAATTCAAAGCAGTACAAAGTACTTTTCAAATTTTGACGTAATTTACTTCCAAAAAATTTTTTTTGAAAAATCGTAGGACCGACTGTTAACAGACTCAACTCCATTTTCAAGTTGCTTCACACATATAAAATTTGAGGTAAACCGGTCAAATCGTTTTTAATTTAGAGTTAAGTAACGCAAAAATCTATTAAAAGCCACTGTGCTCCACTGGGTTAACGGAACTACACTTTCTCTTTGGGCAAAGCAGTATTGCGCAAAATTGGAAGTAATTTGCTTCCAAATCACTCAACAAAATTGAGGCTTTCTTCTTAGCCAAAGCAGTACTTCGCAAATTTTGACAATATTAGCTTCCAAAATTATTTTGAATTCCCCTATATATAAATTTTCATGAAAATCGGCTGGGCAGTTTAGGAGTCTATTCGCTACATACAAACAAACAAACAAACAAACAAACAAACAAACAAACAAACATACAAACAAACTTTCGCTTTTATATATATAGAAGATTATATATTTAATGCAAAAATGTCAACATCATTTTTATACCCGTTTTATACCCATCATTTTAATACAATTAAGGCTTCGGGTATATTAAAATTAATGTTCCATTTGGAACGCATCGATCTAAACATTCTAGGTATAGTGTCAAAGGAAGAATACATCGGATCAGCATCGAAATGCAAATCGATATGGGAGAGTGTGTCTGTTTGTCCATCTCCGTCCATGTGTCAGCACGGTTACTCAAAAACTAAAAGAGCTAGAATTTAGCAATTCACATAATATCATTTTAAAAGACAATTTCTTTCAGATTGCTTTGTGTTAAAATCAGACCAAGGCTTAGGTGAGCTGCCAGCCAAATTTTTGAATCAATATGAATTTCTTCAAAACTAATAACTGTATATGAAAATTGCACATGTACAGACATATAATTAGGGCAAGCACTTCTATGGAGTTTCAAAATGTGAGAGCTTTATTTTCGGAGAACTACAATACAAGTTTTAGATACTTGCTTACATATCTTCAGAATTATTTACCTCATAAAGCTGAAATTAAAAGTTGGTAAGTAAAGTAATAAGGCAAGAAGCTCCTTTACAAATTTTGATATTTTTTGGACAAAACTAAAAGTGACTGCCATTGAGATTAGAACCAGAGTACATATCATTGCAACTAATAAGGCTTCCAGTTTTAGGAAGCTGCCGTACAAATTTATCAATCTGACATCTGTGAATCTAATGAAGGAGGTTGAAATAGAAAATGGGCATGGTTGGATATTACTCGGACCAAGTCTTATGGTATGTAATATTTTAATTTTTTTGTAAGAGTTTGTTTCATTTTTATGGCTTTTTAAAAAAAAAATTTATCTAAAAGTTGACAAGAGCAACTATAATCTTCCTCGTTTATATTCATTTTTACCTGAGATTTTTTATTTCTACGAATATATTTATTATATAATATTTATTAAATATATACTTATATATTATAATACATATATATAAATAAATATATATATTTTACTTTTGACTATATTTTATCTTGACAATGGTTCACCTGAATTCTTTGTTTCTTCTACATGACTTAATCTTTATTCTTTTTACTTTTAGTATTAAGATGTCACCTGTGAAATACTAAAAAAAGTTATTCAACTTTTGGAAAAGAAAACATGGTTTACCGTTATTATTAATTTATACGGTTTTTTGACCTTTTTTAAAAAGATTTTTTTTTTTCAAGGATTGCATTTTTTACCAGCAAATTTTGGCAAAACTTCCGCAAAGGGGTTGTGAGCTATCACGATGACGTCATCACATAACGGTACTAAATATCTCAAAGTTTCCGAATATATATACCATTAGTGGCGATGGCGCCATCTAGTGGTCGAAAAATACATTACAAAAATTTCCTAAGATTTTGTAGCATTTTAATTAAAATGCTATATTTTTCCTGTAAGACCATAAACTAGAACCAACATCATAAAATATTGTAGAGAATGATATTGCCTTTCATATAAATCCGGTTTCATCTGAATCGGTGCTACCGTTTTTAAGATATTGCAATTTAAAGTGAAAATTTAAAAAAAAAAAAAAAAAAATCAAACTTTCAAAAAAACTACTATAACTGTGAAATTTTCAAAAACACCCTGTATTATTATTATACTATTAGAAAGGTCTCTTAAAACTCTTTCCAACGGTATATAATAAGTATGGCATATGTTGACAAATAGCCCCACCAGAGAACATAAATGCAAAAATGACGCAACAATTTTATTAAAAAATACATTTTCATACTTTATTTGTCATAAATTTATTTTGCCTTTTTGGCAAATTTAAAAATGTAAGAATGCATTTTAGGTTTGGATACAATATTGAGTTTGGTTCTGACAATTTGTTTTGAGGGATTTTGGAGGTGACAACCTCAAAGTTTTAAAATTTTTTTTATTTAAATATGTATGTAAAAATATAATTAGAAAGGCCCTTAGGCTACAAAATCAGAAGTAATTTTATTTGTGAAAATAGAAGCAATTTAATTTTCCAAACTTTTTTATTTAAATAGTTAGGAAGGAGTTTTAGAGTTGGTTTCAAAAGCAGGGTTTTACGCTTTTTCCAGAATATTTATATATGTGTATATGTGGGATTCTCAATTAGGAGGGATTTTAGAGTTGGATTCAAAAGCAGGATTGCCGCTTTTTCCAGAATATTTATATATGTGTATATGTGGGATTGTTAGTTGGATTCAAAAGCAGGGCTTTACGCTTTTTCCAGAATATTTATATATATGTGTATATGTGGGATTCTCAATTAGGAGGGATTTTGGAGTTGGATTCAAAAGCAGGATTGCTCCCTTTTCCAGAATATTTATATTTATTAATTAGGGTTGATTATTTTTTGTATGAAATATCTATGCCGAATTCTCATACCATTCTTTTCATTATAGTGTTGGATTCAAAATCTAGTTTCAATAATTGAGTTAGCGGGGGTTCAGGGGCGGCAGCCCCCGTAATGAAAATATAATATTATTTAACATGTTTTATTACAGTGTATTAAAAAAAATTAGGAACTTATTAATTTTTTGAATGAATTAGGTATCCGAATTCTTATACCATTCTTTTCATTTTACTGTTGGATTCAAAATCTAGCTTCAATAATTGAGTTAGCGGGGGTTCATGTAATGAAAATATAATATTATTTAACATGTTTTATTACAGTGTATTAAAAAAATTAGAAACTTATTAACTTTTTTAATGAATTAGGTATCCGAATTCTTATACCATTCTTTTCATTTTAGTGTTGGATTCAAAATCTAGCTTCAATAATTGAGTTAGCGGGGGTTCGGGGGCGACAGCCCCCGTAATGAAAATATAATATTATTTAACATGTTTTATTACAGTGTATTAAAAAAATTAGAAACTTATTAATTTTTTTAATGAATTAGATATCCGAATTCTTATACCATTCTTTTCATTTTAGTGTTGGATTCAAAATCTAGCTTCAATAATTGAGTTAGCGGGGGTTCGGGGGCGGCAGCCCCCGTAATGAAAATATAATATTATTTAACATGTTTTATTACAGTGTATTAAAAAAAATTAGGAACTTATTAATTTTTTGAATGAATTAGGTATCCGAATTCTTATACCATTCTTTTCATTTTAGTGTTAGAATTTGTATCAATTTTACTATATGGCTTTATTTGGTAAAATTTTAGAAAATGATATGGCTTTATTTCGCATTCAAATGCATTCAAATGCGAAATAAAGCCATACGTAAAAAAACTCTCGATATGGCTTTATTTCGCATTTGAATGTTGTACGGTTGTTGGAACAGTATAAGCGTAATTTTATATCCAACTCAAAACCCTGTCAATCTTCAAAATCTTAGTATATAAATATTCTGGAAAAAGCGTATAATTCTGACTTTATAACCAACTCTAAGGTCCTTTCTAATTATACTTTACATACATATAAATACCTCAAAAATCCTCTAAACAAAACCCAACTCAATATTGTATCAAACTATAAAGTACATTCTTAAATTTTAAAATAAATATTTCAAATGGAAAACAAAAAGGCAAAATAAATTTATGACAAATAAAGTATGAAAATGTATTTTTTAATAAAATTGTTGCGTCATTTTTGCATTTATGTTCTCTGGTGGGGCTATTTGTCAACATATGCCATACTTATTATATACCGTTGGAAAGAGTTTTAAGAGACCTTTTTAATGGTATAATAATAATACAGGGTGTTTTTGAAAATTTCACAGTTATAGTAGTTTTTTTGAAAGTTTGATTTTTTTTTTTTTTTTTTTTAAATTTTCACTTTAAATTGCAATATCTCAAAAATGGTAGCACCGATCCAGATGAAACAAGATGTTTATGAAAGACAATATCATGCCCTACAATAGTGTAAGATGTTTGTTCCAGTTTATTGACTAACAGGAAAAATATAACATTTTAATAAAAATGTTACAAAATCTTAGGAACATTTTGTAATGCATTTTTCGACCACTAGATGGCGCCATCGCCACTAATGGTATATATATTCGAAAACTTTGAGATATTTAGTACCGTTATGCGATGACGTCATCTTGATAGCTCACAACCCCTTTCCGGAAGTTTCACCCAAATTTTTATGTAGATAATAAAATATATAATTTTATTATTTACATAAAACTAAAATAGTTTTTAAAATATATAAATTTTATTTTTAAAAATTCAATTAAGTATTTTACTTGAGGCGTCTATAAGTCAAAGCTTTTATTACTTGATGTCCTTTATTTATAATAAAAAATATTTTGGAGAGTTTCAGAAGAAATATAAAGTTCTCCCAGAGTAATCGTATGAGATTTCTTTGATTAGTTTTATATTTAAACTAACCGAATCCTCTCCCATTATGAATTCTCTCCGAAATTTATCGCCATTTGCGCCGTGCCCCCGCCTTTGTTACACACCATTTTTCACGTATTAAAACATTGACTGCGATAAAAAAGCGATACGGAATAAGTTCCATTGAAATAACTTCGACAAATTAAACGTAAATTAAGTAAGTTCGAAAATATTTGATATTATTTAGCTAATCAATTTCATTTTTAATGTTCGACTAATTTATTTTATGTTCGAAATATGTTTGATAAAATTATAAAAAAACAATAATGAAATATCTTCGAAAAGAAAATGAGTAAACTAGAAGAGGTTTTACAGTTGGCTTTTAGCTCAGAGTTATACTCTTTTTCGAGAATATTTCTAAATATTTTGGAAAAAGCGGCAATTCAGGCGAACTGTAAAATCCCTTCTGATTCATTCATCCCTTCAGTTCCACATATTCATGTATATTCATATCTTGGAAAAAGGGAAAAACTTATTTTGCCAACTCTAATAAGTGAACTTAGTTAAATAAAATTTTTAAGAAAATTATCAATAAATTTAATTAAATTAATCTAAGATTCATACGTCCTTTTGCCTATCAAGGAACTACATTGAAAAATATCGATTTAATTTTAAAAAACTTAAGCCGGCCAACATTTGTATCTACACTCAACACATATATAATTTTATTGAACATATTTCGAATATAAAATAAATTAGTTGAACATTAAAAATGAAATTGATTCGCTAAATAATATCAAATATTTTCGAACTTACTTAATTTACATTTAATTTGTCGAAGTTATTTCAATGGAACTTATTCCGTATCGCTTTTATAAATACTATGGAAGAACCAATAGCTATTCTAAAGATATTAACAAATTATTAAATTCAGTCAATGTTTTAATACGTAAAAAATGGTGTGTAACAGAGGTGGTGGCACGGCGCAAATGGCGATATTTCTATTTTGAATATTACATGCATTGAATCATTGAAAAGCAATACAAATTTTTGCGAATTTTAATATCTTTTGAAATTTCAACTATAGGTATTTCCCATTGATAGTGTTTATCACTAGAACAAGTCCTGCTTACAATTAATACTAAAAGTAAGTAAACATGTAGTGTATACACAGTTTCTAAATATCTGTTTTTTGTTTTTTTAAATTATTAAATGGGATTTAAATCTTGTTTTGACAAAAATAAACAGACCGTGGTGAAAATAAGATTTTATTTCACGTATATTCTTTTTATATATTGTATTCATCTGGTTTTCATGCATGGTATTTTATTAGTTTGTAGCACATTTTCGAAAAGATTTTTTGTTTTACAACTTTGGAATCGGTGCAGGGTCAAAACTGCCAAAGTCATAAGTCCCTAAGGGTCAATTTTGATTTTCAATAAACCTAAATATGCTTCCTAATATAGTATCTCGCATAGATAAATATATAAATAAATATTGCTGTACATCTGATATTTTGCTTATATATATTTTTGTATTATCATGCTTTTAATTATAAAGATCAGAGAAGACTTTTAGATTTCCTAAAGGGACTTGTGACCCACTTGTAAAGGGACTTATGTCCCACGTAAATATTTTAAATTGGGTCATAAGTCCTTTAGGGATTTACGTCCCATTAAGTGAGCCATAAATTCCTAAGGGCCTTATGACTCTGGGAGTTCTGACCCTGCACCTTTGGAATCATTTAACAAAATGGTGGTTTGGGCTAGGAAACACACTATTTAAATTTGTAATTATATAAATTTTGTTTTTTATGGAAATTTTAAAGAGTTAACAATGTTCACACATTTAACTTTGGAAAAAAATTTAAACAGGTGCCTAAATTACTAGGGTTTAAAAACAGAAAATTTTTAATTTTTAATTAACTCTTTTGAACTATTTTTTTTTGAAATTAAGAAATTTTTTGATATTTTGCAATTAAGTTTTAAAAATAATGGAGAATTTACTTAGTTTAAAAATTAAAATGGATTCGGGAACCTGCATTAAAAGTTTTCACTTTAGAATTATTGAATTCCTAAAGTTTTTTAAAAGTTTGTCAGATCTTTTAATTATATATATATATTTTTCAAAAATTTTAAGAAATCTTTAGAGCTATGAGAATTACATAAATACAAGTCATAATTAGTTCTATCAACTGTGTGATAAAAACTGACCTAGAAGTATGCAATATTTTTCTATATTTTATTTAGTTTTTATAACGAGTCAAACTGTCACACTGTTCGCTTACAGGGAGAAGAACTCAAATGAAAATAGTTTAATAAGTAAGTTTTGGTGGATGGATGGGATATTTAACAATTTCCTTTAAAAAACGGACAATATTGAAATTTTAAGGATTTAATTTAAAATGAAAAACTTAAAAGGGAAAATTATATTTCCTTTATCAAATGTTTGATGAGCTTTGATCTATAAGTCAAATAAGTATATTAATTACCTAAACAAAAATATGAGAATTATGCTTATTTGATAAATGTATCATTTGATGATATTACTCAAAATATTTTCCAAGAATTTTTTTGGGAAAAATATTATTTTTATATTCTCTTTTGGAAATCATTTAAATATATTGTTTTTAATTAATTAAATTAAAACTTTTCAAGGATTTTTCCCACAAATTACTTAATTCTTTTACAAACTTAGTTAGGAAAAATAAAATATATATGTAAATAATTAGAGGAAGTTTGTTGAATGTGATTAATTTTAAATTATAGGACTGTAATCATAAGGCTGAATAATGAAAAATCTGAGATATTAACAAGAGTTGAATTTATAACGTTATCTTTTATCAAAGACTCGTATTTTTTTATATCAAACTTAATTTTAAAGCAAGGCCTTGCGAATTTTCTGATGTGACATGTATAAATTTTATATTATGACATAAGCTATGGAGATATACATCTTAAATTATATTATTTTATTAGAAATGATCTGACCTTGGTTTGAACCCGAGACCCTCCCATTGAAACTTCGATGTCACCAGCGATCTTATAACTCGAATAAGAGTCAAAACTACTTGGAGAATTATGACTCACGAGGAGTGTACTTTCGGTTTTTTTTTTCGAGTATAACTCCAGGACTTTGGTCACTTGAACGTTGTTAGCTTTGATACTATTACCATTGTTTTAAGATTTGGATTCATATTCAAGATTTTCTTCATTGGAGCAATATTTAATTACAATATAAGAATAAATATATATATATAATATAGAAATAGAATATATATATACATATAATATGTCCGGAATATTTTAGCTCAATGTGTTTAGAAAAAAATTTTGGAGTTTCGGGGATTATTTATATTTCTTAATCAAAAACTCGTCATCAATATTAAATCAAAAGTGCTGAATATACTTTGACTTTCTAATACTAGATTTGCTTTTTAATTTTAACTTAAGCTTCTCAAAGTTTTATAATTAAAAGTTTTTTTTTGCATACAGAAAATACATGTAAAGTTAAAAATATTTTTAAAACTAAAGTCATACTAAAGTATAGTTAATTAAATTTTCTTTAAAACTTTTTAATATACTTACTAAATATCGTTTTTAAAATTTATATTCCCAAAAAAAAAAAGTTTAAATTAAAATAAAAAGTATCTACATTTATAATCTTCTTATATGTGGATCATAACCTTTCATTTTTTATACCCGAATGACTATAGGTCAAAAGGGTATACTAAATTTGCCATTCCGTTTGTGACGCAGTGATGGAAGATTGGTATTTATAGACTCAAATGTTTGGATTCAAAAGTTTGTGTAAAATTTGGTTGGTCTACTGCAGTGGATTCGAGTACTTGTCCTACAACTTCTTGTTTTATGTGAGCATTACTCTATACCTAATAAAGTTGGATTTTTGAAATTTTTTCAATAATTGGTTCGAAGAGCTGGCTTTCAACTTATATTTTTTTTTTTTGTAACTAAAAGCCTACAATATATTGTGTTGTTAAAGTTTTGCCGAAAGTAAATAACCGAATGATATAATGTTTATATTACGGTCATACGGGTATCCTAGAGTTGGCATTGTCTACACTCCTACACTCTTCCTCTTTTTATTAAATAAAAAAAAAAATATTTTAAAATTTTAATAAATTTTACTTTAAATAATATTTAAAACATGTTAAGACTTCTGACATTTCAAAATTTTATCTCAAAATGCAGAATCAGTCAACAGCAGATTAGTAACAAAAAAAAAACAACAAATAAAATGGAAAGGATTATACCTGTTCAAATCATCTAGATAAGATAATCAACAATATACCTACTGCCTTTTAAAAAATCCAAAAACAAAATTGATGTAATAATTCAAAACTTAATGAATCGTAATTCTGCAATCAGCAAGTTATAAACTGGCTAATCAGATTGAAATTAACAGAGATCGTTCATAGTGAAGGTAATTTAAGAAAACTTTATCTATTTAACCCCTGCGGAATAAAACGAAATTGGAATAAAATTCCATCACTATTTAACATGTGGTTTTCTCCCGGACAAAATAAAAATATTTTTTTAAATTTCGTTCCGGAGAGAACAAAAAGAATTTTGCTCCGAAGAACTTATGCAAATTGCCCAAAAAAAAAAATTATTTTCGGTACAAATCCGATTCAAAGTTTAAATGACGGTCCAGACCTCGCATCATAGGATTCAGAAGTAGAACCGAGAAGTAAGAAATTAAGAAAAAGTCCCAAAAAGTGGCACCATCATTTTTGGGAGCTTTTGTTGGGAGGCCTTAAGGGTCAAACTTTTTCAATTTTTTGTTGTATTTAAGTTAGTTTGTATTTTTCTAAAAAATCGGTGAATACCTATTTTAAATTATATCTGTCCGGCCAACCTTTCATTTGTTATTTTGTTTCATTCCGGACCCCATGATTTGAACAATATCCGCTCTACCCTTGGTATTACTTGTAAATTTAATAAAATCAAAACTGCATCATAGTTCAAGTGTGAACATTGTATCATATTGATTTTGATATTTGAATTTTCTAAAAAATGAAATTCGAATCTGATGGGATTTTCAATTCAAATATTTGATATTATTTACATCTCAAATATAGTATCTAGAAAAGTATGAGACAACATTACATAAAATCGGAAAGTAAACTTAGATAAAGCATATTTTGGAATAGCCATTTTATATTTTGACAAATATTTAAATTTATATTTTAATAAAAAATTTTTGAAAAATAGAATGTCTTAACAAAATATTTCAAGTTTCTATCATTACTTACTTTCGTGGTTATACATATTAGATCTTGGGAGGCGTATAAGAGGTACCCGAACCACCAATTCAATTCCTTTCAAAGTTATATTAACATACTTGAATATTTTACTTTTTTTAGTTTCGGAGATATTCTCATTTACCTTGCCTCGTTCGGAAGCATCCAGAATCCGAAGTTATCGTTAAACTCTGCCGTTCTGTAAAAATTTTATGAAAATAGCTTCATTTGTTTTTGAGTTATTGTGAGAATGAACTGGCAGACAAACATTCTTACTAGGGAGTATGTACCACTTACACAAAAATCAAACAAGTACCTTTTCTTCATTGATTGATTTCCGTTGATTAACTATAGTGTCTGGTTGATTACCTGTTTTAAATTTTAATCTCTGATTTTGAACATAATATTGCTTTCAATTATTTGTGTATATATTGTTATAAGAACCGCTCAAATTCATATGTCACTGTATCAAATTTTATAATCAACACAAAGCAAATACCGTTATGTAGTAAAAGATCCTTTATCTTATGAAAAATAAATGCAATTTACTTTTCACATCATTGTTATTAGTCGGATATTATCATTTTAAAATTCTGAAAAGAGGTAAATGGTTTTATAAAAAAATAATTTAATTTTTGCGGTTTTAATTTTAGCAAATTTTTAAAAACTAACCGTGTATTAGTGTATATATTATTAAATGGGCAATTCTGAAAAAACCCAATCTCGTTGTTTTCATTTTTTTTTCGGAATAAAAGTTCTCGAACGAACAACATCCATTGTTTATCATAATATGAAAATATTTTTACAATCTGTTCTTTTGCGTGAATTTATAATCGCCTTTATTCCAAACGAAAATAATGAAGAAACTTTCAGGGCCTTATTGCACCAACAACCTATAAATAATAAAATAATCAAATTATCATTAGCTTTATATTTGACAACAAATCAATGAAATTTGATTGGTGATAAGTGTTGGTACAATAAGGCCCAAATAATTGTTTTATTTCTTTCACAAAATATATAATGCCTTGATATTAGACAGAGAGATAGTAACTTAAGAAATCTTTGATTATTAAATCACTCACTCTTCAAAAAAAAAAAATTATTATTTGATTATGTCACAAGCTACCATATTAGTGGTTTATATATAATATGGCTACCTACCCCGAGTATCTATGTATTCCGTGATAGTATAATTTAAACATAAAGGCTGGATGGCACAGTGTTCAGTGTGCCGACTTTGTATGCGAAAGGCCCCGGTTCGAACCCCATTAAAAGTGAAAAATCTTTGTTTTTGTTTTCGAATCGACTCAGCTACCATTCGCCATTGGGTTTAAATTAATGGCTTAATCAATAATTAATAATTATATATCTTTAATAAAAAATACATTAATATAACAATATTAACAAATACAAATTATAAATAACTAATTTAATCGAATAATATAACTCACAGATATAGAATATCATAAAACTCAAATCCAAAATATTACAATATAAACAAAAATAGAACACTTTTCTACATGTTTTAGGACCCCATAATATCTCCTATTTAAATTGTGTGTGAAATTCATTAAAATCAATTCTAATAAAACAAATATAATATGACCCACTGTTCCAAAATGTACCTATGGTAAAGACATGCTTATTAGCCTAGTATTTGAACAGTTAGTATTTAAAAAAAAACAAATATAAATCAATCACCTAAATGGAAAAATAAGGATAAGAATCAAGATAATGAATTATTATTCTTTTTGTTGCCATCGAAATTACAATTTCCAACAAATTCCAATTCAATATTTATTTGATTGAACGGTAAAAATTACCTTTAATTATAATTTTATTAAGTTAATTTTAAATTAAATAAGATTAAATATTTACAACTATACTAAATTTCAAAGAAATTTAAAGAAAAACGAGGAAGAGTGTAGTAGAGTAGACTGTGTCAACTCTGGGATACCCGTATGACCGTAACATATACATTATATCATCCGGTTAATTACTTTTGGCAAAATTTCAAATATTCAGCTTTATTAGGTGTAGAGTAATGCTCATATAAAAGAAGGAGTTGTATGGCAGCTACTCGAACCCTTTGCAGTAGACCAACCAAATTTTGCAGTAACTTTGGCCATTACACTAAACTATTTTTGGCGAAATTTCAGACACCCAGCTTCATTTGGTGTAGTGTAATCTTCATATAAAAGAAGGAGTTGTACGGCAGCTACTCGAACCCTCAGTAGTAGACCAACTAAATTTTGCAGTAACTTTGGCACATTACACTAAACTATTTTTTGCAAAATTTCAGACACCCAGCTTCATCAGGTGTAGTGTAAAGCTCATATAAAAGAAGAAGTTGTATGGCAGCTACTCGAACCCTTTGCAGTAGACCAACCAAATTTTGCAGTAACTTTGGCCATTATACTAAACTACTTTTGGCAAAATTTCAGACACGCAGCTTCCATAGGTATAGAGTAATGCTCATATGAAATTAGAATTTGTATGGCAGGTACTTGAACCCGTGGACCAAAATGGTTGAATTTAAAACTCGATTCCGTTTTTTGCATAAAAACGAATTTGTGAAAATTTCATAATCCTAGCTCCTTTACTTTTTGAGTTATCGTGATGACGGACGGACGGACGGACATACATAGCTAAATCGATTTATTTTTCGATTCTGATCCGATCCATACACTTGAGTCTATATCTACCCCCCCTCCTTCTCTGCGTCACAAACGTAATGGCAAATTTATTATACCCTTGGACTATATAGTCATACGGGTATAATAAAGCGAGTGATTATATCTAAAAATTAACTGTAAATAGACTGCGAAGTCATTGGTGGCTTTATTAATTTGAACTTTGACAACAATGTTATATAACTACACTGAGATAATTTTAAATAAAATACACTATAACGGTACATTTGTGTTTAATATCTAAAAACTTTTTTTTAACTTTACAAACAATATACCTAAAGTCAATAATACAATATTTTTTTATTAAATTAATAATAATCTCTACTTCCCTCTAAAGTTACATATTTATCTCAGCGTTAAACAATATTAAAAATATTTAACTGTGTATAATATAACAACCATCCATTATATTATTTAGAATATCTTTCAATGTTTATATTAAATTTTCATAAAGAGAAATTGAAGAGAATTAATGTAAAAGAATATAGCTATCCTCTCTTATAACTATAATATAATATGTTAACTGTTATTTTATTAAATTATATTTCAACAAAAAAGCAGCGTACAATGTATTTTAATAAACTGAATAGATTTCTAAAGCCAAGACCATTTACAGTTATTTGAATACAATACAATCAAACACCCTTATCAAAAAACAAAATGTAAACATAACATAACCTAAAAATAAGAAAATATTAAATTTTTGTTTTTATTATTATTATTAAATAAACAAATCTGTTGAATGTTTATTAATTTTCTTATATTTTGTTTTTTTTTTGAAATTTTACAGAATTTATAGTTGCAAAATTATGTATATAAAACAAAATTTCCGGGTCTTGTTTACATATAAACACTATAAATTGCCTATAAATACCCCACTTTACATAATATATTTTGCATATACATTATTATATAGAATCTAATATTTTGTGTATGCGTGTCTTACATTAGGTATATAATGTATTATAAAGATACTATTACATTTTGTATATATTCGATAATTAATCCAAAGTATATATTATATTTGCTTTACTATATAATAAAATACATAATACAAATTCTGCAACAGAGAGAAATTTAAAAATCTCTAAAGCAAGACAAAAGATGGAACAATATAATCTACTCTTACACGAAGAAGTTAAAAAAAATGAACTCAATTTTTTTTAACTAATTTTAACGGTGCATACTCTGTTTCTGTTTTAAATTTAATGCAAAATGAATACAAGAATTTATATGTAACAGTGACACATACCCAGTATAATGAAAATTTGAATGTATGCTTAAAAAACTATTTTTGATCTATACAAATTCAGTCTCTCTGTGAATCTTGAGTTGTCAAGACGTTATTTGGCGATTTACAAAAAAGATAAAACTGAGTCACGTTTAAAATGGAAAAGTCGTATTAAACTATACAAAAACCTATTAGCGTAAACTTAATGTTTAAATAACAGTTATAAAACACGTAATAATAGAATATTCTATATTTAATTATTTAAATAAATTAAAAAATTTAATTTTACTATAACGGTATTAAAAAATTTATACGTAGTAAATTTTATAGGTTTCAAAATTAAAAATTTATACTTTTGAAATAAGATAAAAAATTTGAAATTAAATAGATATAAAATATATAGTAAACCAAATCACCAATTTACCACCTGATTTTGACAGACTTAAATTAATTAACTTGAGGTCTATTACGTCTAGAAGAATTATTAATGAAATTGTACTTATTGTATAAATTTGATATGATGAAAGTGAGTCAACCGGATCTTTATTTGAGTTAAGATCTTTTGTAACATTTGAGAACGTCCTAATAAAATTTACAATAAATATTTTATTACAATTTATAACTTATTAAATATTTTATCTAAGACTAAATTATATATATATAATATATATATAGGCTATAGGTCAAAAAGGTATGCTTATATTTGTCATTATGTTTCATAGGCAGAGAAGGAGGGGAGTAAATAGAGCCTCATAGGTATGGATTGGATCAGAATCGAAAAAAAAGTCATTTTTTTCAAAAAAAAAAAGAGAGCTAGAATTCTCTAGAATTTTCACAAAAATGCAATAGCTGTCATCGCCATTGAAATTCAGCAAGTTAGTTCCGCGTGTTCATGTAGTTGCTATAACAGCGTTTAATATGAAAATAGCTCTAAGCTGGAATTTCAAATTAAAAAAGTAGTTTATGGCCTAAGATTGTGTAAATTTTAGTTGGGGTTGTGCATTGGGTTCGCGTAGTTGCCATACAACTTATTTTTTATTTGAGCATTACTCTAGTTATTTTTAATTGACAGCTTCTGAATAAAATTAAGTTGGTGTAGCGGAAGAGGTTTCTAACCGAATAATATAATGTCGATATTACGGTCATACCAGTATCCCACAATTGACACAGTTTGCACAACGACACTCTTCCTCGTTTTATTTATAAATATATACATAAATAAATAATCAAATAAAATAAGTCCAAAGTAAAAACAGTAAAAAGTGAACCAAAAAAAAAGGATATAAAATATAAAATAAAACTCTTAGCCAGGATTTGATCATTTATTTTGTCTTCTCTACTTTTTACTTTTGTTTTAGATTTGGTTATTTTTTGAGGTTATAACTTATATTATAATATAAATCTATATACTTATAACATATATACAAAATAAAAAGCAGAATAAAAAACAAACAAAAGATATAAAGTTTTTTTTAAGGTAAATATCAGAGTTGTGAATATATTTTTATTAAATAAATTGTATTTACTTGTATTTACATACTTTTAGGGGCTGAGTTTTTTTCCGTTCCTTATTTTGTTGTTAAAAAGAGGGAAGAAGCAATTCATTCTTCTGTTTAAACTTTGCTAAGATTAAAGATATTTTTATTATACCCGTATGACTATATAGTCAAAGGGTATAATAAATTTGCCATTACGTTTGTGACGCAGAGAAGGAGGGGGGGTAGATATAGACTAAAGTGTATGGATCGGATCAGAATCGAAAAATAAATCGATTTAGCTATGTATGTCCGTCCGTCCGTCCGTCCGTCCGCACGATAACTCAAAAACTAAAAAAGCTAGGATTTTGAAATTTTCGCAAATTCGTTTTTTTTCAATAGCCGTCATCGTTATTTAAATCCAGCCATTTTGGTCCATGGGTTCGGGTAGCTGCCATACAACTTCTTTTTTTATATGAGCATTACTCTGTACCTATTACAGCTGCGTGTCTGAAATTTTGCCAAAAGTAGTTCAGTTTTATGGCCAAAGTTTTTGCAAAATTTGGTTGGTCTAGTGAAGTGGGTTCGAGTAGCTGCCATATAACTTCTTATTTTATATGAGCATTACTCTCCACCTAATGAAGCTGGGTGTCTGAAATTTTGCCAAAAATTGTTTAGTGTAATAGCCAAAGTTACTGCAAAATTTGGTTGGTCTGCTGCTGAGGGTTCGAGTAGCTGCCATACAACTCCTTCTTTTATATGAGCATTACACTACACCTAATGAAGCTGGGTGTCTGAAATTTTGCAAAAAATAGTTAAGTGTAATGGCCAAAGTTACAGCAAAATTTGGTTGGTCTCCGGCAGAGGGTTCGTGTAGCTGCCATACAACACCTTCTTTTATATGAGCATTATATTTCCCCTAATAAAGCTGGTATGTTTGAAATTTTGTAATTAACCGGATGATATAATGTATATGTTACGGTCATACGGGTATCCCAGAGTTGACACAGTCTACTCTACTACACTCTTCCTCGTTATACCCGTGCATACATATATGAACATCGGGTATATTAAAATTACTCCTCCGTTTGTAACGCATCGAAATATAAGAGCTAGATATAGTGTCAAGGGTACGTATCGAATCAGCATCGAAAAGTGAATCGATCTAGCTATGTGTGTCCGTCCGTCCGTCCGTCAGCACGATAACTCAAAAACTAAAAGGGCTAGAGTCTTGAAATTCACACCAAGTCATTTTTAGACAATTTCTAGGTTCCCTATTGTTTTTGGTTAAAATCGGACCAAGGCTTCGGGGAGCTGCCATACAACTTTTTTGCACCAATATGAATTTCTTCAAAACTATTTATACTACGGGGTGAAAATTACACACGATTACACACACAGTTTTATAATAATTCCGGCACTTATATGAAGTTTCAATATGTTAGGGCCCCATTTTCGGGGGGCTACTGCCATACAACTTCCTTGCACCAATATGAATTTCTTCAAAACTAATTATACTACGCGGATGAAAATTTCACACGGTTAGTTATATAATGAATCGAGCACTTATATGAAGTTTCAAAATGTTAGGGCCCCATTTTCAGGGGGCTGCCATACAAAGTTTTCGATTCAATAACTGTGAATCTAATAAAGCTACAAGGTTAAAATTAAAATTGGGCAGGTAAATTAATAGGGCAAGTTAATTGGCAAAGTTGGACATCACTCGGACCATCGGAATTTTAGGGTGGGCCAATTTTTTTTTGTTTTTTGTTTTTTTTTTTTTTTTATTTTTTTTTAAGCTAAAGTTATGGGACAATGAATGAAAATTTTGTTTTTTTTTTTTGTTAATTTTTTTTTTTTTTTTTTACGTCAAAATTATGGGGTAATGAGTTAAATGTATAAGGGAAGTAAATTACGGTTTATTTTATACACCATAGTAGGTATGCACGGGTATTTAAAAGTTGACAAGGGCAACTATAATCTTCCTCGTTTTTCATTATATTACTAAAAAAATATTTCTTCTTTTTTGTTTTACTACCTTTTCTTTAACTGGTATTAATTGTTTGTAGTAATTAAGTTAAATTTTTTTTTAAATAAAATTTCAAAAAATTTCGCAAAAAAAAAGGGTAGAAATTTTTACTTTTTTTTTTCAAACGATTTTCATGAAAAAATCTAAAAAATAATAATTTTAAATTAAACAATTAAAATTAAAAGTAATTATTATCGTAAAATATTTTTTTAATTTTTTGTTTCTACATATTATAGAATAAAAGTAGGTTTATTTCAATAATATTTACTGGGTTATTAACAACTTAGGTAGAGCAAATATGGGTTTAAAATTGTAAATAATTAATATTTATTTCAACAATTTTATTATTTGAACTCCTTTAAGGATACTAAAGATTTTTTTTTGTAGTTTGTTCTTTTTTAGCTTTTAGTAAAAGGGTAACTGTTTAACTGTTAGACTAATACAAAACTCCTAAACTTCATTAAAGATTTTCCGACGGGAAACCACGAGGGCAACAGATGCTCATCCCTACACAGTTCAGTTAGCCAAATAGCGTAACACGGTTTATGGAAATTCATGCGCACATCTTATCATGGAACCATGCTCCACAAAATATTGATAATGTATATATGTAAGATTTAACCAATTTTAAGAAGAACATTAACATCTTCTTCTAAATATTCCATCCAATTTTCCTAATCCCTCATAATCCAGAAATTCTAAATAACATCCACCATAATCCTAAATCCTTCCATATTCCTGTAACCAAACTGTACAAGTGTATCACAGGTTTCCTCCTAAAGTTTGGTTCAAAAAGGGTGTGGTTTTGGAGCGTTATAATCACACACTACCTAAAGAAACACCGCATAGTTTCAATGGATGGCTTTCGAGCTTTACATTCCTTCGTAAAAAAAAAAAGATGGTATTTGATTGTAATTTGTGACATATTAAATTCATATTATATTAGGATTGGTTTTAATGAATTTCATATACAATTTAAAGATCAATTAGTACTTGGCCTAATCACATAAGATTTTCTAATAGTTTAGATTTTCAATAGTTACAATTTCCTAATTGTTATAAATTTTAATAATTCTTTATATTTGAATTATGCATTTCTGTATCTGTGAGTTATATTATTCAATCAAATTAATTATTAATAATTAATTATTTTATACAATAGATATAAAATAATTAATCATTGGTTATGTTATTAATTTTAATCTAATATTTAACGGTCTAGTCAAAATCAAGATAATTTTTTTTTTTCAATTTTTACTGGAATTTCAGCCTAGGCCTATTAAATGAGAGGGTGACTCTACAACCACTATTCTGACAATCCATTTTATTCTGATTAAGTATCGTATTTATTATTATGTATATATTTAACTGATATCAACAAACTTTTCTATTTAAGCTTTATTTAAAGCTTTTTTTTCCATGTTGCAATTGCAAATTTTTCTTGGATGGCAGTATAAATTTCTTTAATTAATTAATTTATAAATATTGTGAATACTATCTTGGATAATTTATTAGCTGGCAACGTGAGAATCCTTAAAATCTACGACACTCATTAATTATCAATGAATTTTTTTCTTATATTAAGATCAAATTCTTTAATCCTAATGAAATATATTAAATGCTTCTTGCAATTAAAAGAATTAAATAAAATAAAAATTATGATATTTTATTACAATAATTTTGTCATAAAATTAAAAAAATTATAATTTCATTAAATTTTAATCATCTTCAGATCTTAATCATTATCATCTTTAATCATCTTCAAATCTTAATTCATTCTCAACAAAATAATAAATCAGAACTTATTTTTATCATTATATACTAAAAATATTACAAACTTATTTTTACCAGATATCTACTTATTATTATGTAAGTATGTTACAAAATAATAAATAAATATAATAAATATAATGTAATTTGTAATAAAAGTACTTATATAATCGGACCTATACGACTAAATTAAATTAATAAATACTCATAATATTTTCATACACCATATGTGCCATACATTCATGCACTATATCATAAAGTGTGAATATATATTTTTTATTTCCTTTTCCTGTTTTTAACGACATGTTTTAATTTGATTATAATATACACGTTTGTATCTAATGTCTTTTTTCATTACATTTTTTTTTCTAATTAAATTCAGATATTCTTACAATTAGATTATACTTTCCATGTAAGTGTGTATAAATTCCTTTTGAAGAACTTTTAGACAACTTTTAGATTCATAAATGTTTTTTAAATAAAATAAAATATTTAAAAAAGTTTTAAAAGACAAAGAATTAACAGAAAATTTATAATTTTTTATAGAAAATCTTATTCTATTTGATGACAACTTGGAATTAAAAATTCTACGATAGTGCTGACAGTTTTCTAAGACGAAAACCAAATGAGTAGTGTCCAAAATGAAGGATTAAATCCTGGATAAGAGATTTTTTTATATTTTGTAAAAGTCGATGCAATTGACTTAGTAATACGCTTCACTACACCTGAAAAATTCAACTGACTTGCTTTAGGCGTGTTTGGTCTTTGATCAATTGAATCCATGATGGTATCCGAACCCATGGGCCAATTCTTTCGGCAATAAGTGTAAGCTATTCTTCAGTATCAATACTGTAGAACAAAAGTTTGTAAGCTCTAACAAAAGTTGTTCGATTTTGTCGGAAACGCGTAAATCTCAAAATTTGTTTTTCTGTGCTCATGTGTATATGTATGTTTGTAACGATAACTCGCGTAAATTTCAACAGTTGTTGATGAATGACTGCTTTCTTCTTCAGTAGTAAGGTTTAAGATGGGCTAAATCGAACAACAGGTTCGAGAAGCTTCCATATACCAACACAAGACTTTTCAAAAAATCTCGAGTTCTAACCATCTGAATGGGTTCAAGCGTATCCGTTTTAAAATTATTTTGAGTAATATTTTTTTCAAAATTGTAGGAATTTTATTCTTTCAGTTGTCTGATTGACGGGCAGAAAAATTGAATCAGACATGCTGTTAATTAAATTTTTTAACCATTCTTTCCCTTTTTTAAATATTAAAGAATCCAAATTATATTTATATCAAGATATAAAAGTATAAATATTTTAAAATTGAATTTTACAAAATTGTATTTTATTTATTTATGAACAGTCCCCAACCACATGCAATGTGATTCAGCCTTTTTTTTTCAGTTGTGGCAGGTATAAATTTTATTATAAAACGAGGAAGATTATAGTTGCCCTTGTCAACTTTTAGATACCCGTGCATACCCACTATGGTGTATAAAATAAACCGTAATTTACTTCCCTTATACATTTAACTCATTACCCCATAATTTTGACGTAAAAAAAAAAAAAAAAATTAACAAAAAAAAAAAAAAAATCACAAAAGAAAAAACAAAATTTTCATTCATTGTCCCATAACTTTAGCTTAAAAAAAAAAAAAAAAAAAATACTCACAAAAAAAATAAACAAAATTTTCATTCATTGTCCCATAACTTTAGCTTAAAAAAAAAAAAATAAATAAAAAAAAAAAAAAACAAAAAAAAAAAAATTGGCCCACCCTAAAAGTCCGAAGGTCCGAGTGATGTCCAACTTTGCCAAGTAACTTGCCCTATTAATTTATCTGCCCAATTTTAATTTTAACTTTGTAGCTTGCAAGGAAGTTGTATGGCAGTCCCCCGAAAATGGGGCCCTAACATTTTGAAACTTCATATAAGTGCCGGAGTCATTATAAAACTAACCGTGTGTAATTTTCATCCCCGTAGTATAAATAGTTTTGAAGAAATTCATATTGGTGCAAAAAAGTTGTATGGCAGCTCCCCGAAAATGGGGCCCTAACATTTTGAAACTTCATATAAGTGCTCGATTCATTATATAACTAACCGTGTGTAATTTTCAGCCTCGTAGTATAATTAGTTTTGAAGAAATTCATATTGGTGCAAAGAAGTTGTATGGCAGCTCCCCGAAGACTTGGTCCGATTTTAACCAAAAATAATAGGGAACCTAGAAATTGTCTAAAAATTAGTTTGTGAAAGTTTCAGAACTCTAGCTCTTATAGTTTTTGAGTTATCGTGCTGACGGACGGACGGACGGACGGACACACATAGCTAGATCGATTCACTTTTCGATGCTGATTCGATACGTACCCTTGACACTATATCTAGCTCTTATATTTCGATGCGTTACAAACGGAGGAGTAATTTTAATATACCCGATGTTCATATATGTATGCACGGGTATAATTAACTATTATTGATATAAATTATAAATTATATTTTTTTAATAGATATGATCCAACCAGCGTTTTCAACCCGAGATCCTTCGACTGAGAGTCGGACATCCTAACCATTACGTCAGCGATCAGATTTTACAAAATATAATTTAATTATTTAAAAAAAAATTTAAAATCAGTAAAACTTAAATATTTATACTAAAATTTAAAGTAAATTTTATCTAACAAAAGAATAACAATATCTCTAGGTTTTATTTATCTTAAAAAGTATGATAACGGTATTTGCTTTTACCATTTTTCGAATTTTGATATTTTCGAATCTTTGAAGCGTATATTTCCCAACGGTTAAATTTAGAAATTAAAAATTTGAGAGGAGTTAAATTCTTGTAAATAACTGTGATGCATATTATGAAAAACCATTTTTTTTGGTCGCAAGTCGTTAAAGAGATGCCAGACATGAGATACGAAGACATTTAGTGAATCTTTTACGAGTACATTTATTAACATTTTAATGTAACAAAATGGGAATGCAATATTTTAAAACCTTCGGTTACTGATACCATTATAAGTTACTATACAACTATTTAATTATACTTTTATTACATTTATTTAATTATATTATACAATTATTATATTTGTTCATAAGGGGACCATCTGTAATAAAAAATGTTTTTTTTCAGTAATTTTCATTGAAAAAATCCTACGATTTGTACGGTGATGCATGATATACCAGATACGCTCACTTGTTTGGTTGTTACGCCAGGTACTTAACCATTGCGCCACTGAAGCCCCCGAACTTAGATTTTTTTTTTTATTAAATATAATTTAATTGCATAACTTTAGGGTTTCTTTATTATTAAACTTTTTGCTTAAATTCATATTTAATATTTTTAAAAATTCATTAAAAATATAAAAAAAAAGCAAAAATAAATAAGTTTTAAATTTTATAGTATTATAACATTTTATATGTAAAATTCCGTTATCTGAGTATAACAATAGATAATAATTTTTAAAAATTCAAGACTTTTTTTAATAAAAAATTGGTATCCTTTATAACAATAGGTCTACAATTCAATTTCTAAAAAAACAACAAAAAAAAAAAATATAAAATAACGGAAAGATATTTCGGAAATTTTTATTTGTTTCTTTATTTTTTATATTTTTCTTTATTTTTTACAATAATATCAAAATTATTTTACGAGAATAATAAAACAAAGATATGTACTCTTCAGAAATTTTTTTTCTATTCTTCTCTATTATTTTTGTTTTATTTTATTAAATCCTGTACCGTTACTAATGTATTTTACCGTATTATTTTGATTTTTTAAATAAAATATTTTTTAATTTATTTTTAATTTAAAAATATCTTATTTTACTTTCCGATATTGTTTTTAGGACTTTTGCCTAATTTATTTATTAATCTGAACAGTGACGTAACGGTTAGATGAGATATTCGGTCAGTTTACATCAAATAAAAAAAAATTGTTTACAGGACCAGATAAAGGTTAATATGGTAAAATAAAATAAATAATATAAACATTATAATATCTGACCAATGGCGTAGTGGTAAAGACACCGCTTTTCATGTGGAAGGTCTCGGGTTCAAACTCCGGTCAGATCATATCTAATAATAAAATAACGTAAAATTGTATAATTATATCGTAATAATTTATGTCGTAATATAAAATAAGATTTAATAAACATATATAAATAATTCTTGTGTAAGATTTATAGATGGCGCACAAAGTTAACATTTGTGCATTTATATTTCATAACCTTATACAATAGCTACAGCCGAGTAATCAACGGCTTAGTGAATATTATGATTAAAGAAACTGAAGCCTAGTTTAAAATAAAATTGGTGAATACCCTATACTCCAGAAAGGAGTGGAAAAGGAACAAAAAAAACATTATAATAATTGAATAAAATAATAGATGGCGCGCACAATGTAGAATTAGTAAATTAAGCCGAAGAACCTAAAAAGTAAAATTTTATTAACTTTGGGGCTTCTTACATAAGCGAAAAAAAGAGAAAAACATGTGATTAACATAAAAAGTACATAAAAGACAATTTCATTTACGAAAAAAATTAACTTTTTAATTTATACTCAAAAGTTTTTTTATATACACCCATACACAAAAACCAAAGATATTATAACAAAAGTATTAGTTGATTTTTTTTTGTTTTTTTATGAATTTACAAATTAAATGGTTCTTTTATAAAAAATTAAGGTTTGATATTTTGTTTTTTTTTTTGTTTTTGGGAAAACGTTTAAAATCTATAATACTATTTTAATTTCTATAAATCTTAATATTGTTTATAAAAGTTCAAGAAGGTGTACTCTCCCAATTTTTTCAATAATTAAATTTTAATGTTGGTTAAGATTTTAACTTAAAATAATAAATAATAGTTATGTATAACTTATTTAAAATAATACTTTAATAATCAGCCAAAGTAGAACTCTTATGTTTAGGCTGAGATTACACAAATTGATTAACTGCAGTTATTATAATACTTTTATTAATAGTTTTCAAAATACTGGACGAATTTTACTTATGTATACTAGCTGTTTGCCCGCCACAGAATAACGGATGGACAATTGAAAGAAATGTTTCTAATTAAGAACAATTTCTAATTTCATTATTAACATATACATTACACATATTGTATATCAATACCATTTTCTTAAATAAAATCGCAACCGTTACATTCTGTATTACACAGAAGAACATTCTGTATTTACCACCTGTATTCTAAAGTATTTTAACGACCTGTCGTATGACGGGCTTTCTCCCTAGTACAATAATATATGAAGAGTGCAGGCAAATAACAATCAATGTCAATTTTTTTCGAAAATGCAATATGGGTATCATTGGAAAGGCAAAAATGAGATCTTTCGTTCTATCAACAATAAATAATGTAAAACCAAACGAGATCAAAGTTTTAGCCTGTTCAAAATTTCCTGTACAGGGAAAGAACAATCAATGTCACAGTTTTAATGGAAAAAACAATCAATGTCAGTTTCTTTTTAATATGGCAAATTTTGAATTGTTTTTATTGACTTGACTTGACTATTACAAATAAAAATGTTCTAACGGGAATTTAAAATAACATTTCCCGTTCGAGGCCATAGTTACATGGAATGTGACAAAAATATGGGATTAATAAAACAAAATCTTAAAATAGAATTGCCTGATGAATGGAACGATCATGTTAAATCTTCACGGGTCAAACCCTCGCCCTTTGTCATTATTAAAAGTAAACAAGATATTTTCAAAAACTGGGGCAGTTATTTGGAAAAAAACAGTTATATAAAAATAATTATAATGGAAAATAAAAAATGTTAAAAATAACATTATAAAAAAAAATCTCCATTTGCAAGGAGGCCAATTTCTAAAATCTACATAACAAAGGAACACAGTCGGACACTCCAATTAAGAAACACATATAACGGCCCATGGAATTCATACATAATCAGATATAAAAATACTGGTAACAGTTCACAAAATTTAAAGCCTTCTTACACTAGCCTAATTCCACTTTCATCTGGAAAATATAATGATTTAATGGTACTTAAAAAATTTTGCAGAGACGAAGCGCAGCGGTTTTTTGAAGCACTGCCGCATTCGAATCAAGTTTCGGACACAAACGATAATAATTAAGCAAATCCATACGTTTTAACGTTATAAAAATTTAAACTTAATGAATTACTTAATTTGAACTATTTATGTTTTTAGTTTTTGTTAAATTATTTTTTGTTATTTTATTTAATTACTTAATTTGAACTATTTATGTTTTTATTTTTTATTAAATTATTTTTTGTTTGATTATTTTTTCCTAAATTTTTAATATTTGATTGTTTTTTCGTACAAAACTGAATTTTTTTGAAACTAAGTTTTTTTTTTTGTAAATAAAATAAGAAAATATTAAATTATTTTAATTTTTTTGTATTGTATTTCTTTAAGAATAGGATAAACATTAATTATGAAGCTTGTTTACAGACACTTTCAGAACATTTTTATACGCAAGAAGTCTTTGAAAATATTAATTGAATTTTCTCAATTTCTAAAAAAAGTGACGTTGATTGTTATTTGCCTGCACTCTTCATATGTATATAATATAAATATTTAAAATTAGAGTCGGTTTCAAAATCAGAGTTTCAAACATTTGTTTAGCCAGAGTTTGGGGACGCCTGCAGAGTGCAGGCACTACAGCAACCCCTACTAATTTAAATAAATTTTTGTAAAATATATTATATTATATTAGAGTTGATTACAAAACTATAAACCAACATAACAAATATTTATATTTAAATGTGTGTACACAAATTTTTTTTTTATAGATACCTGTGAAATTGAAAAAAAAGGTAAAAATAAGTGAACTTTGATTCATTCCAGGGAAAATTTAAAATTACTTGGTTTATTTGCTTTTAAAAGCAGATCATGCAAAGCACCAAAGCTTACATTGGGCATTCGCTATTAATTCAGTATTTCGCTGAAAGTAATGAAGACTTACAACAGAAATGTTCCATTGAAGCATAGTCTTAATTTTTAATATCAAAATGTTTTATTATTTATATAAAATTTCCAAAAAATACTCTGTGAGTTTTAAAAACTGAAATTAACTATTTCATAAACATTTATATTAATTTAAATTTACAAAAATTTTTTTTTTATTTTATTTAAAGTTTTTTTTGTTTATATTTTTTTTTAATTAAAAATAAATAAAATATTTTTTGGTCTGCTTATGACAATTTATGATGTTTATTTTCAAAAATAAAACACATCCCACAAAACATTAATATTTTCTTTTTTATAATTAAACACATACAACATTTAATTGAATGCGTTTGTTACACCTTATTTTCTGGAAAAATATATTGATATATATAATATATATGTTATAAGTAATGGCACTTCTTCTATTCAATTTTAAAGCAATAATGGGTCCTCCGCCTTTTTAAATAGTTCTAATGTGACACAATGGAAACTAATTGTGCACTAATTTCTAAAATCTGCAAAGTCATTTGTTTACGGTTTAATAATCTAAATAGAAGATCTCTTATTGATAGAATAAATATAATGAGGAACTATTTTGGAAACTTGTCCCTTCAAGTTCAGCCTACAATTTCACCTTATTATACTATTTCGCTTCCTAACCTTTTAGTAGAAGTTATTAAGCATTACGCTGCATGCCGTGTCTAAAAAAATATGTAGAAAATACATTAAGATTACATTTTTTTAATAATTTAACCCTTAAAATAATAATGCATTCGAGTTCCTGTTGCAAAATGAGCAACCCTCCTAAATTTTGCAGCTAAATAATATGTGTCTAAAGTACAAAATAAATTTCTAAAATATATATATATATACAACCTTGATCTCGAATAATTAAAGGTTTTTAAAAGGTAGTTAAAAATTTTGCAGTTCTGTGTAAATGTTTTATGACCTTTTACAATACATTTGTACTTGAATAAATCGAACTTTCCGTGGCCACGCATTCCTGTGAGTCCTCCAATGTGAAATTCTGTGAAGATATTGGTTAGCAGTTATGCTGAGTTTAGTTTACACATATCTTTAATTATTGTTTTTTTATATGAAAAAAAAAACTCTCCAGGTTTTAAATCTTTTGCACACATTTTTCAAACACCAAAAGCGTGCAGAGGAATATCTTTTAAAAAATAGATGAGATAGAGGCATAATGATGATTTAAATTACTAAAAATTTAATTTTCTATAGTAACACCAAATGAAGTGCAATAATTCCCTTGTAAGTTTCTTAAAAATTTCATAAAATTTTATAAAACCATAAAAAAATTTTTAATTATCATATTTTTAAAAATTTTAAAGAACTGCATATTTAGTATATATAGTTGTAAAATAATGTTGTGCAACATAATTATATTATTGCATCTATAAATTTTTTTCCTTCATCTTTGTTTTTAAAAAAAAAACTCAATATTAAAGTTTTGACAGTTTTTTTTTAATGTGAAAGTTTTCCAGTCATTTTGTTGGACTTGAATAGATACAATGCAATGTTAAAACTTAAGGCTAAGCGAAAAGCGATTTAGGAACTTTTTTATACTCTGCAATATTCATAATGAATATCAAGTTAAAAAAAAAAATCTCCAGGTGTAACATTACAATTTAATTTAACTTGAAATAAAATATTAAGACAAATGAATCGGTATAACTCATTGTTTGAAAAAATAACTTATAACTTTAATGTAATTTATGGATTATAATTATTAAAAAGGTGAAAATGTTTTGAAATTTGTTGGATGGAAAGGTTTCACTTCTAACAATTGCAAGATAAGGATATTCAACGCCTGTATTTAATCAACGCTTCTTATGGTAGTGAAACCTGGCACACAAATCAGAAAAATATTTGTAAGACTTAGGTATTTCTGAACAAATGCTTATTTGCAAAATCTTCTAGCCTAGAAGAATCAGCTATGAACTATGTCAAATAACAAAAGAGAAACCTGTTATAGTGCATATAAGAAACCGAAAGCTCATGATAGTAATCATATATTATGAATCTCTGGTCAGTTTTAATTAAAATAATGGAATTAAAGACCACAGTCATAATTCAGTGGACGTTCTGTTCTTCCACCGTATTGCTACAATTAAATATTTTATTGAAACAAATAGCTTGAAATATTTCACAAGGAATAGACAATTAATTTTAAGAAAATTTTTTTTCACAAATTGAATGCCTCAGCATGATATAAAAACTAAATTAAAGTATTATGGTCAGCAAAGTCAGTAGGACAACTCTTTGTTTCCATTCTACAAAATTTCTTCGTTTACTTCTAATATTTCAAAGAATTTAATTACTCGCATTTCTAATTTAATTTGTTTTTCGATTCTTTAGTTCGGAAACAAACAATGGAAATTCTGAATAATGGAATTCGAAAAATTAAACGAACAATACGGTCTGGGTTTTAAAATTGAATTTATTACCAGATCATTTAAGAATATTGAATGTCATACTACCCACAAAATTATAGACAAATTATAATTAAATGAATTTCTAAACCTTTTTTTTATATAACCTTAAATAAAAGTGTTCACTTTTTTACAATTATTTAATTAATGCATAAATTTCTTTGTTTCTGCCCAAGTAATTTAACATCTGTAAATTTCAAACAATTAAATTTTGTACCATTGGACTTTGGTTTATTTATTTAATCTTAATACTTTTGAAATGAATTGAAATCAATTTCAGAGCAATGACCTCCAACATGATTTAAAGATTATTCGAAGCAGAAGCTGTTTATTATTTCACAGATTAAGTAAGGTTTCTTTATTATTGACACATTTTAGGCTTCAGACACCCAGACAGCAAACTACAGATTTTTTACGAGCATCCGTCTTTTCGTACTTTAAAACTATCTGACAAATTTAAATTGCCTTATTTGATAATACATGCAGCTTTTATAAAATTACAAAAGATTATCATGTATTCATAATTGGTTATGAATAAAGATTGTCATCATTCACTACATTCAATCAAAATTTTACAGCCTAACTCTAGCTAGACCACCTAAGGCTGTAAAACTCTTACAACTCTAGAGCTGGCCTAAAGTTATTAAGAGGTCACCATTTACCCAGCAAATTATGGTTTTTTGAAATATATTAAATTTGATGAAAATGTAATACTGCGTATTGTGTAAGTTTGTTTTAAAATGAAAACGACAGAGAGTACTTTATTTTTTCTCTCTTGACTTGAAGAATTTTCTTTGAACCATTTTCAAGATCTATGCGAAGGAAGTAAAACCGCTTTGCTCTGTTGATTCCGTGGTTCTTGATATATTCGTCTTAATTGTGGGGATTCCCGCCATTCATGTTTTCCCTGAAAAAATAATTGCGGCAATTCTAGTCATGATTTGTATGGATTTATGTGTATGAAAAATTATGAGAGTTTTGCAGAGGGCTTGCTTAAGATAGTCTTACTTGTACTACGTTAATAAGGACAAAAATGTAATTAGCGCATTCCAAAATTTAAATTGAAACACAAATATTTTAATAAGTTAAACGGCTAATTATAACTTCATTGCCAATATAATAAACAAAATTCCATAGAATTCAAAAAAACTAAGAAAGCAATAAATAATAAGGAAGATTATTTTACAATGCTTTCTAGGTTTACGTTATTATTTTCCAAAGAAATGTTAAATTTCCAAAGAACTTGTTCTTTTTTAAATAAAAAAGCAAAAAAAAAGAAGAATTGATTTCAAAAAGAAGAATACAAATGTTTCAATTACAGTTATTTTACAATTATTTTTCTTTCCAAAATCGTTTAAGTTTTTTCTTTTACATAGATTTGATAAATCAATTTTCATTTTATGGGATTTTTCTCATTTTCTTGTACCTAGTTCAATTTTCTTTTACTTGTTCCATCTTCAAGAGATTAAAAGAAAATTGTCTTCTTTTCAAGGCTTTCTTGTTCTCTATCTTGTCCTTTATTACATTTTTCTTTTATATTCTAAAATTATTGTAAACATTATTTTGTTTGTATATTTGCTGTATTATACTTGGCCATGTTTAATAGAGGTTTAGCGATTGCTTTAAAGCAAAATAATGAAACTAAAGATACATATATATATATATATATATATATATATATATATATATAAAGAAGTGATGTTGGTATCAATTTAAAAAATAAAAAAATGTTCCTCTCCACAAAACGAATGGCTTGAATTAATATTCAACCACTCATTTCAATAATATTCAACAATAGCTCGTAACACTTGTTAAATTTCTGATATAGCTATAATATTATCTATAAGAATAGATTAATAGAATATACATATAAATAGATGTACAGTATCGCTGCAATGGGTTAACGGAACTCGAATTTTTGTTTTGCCAAAACACTACTACACAAAATTGGACGAAAATTGCTTCGAAAAGTTTTTTGATCAACCGTCGGGCCGATATGAATTAACAAATTCCAGGTATGTTAATAGTGTCTGGTTACAAGTGTTAAATTTGGTTCTAAAAAATGGAAGCATAATGTTAAACGAGGAAGAGTGTAGTAGAGTAGACTGTGTCAACTCTGGGATACCCGTATGACCGTAACATATACATTATATCATCCGGTTAATTACTTTTGGCAAAATTTCAAACATTCAGCTTTATTAGGTGCAGAGTAATGCTCATATAAAAGAAGGAGTTGTATGGCAGCTACTCGAACCCTTTGCAGTAGACCAACCAAATTTTGCAGTAACTTTGGCCATTACACTAAACTATTTTTGGCAAAATTTCAGACACCCAGCTTTATTTGGTGTAGTGTAATCCTCATATAAAAGAAGGAGTTGTATGGCAGCTACTCGAACCCTCAGCAGTAGACCAACTAAATTTTGCAGTAACTTTGGCCATTACACTAAACTATTTTTTACAAAATTTCAGACACCCAGCTTCATCAGGTGTAGTGTAAAGCTCATATAAAAGAAGGAGTTGTATGGCAGCTACTCGAACCCTCTGCAGTAGACCAACCAAATTTTGCAGTAACTTTGGCCATTATACTAAACTACTTTTGGAAAATTTCAGACACGCAGCTTCCATAGGTATAGATATATGCTCATATAAAATTAGAAGTTGTATGGCAGGTACTCGAACCCGTGGACCAAAATGGCTGAATTTCAAACTCGATTCCGTTTTTTGCATAAAAACGAATTTGTGAAAATTTCATAATCCTAGCTCCTTTACTTTTTGAGTTATCTTGATGACGGACGGACGGACGGACAGACGGACGGACAGACGGACGGACAGACGGACGGACATACATAGCTAAATCGATTTATTTTTCGATTCTGATCCGATCCATACACTTGAGTCTATATCTACCCCCCCTCCTTCTCTGCGTCACAAACTTAATGGCAAATTTATTATACCGTTGGACTATATAGTCATACGGGTATAAAAACATTTAAGTTCAAAATTAATTAATTTCAATTCAATCACCTTTAAATATATAGTTCCTAATAAATTTTCAGCCTAAAAGCATGCAATAAATTTTTAATTAATTGGTTCAGTCAGTACCTGATGGAATGCACGTTCAATCCCCACACTGATCACATGATCTAATTTAATTATTAAATAAATATAATAATAGTATCCAAATGTTTGGACACTATTATATAATAGACAACTGAGCTGATGAACTGATGGTTTCAAATTTATCTTTATAATTTATGGTTCTGTAATATAAATATAAATAAATAAATTAGAAAACTGGAATTTCTAGGGCAAATTGGTTATGAAACTGAGATTTTTTCGTTGAGTATAGTTTCAATGCCCGCACAAGTCCTAAGAGTTTGTTGACCCCCATTGTTATCAAGTGTAACGTATGTACAAAATATAAACAAAATACATCTAAATTATTAATATTTTAGCATCTACAATGCATCCCATGATGTCACAGATATAGCGAGACTCTATGTGATTTATAATATTAAAATAAAAAATCTAAAAAATAACTCCACAAGGACAATATTTACAAACTTTCAGCTCAATGACGTTTGCTTAAACCCACATACAAAAAACTGTATAGAAATATATTTTGTTGATTGCACATAAAAAAGTAATATACAAGTATAAATTGCATCATAATACTATCTAAGTGCTTTTATTCTCAAATATTCGGCTTCTATCTAATGGGAAACGAAAGAAGACATCCTCATTTATACAGACATAGTTTATACAGAAACATGCATCCATCAACAAAGGATATAATGCAACAAACAATAAATGCACTTATATTTGTAAACATTGCAGACTGCATTATTAAGGATACATAGACATAACGTAGAAAAAAAAGAGCATTTAAAATTTTTTAGTCATAATAATTAATATATAATGTATATATATGGTACATTATATTTTATTTATATTATTTTTTATCTTATTCTTTTTACAACATTATTAATCCTTGAAAAGCTATTCTAAATGTATTCATTATCCTTTTTAATATTTTTTTTTTCATGTCAAGGATTCACAATATTTTGTATGTCAAATCTATAAAAAAAATAAAACTTATTCAAGTCCTTAGCGCCTAGTCTTTTCAATAAAGTATATTATACTGATATTATAAATGTATATGTTTTTTCGAGCATGCAATTGAAAGATAATGTCTAAAAGTTAACAAAATAATAAAAATTAAAATAGTACAATATACCTTTTTTAAATGTTTGAACTTTCTTATTCTCCTAGAAAGCACAAGATTCTTTTATATTCTCTTCAATCTTCTTTAATCAGTGCTAGTCTCCTTAATTCCCAGACAAGTTTTTTCAGATAGGTCACCTTTGCTTCGTAATGCGGGAAATTATGTTGATACTTTTATAACTTAAATGAAACATTGGAATGAAAAACATAATGTTGTTGGCTTTGTCTTTTGATGATTAGTACTCAGTTCTTTAAATAATTTTAAAATAATACTACAATTTAATTCGATTTTATATGAATAACTGTTAAGTTAAATACATACACTTTATTAGCACCTGGTAGTACACTTTTTAAAATTAAGAATATAATAATTATGTGCTTTATATGACGTGCTTTATATACTAAGAGTGATAAAGTCCTTCGTCCTTCGGTTAGCAGGTTTCCCAGACATTGCAATGTTTCTTTTTCAAATATTAAAGTTTTTTTTAGTATATTAGATGAGTTAATCCGAATCTTCCGAAGAGCAATCTTGTTATCTCGTTTCATATACTTATATCGTATACATATCGTATACCTATCTATTATACTCTCATATATTGAAATTAAAGGGTTAAAGGGTTATATCCTTATTCCGCTTCTAGAAATAATGTAGTATGTATATATATATGCTCGTGAAAAATATGTGGAAAAAAAAAATCCTGATCTTGAATCCTATTCTCAAATCCTTCTTAACTTAGAATACCAAAATGAATTGAATTATGACAATAATAAATTTGATGATTTTTTACTTACTATGAAAGCTAAGCTTAAAAAAAGCCTTTAACAAATCTCAAATGTACCTTTTAAAATATTTATTGATTTAATTTTATCTGATCTCACTTAAAACGGAAGACCTCTTCAAAATTGCGACTTTTTTAATTGATTCACTTTTCTGTAAAAATTTTGATTGCAATCTTTCTTTCATTTTGTACTTTTTTGCTCTGGGTTTCGAGGACTATTTTTGAGGACCATTTCCCGGTAGTTTAAATATTAACTAATATTTAAAGACATATGCACCGCAAATGCCTTAGAAAGTTGGCGTTTCCTAAATTTATAATTTTTTCTGGAAAATTTATTCATCATTTCTTGAAAATGACAACAAAAACATCAAAAATAGTTTTTAATTTAAAACGAGGAAGAGTGTAGTAGAGTAGACTGTGTCAACTCTGGGATACCCGTATGACCGTTATATAAACATTATATCATTATTATTATAAACATTAATTACATTCGGCAAAATTTCAAATATACCAGCTGTATTAGGTGCAGTGAGCATTATATAAAAGAAGGAGTTGTATGGAAGCTACTCGAACTCTTGGCAGTAGAGCAACCAAATTTTGCAGTAACTTTGGCCATAACACTAAACTATTTTTGGCAAAATTTCAGACACCCAACTTCAATAGGTATAGAGTAATGCTCATATAAAATAAGAAATTGTATGGCAGCTACCCGAACCTTTTGCAGTAGACCAACCAAATTTTGCAGAAACTTTGGCCATAAAACTAAACTACTTTTGGCAAAATTTCAGACACGTAGCTGTAATAGGTACAGAGAAATACTCATATAAAAAGGAAGTTGTATGGCAGCTACCCGAACCCATGGACCAAAATGGCTGGATTTAAATAGCGATGACGGCTATTGCAAAAAAACGAATTTGCGAAAATTTCAAGATCCTAGCTCCTTTAGTTTTTGAGTTATCGTGCGGACGGACGGACAGACGGACGGACGGACATACATAGCTAAATCGATTTTTTTTTTCGATTCTGATCCGATCCATACACTTGAGTCTATATCTACCCCCCCTCCTTCTCCGCGTCACAAACGTAATGGCAAATTTATTATACCCTTTGACTATATAGTCATACGGGTATAAACAGCCATAACGAATGAACAAAAATATCCTTGGGGCTCTACATTATAAAAAGAAAATTAAATATTAAATATATTTTAAGAGTAAGAATAAAAAAAAAAAAGTTTTTATTAATAATAATTACGTTTTGTTTGCTATCTGCAGCATGTTTAAATAAATATGTGGGGATTTTTATATGGACCTCCAGTTTGTATGCATGTATCTTAATTTTCATTATTAATTTTATTACGCTTTATGTTAAAGTTTAGTTTGCCCCAGAACATTATTTTATTTTTTAGTTCTAAAAGTAGTTATAATATTAAAAAAACCATAGTTCTCAGCACTTGGACTTGAATTCTACTAATTCTAATGAAAAGTTCTATTAATTTTTATTTCGAATTTTCTAAAAATTCTATTAATTGATTTAAATTAATAGTATTTTCAAGTACATCTTTTAGGAAGCAGCTTCCTATTTATATAATCCACAAAGATTTTGAAGGTCTTAAAATAAAATTTGAAAAAAAACAAATTCGTACTGGTTTCGCTTTCCGGACTAAAACAAATAATAAAAATTTTATAAAATTCTATTTGAAATATTAATCTTTCTAAATTTAAACGAAATTTTTTTTTTATTTATTATTTATTTTATATTAAATAAAATACTTATTATTTAAAATGTTAAAATGTAATGGAATCCCTGAAAAACAAAGGTTAAAATAATAATTAAAAATATTTAACGATAACACTAAAATACAGCTGATGATTGACGAATATGCGATTAAAGGCTTTGGGGTCTACATCTTCGGTTACACAGTATTACACAACTTTTATGAAAAAAACGAGGAAGAGTGTCGAGTAGACACTGCATCAACTCTAGAATATCCACACGAACCTAATATTAACATTGTATAATCCGGTTAATCACTTTAGGCTAAATTTTAAATACACAAATTATTAGACTTTCAATTATGTATAAAAGAAAATATAAGTTGAAAAGTGACTCTAACTAACTATACTAGACCAACTAAATTTTGAAGAAACTTTGGCCATAAAATTAACCTACTTTTGGCAAAATATGAGCTCAAAAAACAGTTAAATTATTATAACATTAGTTTATGAAAAATTAAATTATGTTTGTGCACCAAAAAGTATGCAAAATATATATTTTATTCTGGAAAACCTTGTTTCATATTTAAAGAGGCACTGTGGCATATTAACCGAGCGAATGCAGTTTTAATCTCCGCACAGATCGTGTAGTCGAATAAACTAATGGTGTAAAAAATTTTAATAAAGTTGACCTCGATGGTGTGTGGGTATTTATTTGACCTATTAATCGAGAAAGCGTTGGTTCGACTGTCGTACATTAATATTATAGTGTTGCAGTAATTTTTAAAAATTTAATGTGATTCGTAAAATAAAAAATTAATAAAAAAATAAAATATGTAAAATTAAATTAAAAGTGCAAAACCATAAATAATCCGAAAAAACCTTCAACTCTAGTAAACCTTCAATATCAGTTTATTTCCTCAAAATATATTTCCTTAGTAAAAATCTAGTAGCTGTTATTATTATTAAAACTCAAAACCAACTCTGTAAGAGAACAAAAAAAACTTATAGGAAATGAAAACCGAGAAATTAAGAATTTCAAAACTTATTCATTTATCTTCACAAGGTTTTAAATTATTATTTATACTAGTATTTATTTTCATTTATTTAAACAGTTAGTGAAAGGAAAAGTATATGAGGAAGGTATATAGGGATATTTTGTATATATATAAAAAAAAATTAATTGTTTCCGGATTCACTACGTATATCATTCGTTTTTCGTATACAATTTTAATTTTTACTACTATTTGGAAATTTTTTAAAAGACTTTTTAAGCTTAAAAGTTTTTAAACTTTTAAATATAAACTTATAATTGTAAATTTAAAATAAAATTTTCGGAAATAGGGTGTTTTAAAGGTGAGATTGTTTTAAAAGACAAGACATTAAGTTAGTATCGTATATTCATGCAGTTCTAAACTTTGTGTAAATTTTCAAGGCTCTAACTATTCGAAATGTTTAAAATTGTAATTAAAATTGTAATTAAAAATTAAAAATTAAGAATCATGACTGTTGGTTGAACAATTTGGAGATGGATTTATCAGAAAATTTCTGCATTTCAAAGTTCAACTGTTATAGTAGTTCAAATAGGCTCCACTGTTACACAGCTGTTTACCGAGTATTGTGGAAATTTTATGTGGAAATATAAATTATAATAAAACGAGGAAGAGTGTAGTAGAGTAGACTGTGTCAACTCTGGGATACCCGTATGACCGTTACATATACATTATACCATCCGCTTAATTACTTTTGGCAAAATTTCAAACATACATCTTTATTAGGTGTAGTGTAATGCTCATATAAAAGAAGGAGTTGTATGGCAGCTACTCGAACTCTCTACAGTAGACCAACCAAATTTTGCATTAACTTTGGACATTACACTAAACTATTTTTAGCAAAATTTCAGACACCCAGCTTCAACAGGTATAGAATAAAGCTCATATAAAATAAGAAGTTGTTTGGCAGCTACTCGAACCCACTGCAGTAGACGAACCAAATTTTGCAGAAACTTTGGCTATAAAACTAAACTACTTTTGGTAAAATTTCAGACACGCAGCTGTAATAGGTACAGAGAAATACTCATATAAAAAAAGAAGTTGTATGGCAGCTACCCGAATCCATGAACCAAAATAGCTGGATTTAAATAGAGATAACGGCTATTGCAAAAAAACGGATTTGCGAAAATTTCAAGATCCTAGCTCCTTTAGTTTTTGAGTTATCGTGCGGACGGACGGACGGACGGACATAGATAGCTAAATCGATTTATTTTTCGATTCTGATCCGATCCATACACTTGAGTCTATATCTACCCGCCTTCCTTCTCTGCGTTACAAACGTAATGGCAAATTTATTATACCCTTTGACTATATAGTCATTTTAGTCAAAACATTATAGTCAAAATTTTAGTATCGAATCTAATCAGTCATCAGTCTCAGTATTGAACGAAATTTTCAGCAAAATTTTATCGTCCCTATGGCTTGTTGTATAATAAGCCGGCGGCGATATTTGTTCACCATGGGAATTTGTAAAAAATAAAATCATTTTTCAATAATTTTTTTTTCAATTAAAAAATTTGACCCCGTACGGGAATTCTATCCAATTGTTTAACAAGGGTTGATTGGAAAACCCAAAAGGTATAAATTGAATTCTTCTTTCAAAATTTTTCAAAATCATAAGTATTGGGAGACACATATGTGGGTAATATGTTCTTAAAAATTAATTTCTATATTTCAGAGTTTTACTGAATTACGGCGAAGGGTTGCATTTTTGGCATAATATTAAGTTTTTCTGAAGTATTGCAAAACAGATATTTATAAAATAGCCAAGAAACTCCAACATTACGGTGGTGACTTAAAAATTTTAAGTCTTTTAAGACGTCAGTAACATTGACAATACGAACAGCAATTTTTTTGGCGGTGCTCGTATCCATGTCTTGGTTGAATATGAATTTTATAAATTCAAAGTACATTTGAAGATGTAAAGTATTTCCTACTCCTGCTTAACAATCCTAGGCATTTCACAGCATCTTTTGCCAACGAATATATGTAGTCGTTTGTGACACTGTGAAGAACAAAAGATGATACCCTGATGCTTCCCATCAGCACGAATTCTATAATTTTCATAAATTAATTTGCATACAACAAATTTTATTTGCAATTGAAATTGAATTAGTTTGCCCGGCGGATTCAAACAGCAGTCAAACAATTTCTTTTTTTATTTAATCATAGCTCTATATTTCATTAAGACTGATTTTTTTTTTTTAAAAATCATAGCGTGGGACATAAAAAGCTCCAATTAACTGTTATTAAACTATTTTTTTTAATAATGTCTTGTGAAATTGAGTATCTGAAACTTTATTAAAAGAAGTTACATTTATGTCAAATTTGGTTCCTTTATTTGGCTTTTTTATGTGCATCTGAATGATTTTATTTATGTTGATTGACATTTAAATGTTTAAATTCGACATCAGTACATTTCAATTATTTTCAGGAAATACCAATAATTAAAGCCTTTTAAACAATATAATATTATGACATTATAATTTTTTTTAAATATTTAAAAATTTTAGTGTTAAATATTAACTATCAACTTATAAAAAAATTATTCAACAATTACTTATAATTAATTATAATTATTACATATACATATCTATTACATATTACATATATAGGCAAATAATATCATAGAAATATTATACATACATTTGTGATTGATATTATTTTAATACCTTTTTCTCCTTTTTGCAGGATATGTGTATTTTAAATGGATCGAAATCTTTCCTGTAATCTTCTTAATGTGATGTAAATTAAACAAGTGAAAGGGTTTTATCTTAAGTCAAAACTGTAGATTTCATTAACACTTTTATAGCTTTTCTGATTTATTTTATCATTTTGATTTATTATATTAATTTTTTCTTTTTTTTTTCTACTAATTTATCTTTTTTTATCATTTTTATTCTTTTTATCAAAATCAACAGCATACCAAGTGTCATCATTTTTGACTTTCCATCCCTCAAATAAAAAAACAGAAATCCGTTATTGTTTTCATAATACTTAAAACTTTAAAATATTTTAAGAGTGTTTTTATTTTGGATAAAGACACATATCTATTTTATTTATATAAAGACTATATGATATTATATGATATAAATATACATATATATATTTATATATATATAAGTAAAGTATGAAAAAACCATTTAACAAAATCAAACAACATAAAAACAAAAGTAAATCATAAATTTTTTGACAGATACAAAAAATAAAAAATTAAAAAAATAAACAAATATGACTATACTTGATCAAAAATGTTTTGAATGCCCTTCGGAGCGTTGTCAAGAGACTTTAAAACTGTCAAAACTGTTAATAATTAAAATTTTACATTTTAAGCTCAAAATATGGTAAGTTAGAAAATACATTTAAACACTCTTTTACAAGATAATAAAAAATAATTTGGAAATTTTCTTTTTTAAAAACAGTTGATTTTTTCCATATACTCTTATATTTTTTTTTAAGTTTGTTTTTTTTTTTAGTATTTTAATATATTTTTTTTATATTTTGTTTTTGTAAAACACAGAGAGCAAGGTCAAAAGATTACGGAGTTATTTTACCCAGTATACAAATTTTTCTTTAAAAATGGAACTACAAAATAAAGGATTAGAGTTATCTAGTGCTGGAAGACATCAAATTAATGCTGTTAATTTGGTTTTCAGTATTTACATTTTAAAATTAAATATTTTAGTTATAAATTCTGCTTTAATTTTTGAATAATTATTTTCAATATACAACTATATAGTCAAAGGGTATAATAAAAATATTGACTATATAGTCAAAGGGTATAATAAATTTGCCATTACGTTTGTGACGCAGAGAAGGAGGAGGGGTAGATATAGACTCAAGTGTATGGATCGGATCAGAATCGAAAAAAAAATCGATTTAGCTATGTATGTCCGTCCGTCCGTCCGTCCGTCTGTCCGTCTGTCCGTCCGTCCGTCCGTCCGCACGATAACTCAAAAACTAAAGGAGCTAGGATCTTGAAATTTTCGCAAATTCGTTTTTTTGCAATAGCCGTCATCGCTATTTAAATCCAGCCATTTTGGTCCATGGGTTCGGGTGGCTGCCATACAACTTCTTTTTTTATATAAGTATTTCTCTGTACCTATTACAGCTACGTGTCTGAAATTTTGGCAAAAGTAGTTTAGTTTTAAGGCCAAAGTTTCTGCAAAATTTGGTTGGTCTACTGCTGAGGGTTCGAGTAGCTGTCATACAACTTCTTATTTTATATGAGCATTACTCTATACTTATTGAAGTTGGGTGTCTGAAATTTTGCCAAAAATAGTTTAGTGTAATGGCCAAACTTACTGCAAAATTTGGTTGGTCTACTGCAGAGGGTTCGAGTAGCTGCCATACAACTCTTTCTTTTATATGAGCATTACTCTACACCTAATAAAGGTGAATGTTTGAAATTTTGCCAAAAGTAATTAACCGGATGATATAATGTATATGGTACGGTCATACGGGTATCCCAGAGTTGACACAGTCTACTCTACTACACTCTTCCTCGTTTTTATCAAATATAATTTTTCATACTTAATTATAAAGTACATACATTTAATTTCTTATCTTCAATCCTATTAATTCTATTTCAAAATTAATGACCCTTTCTTTTCTTTATATATAGGCATTAATTGATGAAACCATGTGAAGGATGTGTTTACCCGTAAAAATTTCTGATGAAATATTTTCAAGTATATAATAAATCAATATTGTAATAATGAAGAAATGTTATTTAAAGGAAAACTAATGAGAATCAATATATTCTCAAGAAGAATTATAGCTAAGATGAATAGTTAATCAATTGAGACCTAATTATACATTAAATATAATTTTATTTTTACTATTGACCGTATAATATGAGTTATTATTCATTTTCTAATTTGGTTTGGATTTAAAAATAACCATTGAGTAAATACCTAAGTAACTTAGTTTTTGGTTATATTTACAATATTCAATAATACCTGTAACTTGAATACCTGTAAAATTTTTTTTTACATTATATGCAAAAAATGTAGTTCCGACATTATGTTTTAATACTTATTAACGATTTTCCTTAATTATAAATCGCGTTTCCTTAATGAAATACAATCATTCGCAATTTCTGTCAAATAAATTAAAACGTCAAAAAATTGTCAGAACTGTCAGATGAAATATTTTTTCACAGTATACATTAATTGCAAAATGCATGATTTTTAATAAACCACTTTATACCGATGGAATAAAAATTTGTTTTCTAATGTTATTGTATTATGTATTTATATGTATTTATGTATATAGGTATAATAAACATGTGTATGTTTTTGTTAATAATTATCTTCAATGAAAAACAAAAAAAAAGAATTTTCTATTTTAAATATTTCTTATTTAATTGACATTTAGAAAATGTCAGCTCTAATTTTTCAAATAATAAAAGATACTAATTACACATATATTGTTCAGTTTATAGACATAGTTCACTATGTCTACAGCTACATGTTAAGTAAATAAAATAAATAAATTTATAGTATCTATGTTTTTTTTAAAAAGACGTAAATTTACTTGTATATAGTTCCAATTATAAATATTTATATATATGTACATAAATTTTATGATACACAAATGGAAAATTGAAACAGAAACAATTTGATTTTCTTTTTACCTTTTATTCTTGATTATAGGATATATTGTATACCTAAATATCTTTCTTTTATATTCTATTTTTGTTTCTTTCTGCTTCAATGTAAAATATTTTCATTTATTTCTCTGTCAATGACACAGGTCATTACAGCTTCAGTTTCCTGTACGGTTTGTACTTTGTACCAACAAATACAAATCTTTCATAGTAACCGGATCTAAAAATATAACCGTAATAATTTCAGACGTCAATAATTCTAATCTTAAATATCAAATTAGGTTATAGATATAAGTATATAATATTTATGTACCTATAATACTTTATTTTTTTTTTTTTTTTTATTCCTTGTCCACTCCTGTATAGGGCATTCACCATGTTTTTTTTTTTATTTTTAGCACATTTTCAAAAAATTTTGTAAAAATGTGCCTATATAGCTTCACTCTGTCCGTCCGTCCGTCCGTATGTTTACAAAAGCTTTTACACCGTTTGAAATAGAGTAAAGAAATTTTAACCATGGGTAGTTTTTGCAAAAAAAATAACTTCGTAGAACAATTTTTTTTGTAGCCCCACCTGTTACGGGGCTACAGCCCCCAAAAGTTGGAAAAAGCCCTATATTTAAACTCTTATGACAAGAGTTCTGTTAAATATATTTTCAATCTGAAAACGGCAAACTTTATATATTTTTAAAACCCAAATGTTTAGGCTTACCATACGGTACTAAAAATTAACATTACACAAATCTCAATTTTTGCAAAATTTTTGGTCACACATATTTTCTGAACGGCTCAAGCTAGGGTCTTGAAATTAGATACAAAGAAATTACTAGGAGTCGGTTAACAAAATTTTTTTGTCCAGCCCCATGTTTAGGAGCTATAAGGGCTCGAAAATTGAAATTTTGCTATTTTTAAACACCTGTAACTTGAATACCTGTCCAAAGTTTTTTTTATTAATATACAAAATTTAAAGGCCCAACATTCTATTTTAACATATGTTAAAGGTTTTTCTTAAATTTAAAAGCGGTTCCTTAAATTGAAGAAAGTGTCTCTCAGTTTTACTCATTTTTGCTTAGATAGTATAATTCTAAGTAAAATTCCAAATTTGTTTTCACAATTTAATTCCTAGAACTTGAAAGATGGTGGGGGACGGAGAGGGGGGGGGGGTTATATGAAGTTAGATCCTTGAGAAACTTGGCAACCTTCCCCATTGAAGGACTATAACAACTTTAAAATAAAAACTTTACTGTTAGCAGTAAATTTTATAAGTAAGCTGTAACTATTTCCAAGTAAATATTTCCAAAGTAAAACTCAGTGTGTAATACAATATAAATTTGAAAATGTGCTTTTTTAAAAACCCTTGGTTTTTTTTCATCACTTGTTTAAACTAGGCTTCAGTTTCTTTAATCATAATATTCACTAAGCCATTGATTACTCTGCTGTAGCTATTGTATAAGGTTATGAAATATGAATGCACAAATGTTAACTTTGTGCGCCATCTATAATCCTACATAAGAATTATTTATATATTTTTATTAATATCTTATTTTATATTACGATATAAACTATGACGATATAATTATACAATTTTACGATATTTTTTTATTAGATATGATCTGACCGGGGTTTGAACCCGAGACCTTTCACATGAAAGGTGGCGTCTTTACCACTACGCCATTGGTCAGATATAGTACTTTATATTAGTTACTCTCAAAATTGATTGATTATGTAATATTATATATATATAAAAAGATTTTAGTTATGTAAAATTAAAATATGATTTAAACTTTCAACATTAGTATATTTATGTTTTTAGGTACCTAATGTCAAAACAAACTTTGGTATTCGTGAAGAATTTGAGATTAAATAAATTAGCACAGGACACAAAAGAATTTTCATTTAAATGAAAATTATAAGAAATTAAATATACCTAAAAAAAATGATATTTGTCCTTCATTCCACAAAATCGTGCCCACGAATTTTTTTTCCTGACAGAAGTTGCTAAATCGCCTCAGGAAGTGACGCGAAAAATATATATAATCGTTGGAAGTAGTCTAAGTTACAAGATCAGTATCGTCGTATAACTCAAACCGCCCGCGATTTTGTCACCAAACTCTATTGATGTTGATCGTTTATATTAAAGGCAGCATCAACCCCTAAAATATTGGAGAAAATGGTTCCAGTTTACTGTTTTACAGGACAAATATAACGGTTTAATTAAATTACTACAATGCTAGGAAAATTTTGTAATGTATTTTTCTACCACTAGATGGCGGCATCGGTACTAATAATTTATATATTTGGAAACTTTGTGACGTCATCTTGATAGCTCGTAAAACTTCTGCAGAAGTTTACCCAACGCACGTGCAACTTTCTTTTCTTAGAAATTAATCGAGCAGAAACATGAGTTCAAATGGTACAAGAAAAATTATTTGTACAACAGAGTTCACAAAATTTTGAGTCATTATATGGTACAAACTCCACGTGATTAACATGATGCTATATGTCCATTTTATGATTGTTGTGGTATTATTAAACTTATGATAACATGCGCAGTATTTTTAATAACAGTTATAGCGGTACATTGGATCTGAATTACAAACAATATTAGAACATGAAGCAATACCTTATGAATCAAAAAAAAATATCTATTAGTACAGATATATCATAAAATTCATTATCAGATCAATTGAAAGTTGAATTTCATTAAAATAATTCAAGTGGTATAACAACTGCAACTATAAATCAGCATTAGATTTATCCAATGAAGAACAACCAAAAAAAAAAACAATTTTTAACAAACCATCACATTAAAAACAACAAATTTCGTTAAATTTTGTTAAATAGCATAGTAATATTATCCTAAGTTTATCTTTAAGGTTTTCGATGATAATTATAAAATTTTTGTAGTGATCACGAATTAAAGCTAGAATCTCTAAAACGCTTCTAAAGGCTTTAAAAACGAGTTAAAAGTTTTCAAATTAGCAAAAATTTGGTTTTAGATGACATTCATATAAAAATAATCTGATGTGAAGTTTGGGAGCCTAAATGATGCAAACAAACTATATAGATTGCATTCTTTTAGGCAAAATACTTATATTTCTTTATTTCAGTTTTTTATTAAGTTCGGTTTATTATTAAATAATATGTATGAAAAGAAAAAATTTATGAAATGCAATTGATATTTTTGCAGCTTCTTTAAAAAGAAACTAATTATGAGTTCACACCACTAAATGAAATAGTGGTTCTAAAGTAATATTTAGAGGATTATTTATTTTATTTGATTTAGAGGAAGAATTTCAAAGCAAAATTTAAATTGTACAAACATTTATTTTCTTTTTTTTAGGTCCTTTCATAAACGAACCAAAAGTTTTTCACCCTTTTTCTTTATATTTATTTTTTTCCCATTAAATAAAATTTTTTTTTGGAAAATATGAGGGTTTAAACTCATTTTCATTACCACAGAAAAAAAAAACTTTGAAAAAAACTCCCTTTTTTCAAGTCAGAGAAAAAAAAAGGAAAAACTAAATTACTAATAAACCTCTTTAAAGTAATTTTTATTTAAATATTTAAAATGAATGGATATTACGTGGAAACAAATTTAAATGCAGAAAATTTTTTTTAAAATAAATCACATTACAAAACTCGTATTAAATATTTAAGGAAAATTACAAAAAATAAATTTGAAAAATAACTTTTAAAAAAAAAACCAATTTGATAAGTTTTTATTTGTTTTCAACTTTAAATTATAGCAGTAAAACGCGAAAGAGGTAGAGTATACTAGTGCGCTCTGGGTATCTAAGCAGAGACATAATATAAGTTTTATAGAAATATGATCCAGTTAATGAGAGCATGATTTAGACTTACAAAATTTTTACAAATGATTACTCTAAAATTTTATTAATTTTACTGAATTGTGTTTCAGGCTTTAATAAATACAGAGTTATGCTCATATAAAAAAGAAATTGTATAACAGCTACATCCTGTTGAACAAAACTCCTAAATAGTAAAAATGGTTATAGTAAAAAAATTAATTTGTTAAAAATTCAGAATCATAGTTTTTAATTTTTTGAGTTATCATGTGTACTAACACGTGTAGCCTTAAGTTTAAGTCTAGGTTATCTCCTGTAGAGTAAAATTTAGTATAATCTTACAAATATATTTGTACACTTCTTAAAGGAAAGCAAATTGCTATTTAAGTTTATAATTATTAAAAAATTATTGCCCTTATTATTTGTATGTGTTTATTTAAATCGATTCTAAGATGAGCACATCTACCATCTCTATGAGCAAACTCTATACAGCAGGGTTATATTGCACATCTTCAACATCTTGTCACAAATTTGATAATTCCGTTATTTGATAAGTAAAAGTGTTTATATAGTTGTTTAAAAATTAGTATATAGGATAACCAAATGGTGTTTTATTATTTAATATATTTTCAATGTTTTATTACATTGTCCTACTTTGGAATGTACAATATTTGCATTTGTAAGATAGGATTTTAATCAGCAGAGTTATTTATCTGACTTATTATATAATATTATATGTAATATAAATGTATTATCTTACCTGCAAACTTAAATAACTATAAATTAATGAGGGACCGTTTATGACCGTTTAATAATATTAAATTCAGCAAGTGCTTCCCAAAACAAATATCGTCACAAAATCATTTAACAGTTGAAAAAGTAATGGTTGACTTGGTAAACAAAAAAAATTAAGTAATTTAAAATTGTATAATTTAAATCAACAGCTTTTTGAAGTAAAATGCCTTTTAAGATTTAAAACATTTTGTAAAAAAAATATATCAGCTCCATCACTATATTTGAACACGCTTCATCACTATAATTTATATTTATTTTCGGATACTCTTCAAAAATTTTCTCATTCTATTGAAATTTATTATATAGTGGATCACTGTTTTGGTATTTTTGTTTTTTATGATGAGACAAAATTGGATTTTCCATGAATACATGAGTTACACAATTGCATGTATAAAAAACTTAAATTTCTGTTTATGTCAGTTATGAATTCAATTATTTGAAAAGTAGTTAAGACCTGTAGTAATTATAAAAAAAAATGTAATATATGCTGAAGCTGTATGGACTTCATATGATAACAATGTTATTTTTATTTTGAGTGTGGTTTTTGAATAAGTGGATGTGGTTTTTTTTATAATATACCTATATAAATGAAAATTTCCAAAATGATTGTATGAACTAAAATATGATGTAGTGATTTTGTACATTGTTCTGAAAATGAAAAAATATACGAACAATAAATGTCATAAGGAGATATTTTGTTTTAAAAGTTCGAAATTCATGAAAAAACATGTGACATGCAAGTAATTGCTATAAATGTATAGCAGTTCCGGGTATGGAATCTATTTTTAACGATTTTTGAAATAAGGGATTATCCAAGTATTCTATTAAAATTTTGAAAAACATTAACCTTCTTCGTTCCTTCAAAACCCAAAATATTAATTATAGTATCGCTACCTAGCTCAATATATAGAAATTTTTACGATATTAATTAAAATATATTTTTCTAGATTTCATAGTTGAACAGTTAAAAGCTTTTAAACCGAAAAGTTTTAATTTTTTTAATAACTGTAATTTTTCCATACAAAAACGATATTAATATATGATTAATAATGCATATAGTACACAAGAGTTAGCGAGACCTTGCCAAATTATTTTAAATACTTCACACAGTAAATCATGATGACAATACTTATACATACATAGAAATAGAATTAAACAAAGTCGAAATTCGATAATAAGGGGAAAGAAATTACATTACATTAAAAACTTTCGGTTAGAATAAATTAAAGATATGATTTTTTTAGACTCGAAAAATGTTTTGTTAAATATTTTATTATTAAAAATTTATCAAAAATACTAAAAGGCTATGACAACACTTAAGAAATGCATGTGTTTCAAATATTTCTAATCTTTTTATTTTATAATTTTTGTTTTTCGAAAACCCTGTACATGTTATATTTACAAGTACGTCACTCAGAAAAAAGAATGATTATAAAATTTCATACGAATAATAGTCCAGTTAAAACATTTATGTGATGATCAGATTATGAAAGAATTCTAAAAAACTTTTAAGTTTGACAATGAGTGTTAATTTGATTGTCAATTCAAAATTATTTGAATTGTAAGAGATTTTTTGAATACAAAATACTTTAACTTTTAAAAAAGAATAACATAATAGAATAATAGAAAAAATATATTATATGATAGGGACTTATAAATCATGCTTAATTTATTGAAATAACTGTCAATAACTAACTAGGATTATGAAACACTATGAAAATTTTTTCGCTTTAAAGTTTTTTTTTTTGAGTTTTTGTTTTTTGTATAAAATGTTTGAGAATGGTAGTATTTGTAACATAGTACAAAACATTTAAATAATTAAAATACAATCTTTTAAATTTTAGTACAGGACGAAGAAGTTTGAAAGCAGGGAATATATCTTAAACCAATAGATGTATATGAATCGCTAAGTCTATTATCACATGCATGCATATAGTATATACATTTAAAATATAAAAAAATAATTTAAATTAATAATATCATAAAATTTAATTTAAATAATAAAACTCACAGATACAGAAATAGCTTTTAATCTAATATAAAATTATTACTGTATAAAGTAATTATTATTTTAATCTAAGCCGTTGCTACATGTTACAAAGTCTAATCCTATCTTAAGATCAATTGTAATAATATGAATATAATATGTCGCTCCTGTTCCGTGCATGCTGAGCTTGCTTGTTTTTGGAGGTGACATAACCCGTAGCATAGTTAATTATATCCCTATTTATGCAGGTGTCGGGTATAAAAATCCTTTGTGATCTATTAGGTACCTAAAACTTTTTCATATATTATAATTCATATATAATGTATTCTTTGAAAGTTGTAGAAATAGTTTTAATGAAGTTTTATTTAAATTTTTCATATTTTAAACAAATTTCGGGTGCTTACTGCAAAAATATTACTATATAAATTATAATAGATAAAAAATATTTTCCGGTATAATAAATCTGCGTTATTTTCCCTTAGGTTCTAATTTTCAAAGCTAAAAAAAAAATTGATTATTTTTTGAGCCCAACACTTTTTTAGTTAGATTATAAGTCCGGTTGATTATGATCTATTTTTAAAACCCTTTCTTTTTTCGGTACAGAGAGTACAGACATATTTCATAACTTCATTCACTCGGAAAACAGATAATTTCCACCAAATTAATCTTTGCGAGACTACCTAACCTTTCTATATAAAAAAGGATTTTTTTTTTTTAATATTTACACTAACAAAGTTAATAAAATTATTTAAGATATTTATTTATTAATTTTTTTAAAAAAACTTGGGTATATGAAGTTTTAATAAATTCAAAAATATTTAAAATCAATTGTTGTGCAAATAATTAAAATTAAAAAAACTTAAGAATTCACTGCTATTTGGGTAACATTATACATATACCTTGGAACAGACAGACTTGTTAATCTTACAGATAAACATTCATAGTAAATTCATTCCTATGTATTCTCACATGAATTTATTTCAAGGGCTTAATAAATTTTCCCTTAGGTTAGCGATGCTGTAGAGGAGAAAGGATAGATATATAGGCTCAAATTTATGCATCGAATCAGAGTAGAAAAGTGAATTGATTTAGTTACGTGAGTTCATACGTCCATTCGCCCGATAAATCACCAACTAAAAGATCTATAGGATTCGGAAATTTTCAGAGAGATACAAAAGTCGCCTTTTAAGAAACTTTCTTTTATCTATTGTTATTACTTTGATGCATCTATATGATTAACATATCTAGAACTATTTTATGCTATGTAAGCTTTTGGCAAGTTTTTAAAAGTGTTTCCCATAGTATTACAGGGCTAAAAACTCGTAAACATTTTACTTCTTCAATAATTTCTTCAATATTCTATGATTAATTTAACAATTTAACTTCAAAACTGAACATCTTCATTTACAAATCGAATTTAAAAATAAACTAAAAGTTTTATAATAGTAGATTACATTAAAAAATATGCCTATAAATGCATCCAAGATTTTTATTTTGCTGTTCTTTACTAGTAGAATACAAATATACAAATATTACAATACAACGTTATATAACTATATAAAATATAATAATATCTAGGTTTAATTATACTTTTGCACCTTTTCTTTATAAATATCAACACTTTTACATAAGGAAAATCGATAATATATTTTTATGCATATTAAATTCTCAGCTTTAATTCCCCGCCTCCAGTTATTTCATATTGTATCTTTAATATCTGTCTGAGATCTGTAGGTAGGTATAATTTTATTTGATTATTAATTATTCAAGGTACACAATTATATTATTTAAGATTATCATATTTCATTACGTAATTTTTTGTAAAATTAAAATATTTTAAAAGTTTTGATAGCCTTCTAGAAGATATATTATTAAATAATGTTTAAATGGAATCTTTAAATTTACCATATTATTTGCTAAATAGTTATTAATTTATTTTTAATACATTTCAAATTGCCATCTTACAAAAGTTTTATTACATAGCTATTAAAATATCTGATTTTAATGTTAACTATTACGGATTTGAACGTTTTCATCAAACATGCAACATGATTGCATACTTTTAGGTTGTATAATATACTTTGTACACAATTTACCATTGGTAATAATTATGTTGTTTCGTGTGCTGGCTTAAGAACTATGTCTGAAGCATCATACATTGTATATAATATAACTAAATTTATATTCTGTTGAAATTCTATTCCATTCAAATGAATTTTGTATCGTTTGCATTTTTATTTAGTTTCTCCAATTTTATTTGTTCTTTCTTTGCGCAGATGCAATGATTATATTTGAATTCAAGAATACTCTGTATCACAGATATTCAAACTTTAATTTTTTTTTTATTTTATAGGCTTTTAGAACCTGATATTTTATTATAAACGCTGAATTCTGGACAAGAATTCGCCCAATTTGGAAATTTTGGAAAATGCTCTTCTTTAACGTTTTTTTAACCATTTTTCCCTTGTATAAAGAATATAAGGCCTAGGCCAAGGCAATTAGACTAAGGTTACTCTTATTACTCTTTATTTTCACTGTTAACAGTCATTTATAAATTTATTAACAGTCTCCTGTCACATTCAATGTGATAAGCAAGTGATTCAGCCTTTCCTTTCATACAACCTAAAAGTATGCAATCATATTTATATATAAATCTATGACTTAAGTATAAAGGTGGGCCAAAATATTATTCCTTGTTTTACAATCCTGGTGATGTAAAAAACATGCTGCCAGTTTTTTTACACCAATTTACAATTTGTAATTTATGTATATTAATATACTAATAAAAATTCATTTGATTGTGTGTACATAACCTACGCAAAAAAAAAAAAATAAATAAAAAAGAAAATTGGGACATTAACGAACACATATTGAAAAAAACAGTACATAAAAGTATAATCTGTTGAATATGTTTTATTTTGCAGAAATTGTAGATGAAAAATGTGAGCTCTTCCAGCATGTATAAATTTTTCTGGGTCTTTTTGGGCAATTTTTTTCACTCTCCTTTTTTAGAAAAACTGAGAGAGCAAAAACCGTTATGTGGAATCTACAAAATAATATACTGTTAATTGTTTAGTGTCTTTTTTTAATACAATTCAGTATCTTAGTTCGCTTCAAACTGTAAGGATTACCTTTTTTTATAGAATTAGAAAAACTTTCAGATCTCATCGAAATACTTTTCTTCTATAATATTTGATTTTTTTTTTTGTATTTAACCTTGGATTGAGTTGAAAATGCTTAAGATATATTTTAAAAATAAAACATAAAATATATAACAATGATATATGTTTTGAATACATAAATTTTCCTTTTAAACAATAAGACAACATGGATGTATCTATTAAAAAAAAACGTATAAAGTATATTTGGTTGGTGATGAACATAAAGCTACTCTTAAGGAATACAAAATAAATTTATAAATAATTCTAAGGCAAAAAATAATTTTAAAAGAAAGAAAAAGTGAGAGAGAGAAAGGAGAGAGAGGGAGACAGAAGATTGATAGTAATAGTCTATATAAAAAAATAACAAAATGATGGTAAAAAAATATAAAATATAACTGTAAATAACATATTATAACAACATACAATAAATACACGAGATATATGTATAGGTGTACGGTAAAATTGTACTAAACGAGGGAAAAAAAACAATTTTCTTTTTTTTTTTTTTTTATATAGGTAAATGTATTTTATTTTTATATATTTAACATTAGATAGATTATGCTCTATTTAATATTATAGATACATTACTTAAAGATACCAGATAATAGTAAACATATTTTTTTATGTTATATGTACAGTTTTGTTTTTTTTTTTTCATTTTTATTTTTCTTTTATGCTTTTTTGAATATTTTTGGAAAAAACCTTCCCAACCCGCCTCCCATTTATATTGAATTGGAAAAACTTGTATCTGGCTGAAATCTTTTTCAATCTTCTTTTTGGTCTATATTTGGATATAGTTTTTATAAATGGGTCTATTTAATAAACATGAGAATTAAAGTCTTTATAAATATTTTTGAAGAATTACATTTTTGGTGAAATATAAAAAAATTTTATATTTTCAAATTTAAATTGAATATTTTGTATTTTTAGAGTAAATTGAAACAAGTAATGAAAAAAATATCAAGGCTTTCTATGTAAAAAAAATCTCATTTTAAAAATCAGTTAAGAGTATATTATGGGCAAGTTTTGGGTAACAAGTATTTGGGTTTCATATATTTTTCAGTAAAATCAGCACCTAGCAAACATGAGAACATCCTGATATTTTCTCTTTAAACTTTCATTTTAACTTTGTGAGTAAGCATTTCAAAAATAAAACCTAAGATGCTGAGAAACCAACCAGTTCCGAGAATGAACCAAACAAATGAAAAGTCATTTACTAGAAGAGGTTTTAAATTATCAACGCTTTTAAAATCTAATATTTCTACAAGTTTCCCTTCAATCGATTCAATTACATTCATTCTCGACCATTTCAACATCAATCCATTTTCTTGAGCTCTCATGGTTAGCTGATTCAGTTGCTCTTTGTTTAATATGTGAGATTTTGTTGCTAATCCAAAAAAGGAATTTTTAAGACATATTTGGCTCAGCTCAAAAAATACTTTACCATAATAGAATTCTTGTAAATCTGTTAAATAGTCCCAAGCATCTGAAGGTGTAACATATGCAAAAGATGTATTAAGTGAAGTTCTATGCTTCTCAAAAATAGTTTTTGAAACGTTAAAAAACACAACTTCTAAACTTTTCGCTTGGTTGGCTTGTTTTAAAAATGTGGGAAAAATGGGATTTGGCAGCATTACTCTTAAATTCCTTTCTTTCATTTCAAAAAAACTTCTGGGTACTGGTAAGAAAATGGGATTGATTAAAAATGTGGTCAAGTATGCCAAATAAATGTTTGTTATTATAAAACCGAAGCAAATTGCCATAAAATTGAATATTCTCATTTTCCACTTATGTTTAGAAAAAGAATCTTTGAAATTTTGATAAACCAACTTTAGGAGTCCGCTTAAAAGTGACTTGCTCCAATCTGTCTTATTGAAGAAAGCCTTCATTGATATATTTTCAAAACAACCAAAAGAAAATATGGTGAAGACTAATAAAAGCCAAGTAGATGCATCGAATGGTAATGTAAAATATAAATTTTTTTTTAAAGAATTTTTCTCTTTCGGAAAAGCTAAACAATTTGATACCAGCGCAAAGGGATAGGTAGACACAGCGCAAAATACTGTACGTAATAATAAGTCTGGATTATAGCTGCAAACAAGTTTAAGGTATTTCTCAAAGTTTTCGCCGTCCTTCAAGGGAAATTTTTCATATAGACTTGCATTAGAAGTTCTTGCAAAAGCTTCGGCAAAGTGATAGAATGGTCCTCCATATTTTTGCATACCTTTTCTATAACAAACAGAATTTTAAATATTGTTTAAATGAGCAATAAGGTAGTCTTACCTGTTGGTGTATTTAATTAGACGTGGTGGTGACGGAATTATTACTGTTACAATTTTATATCCATGAAGGTTTCTAGCTGTATCAATATAAAGCTTTTCATTACTGTTGTTATTAAATTGAAGTGTATTAATTTTAGGTAATGGAAAAGGTCGGCTTCGGAATATTGTTACAGTTTCATTCCATTTCTCTTCACTTTTAAATATTAATAAATAATTTAATATTCCATTTTTAAAACAAAACTGCATAACATTTTCTTCAAAAATTTGACCAAAGTCTTCAAATTCAGTTTCAGTATATACTATAAATAAAGTTTTCACATGTCGTTTTTGTTTTAACAATACAACGGTTCTTTTCAATGTTTGTGTTAGATTTTGAATATTTGCAAAAACAGTTAATAAAAAATTTGAGTTAACATTTCTAGTTATATTTTTAATGGATGTAAAATTGTTTTTGGGTTCTCCGTATTGTGAAACAACACTTAATTGTCCTCTTTGAAAAATGTTCTTAAAAAAATTATCAACATCAGGTGTTATTAGTTCATGTTTTTCATAGTATGCCAGTACCATTTTAATATCACGATTTTGTTCAGTTATTTTATCAATTAAAACATTTGGAGAAAAAAACTGACTCGTTCTTGCAATTGTTACTAGTATTAATATTCTTAACATTTCAATTTTTTTTATTACGAATATATAGTTTTTTTTTTAAATGGACAAATGTGAAATTCATGCGCTCACTTGTAATCAAAAACCTGGTCTATATTTAACTAAGTTAGTAAAAAAAATAATAACTGTGTAATACTTTAATTATTATAAGTTATGTTAGGATGAGAAAAGAAGTAATAAATTTACATTGAAACTTATAAGTTTTATTCCCAGATGATGAAAACTAAAAAAAAATTTTACCTCCCCAACTAACATTTATATTCTAATTAGTTTTCGCAGCTAAATTTTAGCTTTTACAACGTCATCCTAATGGTCTAAAATAGCTACTTTGCAACTAATGCTAATTTACAAGTTTTCGAGTCATGAAAACGTAAGCACAACCAAAAATAAATTTAAATAGCTTTTGCGACTAATATGCTTTTATATAAGCAAAGAAGTAATATACGCAATAGCGATTTACTGTAAAATGACAGCTAAATAGCTGTTAAAGTAATTTTGATTACCATAATGCTTCTTCTTCTTTAGCTGCTTATCCACTACTGGATGTCTGCGATCACATTTCTGAAGCTCTCTCTATCTTGTGCTGCGTGCATTAATTCTCCCACCGTTTGGAGGCCCGTCCATTGCCTGATGTTTCTAAGCCACGACATTTGCTTTCTGCCGACACGTCTTCTGCCTTCAATTTTACCTTGCAGAATCAGTTGTAGAATATAATATTTGTCATTGCGCATTATATGACCTAGATAAGATGTTTTCCTTCGCTTGATTGTTAATAACAACTCACGGTCTTTATTTATTCTACTTAGAACCTCACTATTGCTCACTCGATCTATCCATGATATTTTCAATATTCTACGGTATATCCACATTTCAAATGCTTCAAGCTTATTGATGGTCGTTATTTTTAGAGTCCACGCTACCATACCATAGAGGAGTATGGACCACACGTAGCATTTAACAAACCGGATTTTTGTTTCGAGATTGATATCACGGTTGCATAAAACTTTTTTATATTTTACAAAACTGCTACGAGCATATTCAATTCGGCATTTTATTTCCATATCTGAGTTCCAGTTTTCATTTAGCCAACATCCTAGATATTTAAAACTTGAAACTCGTTCAATTATGGTGCCATTTATGGTTAATGTTGCGTTGTTGAATGTGTTGGTTCTAGAAATAACCATAAACTTGGTTTTAGCGATATTAATATTTAAGCCGAAAAGTCTGCTGCGGTCGCTTACTGAATTTATAAGTTCTTGAAGTTCAGTTATATTATCGGTAATTAATGTTGAATCATCTGCGTATCGTATGTTGTTGATATTAACCCCATTTACTTTTACTCCAATATTTGTGTTATGTACTGTTTCCTCAAATATAGCCTCGGAGTACAAATTAAAAAGTAAGGGTGACAATACACAGCCTTGCCGTACTCCTCTTCTAATTTCAACGTCTTTTGTAATGAAGTTTTCTGAAACTACATAGGCTTTTTGGTTCCAATACAAGTTCTTGATACACTGAATTTCTTTTTGATCTATATTAATTTTACTCAAAACCTCCATAAGTTTATTATGTTGAACGCGGTCAAAAGCTTTTTCATAGTCTATGAAACAGAGAAAAATATCCTTATGAACGTCTCGGCAGTTTTGAACCAAAACTTGGAGGCCGAAGAGAGCTTCTCGAGTACCAAGACCTGCTCTAAAGCCGAATTGTGTATTACTAATTGTACTTTCACATTTCTTGTAGATTCGGAAGTGAATAATTTTTAAAAAGATCTTTAATGCATGGCTCATTAAGCTTATAAGCCGATGGTCACTACACTTTTTTGCATTTACTTTTTTAGGCAGCGTAATAAATGTTGATTTAAGCCATTCTTCTGGGTATATTCCCGTATCATAGATTTGGTTAAAAATTCTTTCTAAGATGGTTAAATTGTCATCATCAATTAATTTAAGAATTTCTGCGGGTAATTCATCAGGGCCAGTAGCTTTATTATTTTTTGCTGTTGTAATAGCTTTCCTGATCTCATCTTTTGTTATCGGCGGACCTGAGAGTGTTGCTTGTGGTAGAGTGTGGACTTCGGTTCTATTTAGATCATTGAATAACTCTGCTATGTATTCTTCCCAAACTTGTTTTTTCTTGTCTGGATCCAGGATTATTTGGTTATTTCTGTCAACTAGATTCGAATATATTTGCTTACGATGAACTCCAGCAGCTTCCTTAACTTTTTTATGAAGATTAAAATCATCATGTAAGTTTTGTAAATTTTCAATTTCTTGACATTGTGAATTTAGCCACTGTGTTTTTGCTGCTCTAATTTTTGATCTTATTATGTTTTGCAGGCGCTTATAGTGGTCACCATTTCCGGTGTTTTTATATAAACGTCTCTGATTCATTAAATCTAAAATCTCATTTGTCATCCACTTCTGCTTCGGTGTATATGTTCGTGGTCCCAGCTTGGTTGAAGCTACATTTTTCATTGTGTTCTTCACTCGGTTCCACAATTCATGTCCACCTACATTGTTCATGTTGTTGTTTCTGATGAGAGATGTGATTTGATTATTAAGTTCTTCTGCAATTACAGTTTGGCTAGAGCTATCCATTAATTTTCCGAGATCTAAATGTTTTTTCCGTGTTGGTTTTTTCGCTACTCCTAGTTTGATTTTGACTTGCGATAGCAGTAAGTTGTGGTCTGATGGGACGTCGGCACCTGGATACGTTGAAACTCTTGACACTGATGTACTGTATCGTTTATTTATTAAAATAAAATCGATTTGGTTTCGGATTATATTTTGATCGTTATCTTGTGGGGATTTCCATGTGTATAATCGGCGAGGTGGTAAAGAAAACCATGTATTCATGGCTTTAAGTTCTTGCTCTGTACAAAATTGAACTAGTCTGTCACCCCTCGGGTTTCTGGTGCCTAAACCATGGGGTCCAACAATATTTTCTACTTTACCACTTCCTATTTTGGCATTGAAGTCTCCCATAACGATGTTAATCTCATGCCTTTTTGTTTGTTTCATAAGTTCTTCGATTTCACAATAAAAAGATTCAACGTCTTCATCAGATTTATCTGCCGTTGGTGCATATACTTGAATTATATTCAGGTTTACGGGCTTTGCACATATTTTAATCATCATAGTTCTATCCGAGTTGGGTATGAAGCCAATTATGCTTTTTTCTATTTCATCAGAAATAATTATACCGACTCCATTTCTATGATCTTTGTTTTGATTTCCGGAGTAATATATTGTTCCACCTGTTGTTTTACATTTCCCGGAATCTGGCCACCATGTTTCCGATACACCAAGTATACTTATTTGCAATCTACTCATTTCTTGTATAGTGTTTGCTAGTTTACCACTTTCGTAAAGACTACGTACATTCCAAGTACCTATTTTTAGTTTTCTTTTTGTTTTACCTCCGGGGATTCTTAGCACCCTCGTATTGCCGGAGACTGAGGGCCTTATTTCTGGTTGTACTTGCATAATGTGATTTTCTTGAGATGTTACTTCAGTGGTTTCTCATTGCCTTCTGAAGGATTTCCGGTAGTTTTTCATCTTTATAAATCAGCCGCCCTTAGCATAGGGTTCAGACGCTGTTTGTAGCCGCCTACTATAGGTCAGACGCTACGTTTATTTCCTTGACCTTTAAGTCGAAATGTCGGAGTTGCTTCAGCAGATAGAATTACATCACTTTCATGTAGAAGTTCTGATAGCTATGTTACCAGTTCTACTATGATTGTTCTGTGTTCTATCATGCCTACTTCCTGAGACGCTATAAGATATTAGATAGCCATTCAGGTTACTAATCCCTCTTCCTTTTCTACTTCCAGGTAATTTTCACATTTATATAGCGAGCCGCTTGTTCCAAGTCAGACGCCCGCTCGTAGCCGCCAAGTGTTGGACAGACGCTACCCACGTGAACCCTCGCCAGGAGCCCTTACAAGGTACTATCAGCCGGGCCAGCTGAACCAAGGTTTTTTAACGAGGTTGTTACTCCTCCCCCTCCTCCTTTTACATCCGGGCTTGGGACCGGCAATGGCGGAGTTACCATAATGCTATTTGGCTTTAATTATTTTTTCAATAACAGCAAAATAGCTTTTTGGAAAACTTATTTGTTATTCTAGTAAACTGGCAATAAGTAATGCTATTTGGCTTTTATTATTTTTTCAATAACAGCAAAATAGCTTTTTGGAAAACTTATTTGTTACTCTAGTAAACTGGCAATAAGTAATGCTATTTGGCTTTTATTATTTTTTCAATAACAGCAAAATAGCTTTTTGGAAAACTTATTTGTTACTCTAGTAAACTGGCAATAAGTAAAGTGTTTTTACTTTAATTACCATATTGCATATTTTGGCATTAGCTACAAAAATGGCAATATAGTCGAAATGACAGCTAAATAGCTGTTAAAGTAATTTTTATTACCATAATGCTATTTGGCTTTTATTATTTTTTCAATAACAGCAAAATAGCTTTTGGAAAACTTATTTGTTACTCTAGTAAACTGGCAATAAGTAATGCTATTTAGCTTTTATTATTTTTTCAATAACAGCAAAATAGCTTTTTGGAAAACTTATTTGTTACTCTAGTAAACTGGCAATAAGTAAAGTGTTTTTACTTTTATTACTATATTGCATAATTTTGGCATTAGCTACAAAAATGGCAATATAGTCGAATTGACAAAATTGCCATATTTGAGATTATCATAGCTTTTTTCGATCTATGTTAATAATAGCTTATTTCCAACAAATATTATTAATATTTAAATACTATAAACGAAAAGTTTATTTAATTTCATAGAATAAAAAACGTTTTTAATTTTTAAAGTTTAATTTAATTAAAATATTTATGTAGGTATAATATAATGTTCATAGACAAGATTAATTTAAAACGATTTTAAAGAGGGTAGCAAAGGTATAAAAACAGAATCGGTTTTGAATGATAGACATACAAATTTTGCTTTAATTTTTTCGATAACATATATAGCATATACATATATAGGTAGCATCATTATTTTGTCTTGCACTATTTGCTATATAAATGTTGAGATCTGATGATAACATAGGCTGCACAAAAAAATCTCTTTTTGATTTTAATGAATTACCAAGAATATATTTTTGTTAAGAAACATTTGTTCACCATTTGTTTGTAATATACATCCATTGTTAAGAACTATTTGTTCACATTATTTTTTGACAGCGAAATTGATATACCTACTCAAATCAATTTTTTTATAAAAACTTGTGTTTGTAGGAAGTATATCGGATGTTGCTTTAGTTTTTTGAGATGTTTTTTGTAATTTAGTTTAATGCTATTATAATGTCACCACGTGCATGCATAACTATTTAGCTTTGTACAAAGCTAAATAGATATGCATGGAAAGCTGTCCTTTATACTTTAATGCCATTATAATGTCACCACGTGCATGCATAACTATTTAGCTTTGTACAAAGCTAAATAGATATGCATGGAAAGCTATTTTGCTTTGTACAAAGCTAAATAGCTATGCATTGAAAGCTAGTTTAAACATTTAGATATGTACAAAGCTAATTTTCTGTGAAATGTAATTGGTTGCTGCCACAGCTATTTTATTATCAACAAAGAATGTCAATTATTAATAAGATGTGCCACTGTCATTCACAAATATTAATGTATTTTGTACACCAAACAAAAAAAAATTTCATTAGTAAAATTAGGTAAATTATATGTATGTAAATATATGTATGCAAAACCTTTCTGTTATTAAAATTTCTGCAAGAGAAAACAGAACGATATTTTTGCAATGCTCTTTCAAAACCACTATTTTTTTTTTGTATTGGTATAATATAAAGTATAAAGATATTTGAAAATGAATTGCAAAGTATTCCTTAATTTTTTTTATTCATTTAGGTACAAAGTGGCAAAAAGTAATAAAAAGTGTTTAAAATTGTTAATAATTTTTTTTAATTTTATTAAATTATATAATTAGATTTAGAATTCATAACCTAAAAAAAATTTTAATAAAAATGTGAAGAATTATTGATAAAAGAAGTATTATATTGTAAAAGACATAAAAAAACATAATATAAAATCTAATTTTAATTTCTTATAGGTACCTTATATACCTATTTTACATTTTTAAATTATTTGTTTAAGTAATGTTTTTAAGATTTTAAATTAAGTATTCTAAAATAAAAAATATTTTAATATTAAAACAACAATTTAATTTAAATTTGTTTTATCTCGCTACTTTCGACACACTTTGCTCCATAGTGAGATTTCAAGTTTTTTGTTTTCATTTCATATAATAAAATCTTATTTTTATACCTAACCTACATATGTATTTCAATTTCGTTGTGTTTTTTTTTCTTTTTTAAATATTGCAAACCCAAAAATTGCTCACGTGTTGGAGTGGCTCATCTTATTACAATACCTATATAATTTTTGATTACCAATTTTTTTTTTATACTCTTTTATTATATATGTATGTATATATATGATATTATGACCACGAGTATATTAAAATTGCTCCTCCGTTTGTAACGCATTGATCTAGATGAGCTAGATATAATGTCAAAGATACGTATCGGATCAGCTTCGAAAAGTAAATTAATCTAGCTATGTGTGTGTGTATTTTCTGTCTCTATGTCTGTGGTTAAGATTCGACCAAAATTTCGGATAGCTCTCGAACAACTAACATTTATAACTCCAAAATTTTCATATAAAAATTTAAATTTTTGCATTACAACTTGTATACAACATGCAGTTATATGAATTTTTTTGTTTGTTTGTTTTTGCTTTTGTTATTGTGGTGTTTGTTTTGTAGGTATCTATCAATTTACGATTTCATATGATTCAAATGATGCGTAGTTTAAAAAATTTAAGATAAGCTAAAATTAACACAAATATTTTTTTTTAGTAAATAAATGGCTTGATAAATAATTTATATATATTTATATAACATGTTTATTTGAAATTCTTTGTATGTGTAGTTTGTATTTTAGATTAATAGATAATAATCATTATGAATATGACGATTATTATCTATCTTGATAGTCTTAATATATGAATATGATGTTTATTTTTTCAAGGTTTAAATTAAAAGAGATAATATCAAAAACTATACAATATAATTATACACTAAGCACTTTTGTAAAGTTTCAAAATGTTAAGGCTTCATTTTCGGTGAGCTGCCATACAAAGTTGTCAATTCAATATCTGTGAATCTATTAAAGCTACGAAGTTAAAATTAAAATTGGGCTAGTAAGGGTAAAGGGCAAGTTACTTGTCGGACCAACTTTAAGGGTAGGCCAAATATTTTTTTATTTTTTTTTTCTTTTGTTTTGTTTTTTTGGTTTTTTTTTAACAAAAATTATGGGGTGAGTGGGTCAAATTTTATTTTTATTTATTTTTTTTTTTATATTTTACAACATAAATGCATGGATATCTAAAAGTTGACAAGGGCAACTACAGTCTTCCTCGTTTTTTTTTTATTTTATGTACAGCATACTTAATATGAATCCCTGATAGTTATATAACTTTTTAAAAAAGAATATTTGCTGCCTACAAATCTAAATTGCTTTAAATTCTAATTAATATATTCTTGTGACCTTTTGATTTTATATTCGCTGTCAGAATATTTATTTTGAAAAACTAATTTTTTAGCTATCATGAAAGATATGTAGCTTTTTAATAAAGGCAAAAATAAACATGGTAGAAAAAAAACATGGCAGAAAAAATTACCAAAATTATTTAAGTTTTATAAATTATAAAAGAATGATTATTGCCCTTAAAACCCCTACTACATTATTATTATCAATTGTTACAACTTTAACCTTTGATTTAATAAAATTTTTAAAATATATTTTCGAGAAAATAATTTTTTCCTAAAAATAATTTTTTTATTTATTTATTAAATACTCAATATTTTAATGGCGCATTTTTTATTTCGAAGTATTTTTGAAAATTAATCGATAAAATATTAATCGCAAGTGAATTTAGTCTTTCTTATCTTCTGGAAAATCATATTTGTTCATATAAAAATTATAATTTATACTTTAGACTAGATATAAATTACATAATTACAAAGTATGTATTTATAAGAACTTTGTAATTTTTAAAATATTTATTTATATATTCAAACAATTTAATTTTATTTACAATTTCTGATTTTATAACAGCAAAATAATTTTGGAAGTTATTTTGGCTATCAGAATAGCAAATTTGTTAGGCGAATGATCTTGCAGTAATAGCAGCTTTTAAGCATATATTTCTATTAAGCTGTCATGTAAGTGACATAGAAGATCAAACATGTTTGCATTTGCCATAACTTTTACACATCCGTTGCTATTTGGCTATCATGACAGGTATTTCTATTTTATAGCTATTTTGTAGTTTCAGTATCATAATAGTCACACAGCTAATTTGCTTTGTTACGTTGTCAAAACGTCGTGAAAGCCAAAATATGATCACCACTTTGATCACCGCAACATCATGATCACGTCATAAGAACATTTTCATAATTTTTGGACCTAGTAAAAATAGCTAAATAGCTGCGAATTTTTGCTGTGGCAACGTTTTGGTGACCTAGAATTGCTAGTTGGGTCATCTTACAATATAATTACAAATTCATAGATTGGTTCTTAAAGTGAAATCGATACGGTTACATTAGAAACAACTAATGTAATACAACTTTTAATAATTTATTAGCTGTGTTTCTTCATTCGGTTTCGGATCAAGATTTACTTAATAATACTTTTAAACATTAATAACATAGCCCATATATTTATATAGGCCAGGGTCTACAATTTATATTACTTGCGAACGATGTCGCAAGTTTTATTTATTCACATAAATAAAATATAATTATTTATCAACAATACAAAAAAAATGTAATTTTTTAATAAACAAAACTAGGATAATAATGGGTACATCAAAACAGTTTTTCTTCAATTTGTAACGCATCGTTTTAGACATGACAGATTCAGAAGCTAGTGTATGGATGGATTCAGCATCGAAAACTGTGGCACGATAATTTAAAAACTAAAAGTATTAGTGTTTTGAAATCCCGAAGATGTATTTTTTAAGTAATTTGCATTTTATTATACCCTATAGGTCAAAGAGTATACTAAATTGGACATTACGTTTGTGACACAGAGAAGGAGCGGGGACAGATATAGACTCAAGTGAATGGGTTGGATCAGAATCGAAAAGTAAATCGATTAGCTATGTATGTCCGTACGTAATCACGTTATTTTGTCTTTAATTATGTAATAGCCGTCATCGCTATTGAAATCCAGTTATTTTGGTCCACAGGTTCGAGTACCTGCCGTACAACTGCTTTTTTTGTATGAGCATTACTCGACACCTAATGCAGCAGGGTGTCTGAAATTTTGCCAAAAATAGTTTATTGTAATGGCCAAATTTGCTGCAAAATTTGGTTGGTCTTCTGCAGTGGGTTCGAGTAATTGCCATACAACTCCATATTTCACATGAGCATTACTTTTATTATGTATAAAGCTGAATGTTTGAATTATTTCCAAATGTAATTAACCGGATGATATAATGTTTATATAAAGGTCATACGGGTATCCGGGGTCATACGGTTGATAAAGTCTAATCTCCTACACTCTTTTTCGTTTTTGGTTAAAGTTCGACTAAGGCTTCAGGTATGTAGCTGACTGATAAATTTTTAGAACCAATTGGAATATTTTTAAATTAAATAAAACCGTGGGGACATAGGGAAAGTATAATAGGACAAGCACCTTTATAAAATTTCAAAATGTTAAATGTTCTTTTTCGGGCAGTTGGCATTCAAATTTTGAATCCTATCTGAAAATTTTTATAACTAATTACACTACGGAGTTGAAATTAAAAGAAGAAAAGTCAAGTCATGGGAGTGAAGCTTGTTATAAAATTTTGTGATTTTTCGGGGAAAATCTGCAATCTAAGCTGTCAAAAATATTGCTGGAAGGTTAAAAATTTAAATCCGTAAATTAAACTTGCAATTGAGGATGCAACAATAAGCCCGGCTGCAAACATTTTTCAATTAATTTATTGTACCAATTGTCGTTCTAAGTATTCTAAGTATTCTAGTATCACATTCATATAAGAGTAGTTTTAATAAACCTCCTGTTTCGTTATTTCCATTAAAAACAATTAAAATTCAAAAGAGTATGTATTGTAAAAAATCTGTGGATGTAATTATTAATGTTAAAAACGATTTTTTTTTATAATTAACCTAAAAGGCGTTATTCAACTTTAAAATTTTCTACAATCTTAATTATTTAAATGCTCGCATTATCTTTATTGTGAGTTATTAAAAAGTACCTAATAAAAGAACATAATAAAAGCATTACTTAATAATAATAAACATCAAAGAATAATAATTATATGCTTTAAGCAATTATCTACTCTATTTTCATTAAAAGTGTATGTTTTTAAAGTAACTTTTCACACCATACTGCAATATTCTCTTTTAAATGTTACTTAAGTGCTTCTAGATGCAGGTTTTAAATTGCATGTGAAGTTAATAAGAAATTTTGTTGTTTCTGTAATTGTAATTAGCTAATTTGGAATTGATCTGTTCCAAATATTAAAACCAAAATCGTATTGAATAAAATAATAAAAAGGAAAAAAGGTTTAAGAGTGTTATTTGTATAAGTGCTATTGTACTTTTGTATACGGGAACAAGCCCTGTGTTTAAATGCTCAAAATAATAAGGGAAAAAAACTGAAGGAAGTCTATTGCCTTTAAATTTAAAGTGGTACTTTTAAATCAAATATCAATAGTTGATTTTTCCTGGAATACTTTCGGCTTAAGTAAATCCTGCGCGAAACAGATGAATAAAGTATCATAATACCATTTGCTCCATTATATTATTCCAGATCCCTCACAATATGAATATTTAACAAATCTGACATTACTTTTATACAACATGTATATGAAAAAAGGTGAAACTTCCGGAAAGGGGTTGTGAGCTATCAAGATGACGTCATCACATAACGGTACTAAATATCTCAAATTTTTTGAATATATATACCATTAGGGGCGATGGCGCCATCTAGTGGTCGAAAAATGCATTACAAAATGTTCCTAAGATTTTGTAGCATTTTTATTAAAATGTTATATTTTTCCTGTTAGTCCATAAACTGGAACCAACATCTTACAATATTGTAGGGCATGATATTGTCTTTCATAAACATCTTGTTTCATCTGGATCGGTGCTACTATTTTTGAGATATTGCAATTTAAAGTGAAAATTTAAAAAAAAAAAAAAAAAAAATCAAACTTTCAAAAAAACTACTATAACTGTGAAATTTTCAAAAACACCCTGTATTATTATTATACCTCTTAAAACTCTTTCCAACGGTGTATAATAAGTATGGCATATGTTGACAAATAGCCCCACCAGAGAACATAAATGCAAAAATGACGCAACAATTTTATTAAAAAATACATTTTCATACTTTATCTGTCATAAATTTATTTTGCCTTTTTGTTTTCCATTTGAAATATTTATTTTAAAATTTAAGAATGTACTTTATAGTTTGATACAATATTGAGTTGGGTTTTGTTTAGAGGATTTTTGAGGTATTTATATGTATGTAAAGTATAATTAGAAAGGACCTTAGAGTTGGTAATAAAGTCAGAATTATGCGCTTTTCCCAGAATATTTATATACTAAGATTTTGAAGATTGACAGGGTTTTTAGTTGGATATAAAATTACGCTTATACTGTTCCAACAACCTGTATAACGTTTTATTAATTATTATTAATGCTTTATAGAACAATAATACATGGGAAAAAATTTAAAAAAAAAAACATTATTTTTAAGTTAATTCATTTTTTTTTTTTATTCAGCCACGGTATAAATTTTTAATGTCGACTATTAATTTTGTAAATGGATCTTCATTTTTATCCTTGGCTTCCCTTCGCCATAAAAATTCACAGAGGTGCAGATTCATAACATTTTTTCGGATCCCACCCCGACATAAACGAACCCCCGATAACTCAATTATTGAAGCTAGATTTTGAATCCAACACTAAAATGAAAAGAATGGTATAAGAATTCGGATACCTAATTCATTAAAAAAATTAATAAGTTTCTAATTTTTTTAATACACTGTAATAAAACATGTTAAATAATATTATATTTTCATAAAATCCCTTCTGATTGAGGAACTAACATACATATATATTATTATATAGACATATAAATATTCTGGAAAAAGCGGTAATCTTCATTTAGAATCCGCCTCTAAAATCTCTTCTAATATTTGATATACATATACATATATAAATATTCTGGAAAAAGCGGCAATCCTGAATTTAAATGCAACTCTAAAATCCTCCTAATTCAGCTTCTTATGATCTGATAAAGCGCATAATTCTGATTTTGTAGCCTAAGGGCCTTTCTAATTATATTTTTACATACATATTTAAATAAAAAAAATTTTAAAACTTTGAGGTTGTCACCTCCAAAATCCCTCAAAACAAATTGTCAGAACCAAACTCAATATTGTATCCAAACCTAAAATGCATTCTTACATTTTTAAATTTGCCAAAAAGGCAAAATAAATTTATGACAAATAAAGTATGAAAATGTATTTTTTAATAAAATTGTTGCGTTATTTTTGCATTTATGTTCTCTGGTGGGGCTATTTGTCAACAAATGCCATACTTATTATACACCGTTGGAAAGAGTTTTAAGAGACCTTTCTAATGGTATAATAATAATAAAGGGTGTTTTAGAAAATTTCACAGTTATAGTAGTTTTTTTGAAAGTTTGATGTTTTTTTTTTTTTTTTTTTAAATTTTCACTTTAAATTGCAATATTTTAAAAACGGTAGCACCGATTCAGATGAAACCAGATTTATATGAAAGGTAATATCATGCTCTACAATATTATATGATGTTGGTTCTAGTTTATGGTCTTACAGGAAAAATATAGCATTTTAATTAAAATGCTACAAAATCTTAGGAAATTTTTGTAATGCATTTTTCGACCACTAGATGGCGCCATCGCCACTAATGGTATATATATTCGGAAACTTTGAGATATTTAGTACCGTTATGTGATGACGTCATCTTGATAGCTCACAACCCCTTTGCGGAAGTTTTGCCTTAATATTATAGATACATTACTTAAAGATACCAGATAATAGTAAACATATTTTTTTATGTTATATGTACAGTTTTGTTTTTTTTTTTTCATTTTTATTTTTCTTTTATGCTTTTTTGAATATTTTTGGAAAAAATCTGCCCACCCCGCCTCCCATTTATATTTAATTGGAAAAACTTGTATCTGGCTGAAATCTTTTTCAATCTTCTTTTTGGTCTATATTTGGATATAGTTTTTATAAATGGGTCTATTTAATAAACATGAGAATTAAAGTCTTTATAAATATTTTTGAAGAATTACATTTTTGGTGAAATATAAAAAAATTTTATATTTTCAAATTTAAATTGAATATTTTGTATTTTTAGAGTAAATTGAAACAAGTAATGAAAAAAATATCAAGGCTTTTTAAAACTTATTTTAAAAATCAGTTAAGAGTATATTATGAGCAAGTTTTGGGTAACAAATATAGTGAAAAATAGTTTATAATAATTTATTAAAACTTCATTAGTAGATTATTCTATAAAAAAAAGTCAAAAATCATTTTCTTCAAGTTTAAGAAAACCTTTTATAAAAATTAGAACACCTTAATTATAATATTATATTATAATGCTGTAACATTAACATTTTTTATATTCAAGTTTTGGGGGTTTACAAGTTGCAAATATATATTTTATGACCCCTAATAGCTCCTTAACGGAAACTACTGATACGAAAAAAGCTTTTCTTTAATGACTTTTACAGCTTATTTAAGTCAAGAATATTTCACTTTCGAATAACGGTAAATTGAAAAATTGGACTTTCGAATAACGGTAAATTAAAGCAAGTTATGGTAATCCAAAATATTTGTCTGTAAAATCAGTATGTCCTAAAAATGTGCACTTATCTTTACATGAGAACATGCTATTATTTATTCTTTAAACTTTCATTTCAACTTTGTGAGTAAGCATTTCAAAAATAAAACCTAAGGTGCTTAGAAACCAACCAGTTCCGAGAATGAACCAAACAAATGAAAAGTCATTTACTAGAAGAGGTTTTAAATTATCAACACTTTTAAAATTTAATATTTCTACAAGTTTCCCTTCAATCGATTCAAATACAATCATTCTCGACCATTTCAACATCAATCCATTTTCTTGAGCTCTCATGGTTAGCTGATTCAGTTGCTCATTGTTTAATATGTGAGATTTGGTTCCTATTGCACGAAAGGAATTTAAAAGACATATTTGGCTCAGTTCAAAAAATACTTTACCATAATAGAATTCTTGTAAATCTGTTAAGTAGTCCCAAGCATCTGAAGGTGTAACATATGCAAAAGATGTATTAAGTGAAGTTCTATGCTTCTCAAAAATAGTAATTGAAACGTTAAAAATCACATCTTCTAAACTTTTCGCTTGGTTGGCTTGTATTAAAAATGTGGGAAAAAAGGGATTTGGCACCATTACTCTTAAATTCCTTTCTTTCATTTCAAAAAAACTTCTGGGTACTGGTAAGAAAAGGGGATTGATTAAAAATGTGGTCAAGTATGCCAAATAAATGTTTGTTATTATAAAACCGAAGCAAATTGCCATAAAATTGAATATTCTCATTTTCCACTTATGTTTAGTAAAAGAATCTTTGAAATTTTGATAAACCAACTTTAGGAGTCCGCTTAAAAGTGACTTGCTCCAATCCGTCTTATTGAAGAAAGCCTTCATTGATATATTTTCAAAACAACCCAAAGAAAATATGGTGAAGACTAATAAAAGCCAAGTAGTTGCATCGAATGGTAATGTAAAATATAAATTTTTTTTTAAAGAATTTTTCTCTTTCGGAAAAGCTAAACAATTTGATACCAGCGCAAAAGGATAGCTAGACGCAGTGCAAAATACTGTACGTAAGAATAAGTCTGGATTATAGCTGCAAACAAGTTTAATGTATTTCTCATAGTTTTCGCCGTCCTTAAAGGGAAATTTTTCATATAGACTTGCATTAGAAGTTCTTGCAAAAGCTTCGGCAAAGTGATAGAATGGTCCTCCATATTTTTGCATACCTTTTCTATAACAAACAGAATTTTAAATATTGTTTAAATGAGCAATAAGGTAGTCTTACCTGTTGGTGTATTTAATTAGGCGTGGTGGTGACGGAATTATTACTGTTACAATTTTATATCCGTGAAGATTTCTAGCTGTATCAATATAAAGCGTTTCATTACTGTTGTTATTAAATTGAAGTGTATTAATTTTGGGTAATGGAAAAGGTCGGCTTCGGAATATTGTTACAGTTTCATTCCATTTCTCTTCACTTTTAAATATTAATAAATAATTTAATATTCCATTTTTAAAACAAAACTGCATAACATTTTCTTCAAAAATTTGACCAAAGTCTTCAAATTCAGTTTCAGTATATACTATAAATAAAGTTTTCACATGTCGTTTTTGTTTTAACAATACAACGGTTCTTTTCAATGTTTGTGTTAGATTTTGAATATTTGCAAAAACAGTTAATAAAAAATTTGAGTTAACATTTCTAGTTATATTTTTAATGGATGTAAAATTGTTTTTGGGTTCTCCGTATTGTGAAACAACACTTAATTGTCCTCTTTGAAAAATGTTCTTAAAAAAATTATCAACATCAGGTGTTATTAGTTCATGTTTTTCATAGTATGCCAGTACCATTTTAATATCACGATTTTGTTCAGTTATTTTATCAATTAAAACATTTGGAGAAAAAGACTGACTCGTTCTTGCAATTGTTACTAGTATTAATATTCTTAACATTTCAATTTTTTTTATTACGAATATAGTTTTTTTTTTTAAATGGACAAATGTGAAAATCATGCGCTCACTTGTAATCAAAAATCTGGTCTATATTTAACTAAGTTAGTAAAAAAAATAATAACTGTGTAATACTTTAATTATTATATATTAAAGGATGAGAAAAGAAGTAATAAATTTACATCGAAACTAATAAGTTTTATTCCCTGATGATGAAAACTAAAAAAAAATTTTACCTCATCTTACAATATAATTAAAAATTCGTAGATTGGTTCTTAAAATGAAATCGATACGGTTACATTAGAAACAACTGATGTAATACAACTTTTAATAATTTATTAGCTGTGTTTTTTCATTAATAACATAACCCATATATTTATATAGGCCAGGGTTTACAATTTACATTACTTGCAAAAGATGTCGCTGATATATTTATTCACATAAATAAAATATAATTATTTATAAAGAATACAAAAAAAATGTAATTCTTTAATAAACAAAACTAGGATAATCATGGGTACATCAAAACTGTTTTTCTTCAATTTGTAACGCATTGTTTTGGACATGACAGATTCAGACGCTAGTGTATGGATGGATTCAGCATCGAAAACTGTGGCACGATAATTTAAAAACTAAAAGTATTAGTGTTTTGAAATCCCGAAGATGTATTTTTTAAGTAATTTGCATTTTATTATACCCTATAGGTCAAAGAGTATACAAAATTGGCCATTACGTTTGGATCGGAATCGAAAAGTAAATCGATTTAGCTATGTATGTCCGTCCGTAATCACTTTATTTTGTCTTTAATTATGTAATAGCCGTCATCGCTATTGAAATCCAGTTATTTTGGTCCACAGGTTCGAGTACCTGCCGTACAACTGCTTTTTTTGTATGAGCATTACTCGACACCTAATGCAGCAGGGTGTCTGAAATTTTGCCAAAAATAGTTTATTGTAATGGCCAAATTTGCTGCAAAATTTGGTTGGTCTTCTGCAGTGGGTTCGAGTAATTGCCATACAACTCCATATTTCACATGAGCATTACTTTTATTATGTATAAAGCTGAATGTTTGAATTATTTCCAAATGTAATTAACCGGATGATATAATGTTTATATAAAGGTCATACGGGTATCCCAGAGTTGACAAAGTCTTCTCTCCTACACTCTTCCTCGTTTTTGGTTAAATTCCGACTAAGGCTTCAGGTAGGTAGCTGACTTACAAATTTTTAGAACAAATTGGAATATTTTTAAATTAAATAAAACCGGGGGGAGGGGAATTACATAGGGAAAGTATAATAGGACAAGCACCTTTATAAAATTTCAAAATGTTAAATGTTCTTTTTTGTGCAGTTGGCATTCAAATTTTGAATCCTGTATGAATATTTTTATAACTAATTACACTACGGAGTTGAAATTAAAAGAAGAAAAGTCAAGTCATGGAAGTTAAGCTTGTTAAAAAATTTTGTGATTTCTCGGCGCAAATCTGCAATCTAAGCTGTCAAAAATATTGCTGGAAGGTTAAAAATTTAAATCCGTAAATTAAACTTGCAATTGAGGATGCAACAATAAGCCCAGCTGCAAACATTTTTCAATTAATTTATTGTACCAATTGTCGTTCTAAGTAAAAATTTTCAAATTAACAAATTCATATCACATTCACATAAGAGTAGTTTTAATAAACCTCCTGTTTCGTTATTTCCATTAAAAACAATTAAAATTCAAAAGAGTATGTATTGTAAAAAATCTGTGGATGTAATTATTAATGTTAAAAACGACTTTTTTTTTTATAATTAACCTAAAAGGCGTTATTCAACTTTAAAATTTTCTACAATCTTAATTACTTAAATGCTCGCATTATCTTTATTGTGAATTATTAAAAAGTACCTAATAAAAGAACATAATAAAAGCATTACTTAATAATAATAAACATCAAAGAATAATAATTATATGCTTTAAGCAATTATCTACTCTATTTTCATTAAAAGTGTATGTTTTTAAAGTAACTTTTCACACCATACTGCAATATTCTCTTTTGAATGTTAGTTAAGTGCTTCTAGATGCAGGTTTTAAATTGCATGTGAAGTTAATAAGAAATTTTGTTGTTTCTGTAATTGTAATTAGCTAATTTGGAATTGATCTGTTCCAAATATTAAAACCAAAATCGTGTTGAATAAAATAATAAAAAGGAAAAAAGGTTTAAGATAGTGTTATTAGTATAAGTGCTAATGTACTTTTGTATACGGGAACAAGCCCTGTACTGCTTACGGTAAATTTTTTATTTTAAAGTTGTTATAGCCCTTTAATGGGGAGCGTTGCAAAGTTTCTGAAGGATTTAACTGCATCTAACTCCCCACCGCCCCGTCTCCCACCATTTTTTTAGGTTCCAGAAATTAAATTGTGAATTCCACAAAAATTTGGAATTATAATATCTAAGCAAAAATGGGTAAAACTGAGAGACACTTTCTTCAATTTAAGAAACCGCTTTTAATTTTAAGAAAAGCTTTTAACATATGTTAAAATATAATGTTGGACCTTCAAATTTTGTATATTAATAAAAAAAAAAATTGGACAGGTATTCAAGTTACAGGTGTTTAAAAATAGGAAAATTTCAATTTTCGAGCCCTTATAGCTTCTAAATAGGGGGCTTGACAAAAAAATTTTGTTAACCCACTCCTAATAATTTCTAAATATCTAACTTCTCCCAAAATTTCAAGACCCTAGCTTGAACCGTTCAAAAGATATGTGTGGGCAAAAATTTTATGCGTAATGTTAAATTTTCGTACCGTATGGCAACCCTTAACATTTGCTTTTTTAAAATTTATAAAGTTTATGAAACCAGCTATCGTTTGCCGTTTTCAGATTGAAAATATATTTAACAGAACTCTTGTTATAACAATTTAAATATAGGGCTTTTTCCAACTTTGGGGGGCTGTAGTCCCGTAACAGATGGGGCTACAGAAAAAAATTCTTCTACGAAATAATTTTTTTTGTAATACCTACTCGTGGTTAAAATTTCTTTTCTCTATTTCTAACGATCTAAAATTTTTTGTAAACATAAGGACGGACGGACGGACAGAGTGAAGCTATATAGGCACATTTTTACAAAATTTTTTGAAAATGTGCTAAAAACATGCAATGAAACAGAAATAAGTTGATGTAACCGACTTATTAATCCCCTAGATCTGACAGATTTAATCGAACTAATCTAGTTTTAGATATTTTAAGCTAACAAAACAGAATCACCAAATTCAATTTTGTAACTTTATTAATCCCAAAACTATGTTAAATAGGTCTAAACAGGCTTGTGGCAGCTATCTGAACCACTACTTTCATTAGTTTCAGAAACATAAAGATTATAGAACAGAACATTCCTTTTCCAAATTTCCAGTTTCTATCTCTATTAATTTGGAAGATATGCCTTTAAGTTTTGGGAGGTGTGTGAGACGTCCCTGGAAAGTTTTAAGATATTTTGATAATATGAAAAATTGTTTTTCGAACAGGTTCCCCCGCATTATATTTTATTTTTTAACAATACAACGGTGCTTTCCAATGTTTGTGTTAGATTTGGAAGATTTGCAAATACAATTAATAAAAAATTTGAGTTCATATTATCTTAATTTTCAACTTTAATAGTTTTTCAAACTTTTAAACTTTAGTACTTAACTAAATTAATTTCCTTTGAAGATTTTTCGAAAATTTTATATTATTTTTAAAATGGATTCTGATTTTTGTTAATATATTGGTAAACTGTCATACTTTCCGTGCTAGTTACATCACAGTTGGTAACCCCTGATAGTAATTAATGAACCTTCCATAAAAGATAAAACTCAATTTGACATTTATGAAATTTAAAATATTAATATGTAAGACAAAACATTTTTAATTAATTTGTTTTTTTTTAATTTTTTTTCGATTATAAACAAAAATGTAATTAGTCATATTTTGGTATTCCAAGCATAATTACGATCAAGTGCATTTGAACCATTTTCAATGTTTGTTTATATGATACAATTAAAAACTAAAAATTAAATACAAAACTCAGCGCAATGATAGTCGATTGAATCTGAACTAATTTTAAATATCTAATTGTACTTAAAATAATTTATGGATAAAAATGTAATATGAAACCCAACATATGGTGAAATTTTTTTGTATACACCAAATTCAGAACGAACATTTATTATTATTGATTTTGTAATAAGTACAAATTAAGTAAAACAAATTAATTTCTTTTTTTTCGATACTGAATTTTGTTTCGAAAGATATTTTCGACTAATAAATTAAGGTTAGTATTAAGATAAACATAAAAATTTAAGTGTTATTAAAGTCAGTCTTAAGATCAAACTCAAAATATAAAATTAAGAATTAAATAATTAAACGATTTAAATTTAAAAGTTTATGTTTTATTTAAAAACCACGATTCGCTTGTAATAAAAAAATTAATTGAAAGGGAAATTGTAAAAACCACAATTTTATTATTTTTATAAAGTAAAACTTTGAATTCTATATAAACATAATTTATTTATTTATTTGTAATACCAGGCAATATCGCATATCGCAATTTTTAATACCGTAAATATCGCATGAAAATAATAATCCTTTGCCTATTTGACATTTGGACTTCTTATTCAATTATTTTTAATATACACTATATTTTTTATTAGATATGATCCGACCGGGGTATGAACCCAAGAAATTTCGATTGAAAAGCCGTCACTTTACCACTGAGCTATCGCTCAGGAATAATCATAATATTATAACTAAATAAAATTGTAGCAATCACAGCTTGCTTCCTATGTAGGTATTTTGCTAACAAATATTTATCAATAGATAAATTAAATTTAATTTTACTAATTTTAAAAATTTAAAGTGTTTTTATTTTTTTTTAAATAATATAATCTCTATTTCGATTCCAAAATCTATGCAATCGGTTACAAATCTGAAATTTATTAAATATTTTTCTAATTTTATACGCTAGCAACTCGGAAAAGAAACACAAAGTGCTTAAAAACCAGCCAAATCCTAGAATATACCAAACGAATGAAAATTCATTAATCGATAATGCTTTTAAATCATCATTCGTTTTTAAATTTAGTTTTTCTATAAGTTTGCCTTCAACGGTTTCAATTACAGCCATTTTTGACCATTTTAACGACAAACCATTTTCTTCTACTTTCATCATATGTTGGGTCAGTCGTTCGTGATTCAATATATAAGATTTGGTTGATAGTCTACGAAAAAAACATCTAGCACAAATTTCACTTAGTTGAAAAAAATTTTTATTATAGTAAAAATCCTGTAAATTTGATAAGTAGTCCCAAGCATCTGCAGGTGTAACATATGCAAAAGATGTATTAAGCGGAGTTCTATGATTCTCAAAAGTTAATTTTGAAACGTTATAAATAACATCTTCCAAACCTTTCGGAGGATTCAGATGTATTAAAGTTTCTTTATAAATAAAATTCGTCACCATTACTCTTATTTCCCTTTCTTTCATTTCAAAAAAATTCCTTGGTGTTGGTAAATAGATGGGGTTGATTAGAAATGTTGTTAAAAATGCCAAATAAATGTTTGTTATTATAAAACCGAAGAAAATTGTTATGATATTGAATATTCTCATTTTCCATTTATGTTTAATAAAATAATCTCGAAAATTTTGAAAAATCAGTTTGCGCAAAGCATTTAAAAGTGATTTACTCCATTCATTCTTATTGAAGAATGTTTTTATGGAAATACTTTCAAAACAGCCCAAAAAAAATATGGTGAAAATTAATAAAAACCAAGTGCTTGTATCAAATGGCAATGTAAAATATAAATATTTTTTTGGTGCATTCACTTCTTTTGGAAAAGCTAAACAATTTGTTACTAATTTAAATGGATAAGCTAATATACCGCATTTTTCCAACCCAATTAATAGTAAATCTGGCATTGGTTTGCCATTGCACATAAGATTCGTGTATTCAGTCAAGTTATCTCCATCTTTGAAAGGATATGATTCATTAAGACTTGCGTTTATGGATTTTGCATAAGTTTCGGCCAAGTGATAAAACAATCCTCCGTATTTTTTCATATTTTTTCTATAACAAACAGAATTTGAGGTTAATTCATTGTATCTTATCTAAGTGAATATTGATGTTTTTTACCTGTTGGTATATTTAATTACACGTGGGGGTGCCGGAATTATTGCTGTTTTAATTTTATATCCATGAAGGTTTCTAGCTGTATCAAGAAATAGCGTTTCATTAGAGCTCTTTTTAAATTCAAGTGCATTAATTTTAGGTTGTGGAAAAGGTCGACTTCGGAATATTGTTACAGTTTCATTCCATTCGTTTTCACTTTTAAATGCTAGTAAATAATTCAATATGCCATTTTCAAAACAAAACTGCATAACATTTTCTTCAAAAATTTGACCAAAGTCTTCAAATTCAGTTTCAGTATATACTATAAATAAAGTTTTCACATGTCGTTTATTTTTTAGCAATACAACGGTGCTTTCCAATGTTTGTGTTAGATTTGGAAGATTTGCAAATACAATTAATAAAAAATTTGAGTTCATATTTTCAGTTATATTTTCCATGGATGTAAAAATGTTTTCGAGTTCCCCGTGTTGTGTAACAACACTCAATTGTTCATTTTGAAACATTATTTTGAAAAAATTATCAACATCAGCTGTTATTGACTCATGATTTTCATAGTATACTATTACTGTGTCTATGTTATAATTTTGTTCAATTATTTTATTTATTACATCATTTATGACATATGATTGTAGTGTTCCTGTAATAATAATAAAAATCAATATTTTTATCATATTAATTTTTGTTTTTTTAAACAAGATTAAGTTGAAGAAATTAAATATTTTACTGAAAATAAATAAAATATAAATTTAAAGATTTCTAAATGCAAGAAGTATCACAAAATTTATCCATTCGCTTGTAATTAAAAATGTGTTATGCATTTAATTGCATCACTAATAATACTAAAAAAAACTGTATCTACACATTTTAATTCGAATATGTAAACTGGAATGAGCAAATTAAGAATAATAAAAATCCATAAAATGGAATTATAATTAAAAATTTTTTATTATTCCCAAGTGGCAAAACTTCAAATTGTATTTGCCATCTAACTATAAAATCAAAAAAAATTCAATAATCGATTCATTATAATTATACAATGATGATTTATTTAATATATTCTAATGAGTTCTGAATATATTCCAAAGGGTAGGAAGAGACTAAAATTAGTAAAATTCCGTGCTCGTTACTAAAGGTAAGTTATATTGAAGTCTACTCAAATAAAATCTAGTTGGAGAACTTGTGAAAGACTCCAAACATGCAGTAAAAAAAACCAAGGGTTTTTTTCAAAACCACCTTTTCAAAATTAGACATTGTTTCCCACTAAATTTTTTGGTATGGAGCTGTAAGTAATCTTAAGTTTTTATGTACCTTTGATTTATAAAATATAAGTGACGAGTAGAATAAGCTATTATCGAGTACAAACACTGAAGAAATTTGCAAGTCGTAAACAAAATACGTATTTTTTTTTTTTTTTTATAAGTGCTAACTGTTTAACAGTTAGGCTAATAAGCCTGTCTAAAACATTGACATGTTGGAACAGGGGATCATATTATATTCGTATTATTAGAATTGATCTTAACGAGTTCCACTGCTTAAACATGAGATAGTACTAGGCTTTACAACATGAAGAAACGTCTTAGATTTATCCCAGAGTTGACACAGTCTACTCTACTACACTCTTCCTCGTTGTTTATAAATTTTAATATTTCGAATTTGAGTTATATGGTATTCTATATCTGTGAACTGTTGGTTATATTATTCAGTTAAATTATTTGTTTATATTTTGCATTATTTATAATGTTATATTGAAGTATTTTTTATTAAAGATATATAATTATTAATTATTGATTATGCCATTAATTTGAACCCAATGTACTATTCTCAATGGATTAACAATTTTGAAAGTTTTATTTTAAGTTTATGAAATGTCAAAATAATATTTTCTTCAACTGTCAATTGTAATTTCATAACTTAAAAAATTGTCTAATATTGGACAAATAATATAATAAATTGGAAAATATATGATATAAACAATAATTGTATATCTGTAAATATTGTTTTATTTTTTTTTTGTACTTACAGTTCAATTGTCCATATGTACATGTTGGAACAGGGGGTCATATTATGCTCGTGTTATTAGAATTGATCTTAATAAATCTCACATACAATTTAAACATAAGATAGTACTAGGCCTAATAATATTCAGAAACGATAATATTATGAATATTAAACGATTTTCAATAAATACAACTCTAATTTGTACTTGAGTTATATGGTATTCTATATCTGCGAGTTATATTATTCAATTAAATTATTTGTTTATATTATATATAAAGATTCTTATTTTAATGTATTTTTTTATTAAATATTTAATGAATGGTAGCTGAGTCGAGTCGAAAACCAGTTAAAAGATTTTTCACTCTCATTGGGATTCTAACGCGGATCTTTTGCGTGTTTGAATATAGGCATTCTAACTATTGAATCACGCAGTTACAATATATATATTAATATACAATTGAAAACCTTTTGATCATATGTTTACCCAGTGATTGCAGTACGACATCATTAAACACCTCTTCAAATAAAAAAAAATAAGTTAATCATTAAAACACAAATGCAACTTTTCCTGTTTATTTATAGCTTTCAAAGAATTATTTGTTACAAAGTGAAAATTATTTTAAGATAATTTAATTAAATTAAAAATGAAAAATTGGAAATATGAAGAAATTATTTACTCAATAAAATGTTTTAAATTAGGAAAATCAATATTGACATTTTTACTTATACTTAATTTAAATCGATTTTTTTGTATTTGCATTTGGCAAAGATGGAAGAAGAAATGTGGACTAAGAGTAATTCAAACATAATAGAAAAATAAAAAAAATAATTGTAGATAATTTATATGTAAATACTTTTTAGTATTTGAATACTTCTTTCTTTTCTTTTATAAACAATTCTCTAATAAGTTTCATTTCAAACCCCTCTTTCTCGTTTAAATCTATACAATTCATCAAAAGAAATTCTTAAAAGCATTTCCTTATTAAGAAACTTCTTCAAAATTTTAGTTAATTGCAATATAATAAAAATGTTTTATTCATCTAAACAAGTTAAAAGTATGGGAACATAGTAAGAAGATAAATAATGAAGTCACATTGAGTCGTTGCAGGGAGACTTGTTAGCGCAGTAGTTAATATTTGGCATATTAACCGACGGAGTGGAAGTTCGATATCTGTTTGGATCGTAAGTCTTATTTCAGGGAAAATTACTGAAACAATTAATTTTCATTTCATTTCCCCTTACGATCAAGTATAATAATAGTAAAATATATAATTAAATTAATATAAAAAATAGTATTTGTATAATCTAATAAAAGTATTTAAATTCATAACAGTCTCAGTAACCGATAGTTTTAAAATATTGCATTATAATTTTATGAAAGGTAATATTAATAAATGAGCTATACAATGTATATATCGACAGTGATGTTGTGACATACTTCAAGCTACAATACCTTAGGTGGGCCGGTCACATACAACATATGCCAGATTCCCGCATTCCAAAGAAAATATTGAATGGGAAAATAGTTAGAAAAATGCCAGAAATCGACTGAGAAATCGATGGATTGATAGTCGAGCTAAACGCTTTAGCAATGCTTCAATCCTCAATTTTGAGTGAACTGGAAGAGGATGATAAAGGAGGCCAAGATTCGACTACAGACTTTAGCGCCATAGACGAAAAGAATATTAATAAATAATATACATGATGAATATATATGAAGATATAACGGTTAGGTTTAGGGAGGTGGCAACTTTCTGAAGTACTCATTCAATACCTTTCACATTTAAAAAAAGTGAACGCAACAGTATAGAATACTTTTGAAATAAATTTTAAGTGCCCATCTTCATAAATTTTTAAGAATTTTGAAAATTTGCTTATTAAATCTTGGAAGGCTCGTGATAAAGATACACAAACACCCACTTCAATTTTCATCTTAAAATTCAGGAACATAGCGGAAACAGGCAGGAATATCCTTGTACCAAATTTCAGATTCCTATGTTCATTAATTTCGGAGATGTCCTTGTTAGCTTTTTGAAGGTGGGTGAAGACGGGTATCTTCGTTCGGGTGAACAACCGCTCCAAATAATCCACAACCTTATGTACATATTGAAAACGTGGTAGAACAGTTTTGTACTAAATTTCAAGTTTCTATTTTTATTAATTTGGAAGATATGCTATAGTAAAGTTTAGTCATTAATTTATTACAAATCAATTATTAACGAAAAAATAATGAATTCAAATGAATGTATAGAAAAATATATTTTCTATGTAGGTTTAAACAATTAGGTTTAAATAAATTGCATATTCGTGTACATAATGTATTAATTATTGAATTTTTCCTTATTCCTTGTATATAATTGATTACTTATAAATATTTAAAAAAGTAATTTTTCTATTTATATTTAACTGAAGATAGTTTTATTAGTTTCTTTAATCTTATTAAGAGTCTAAGAAGAGAGTCTGCCTCTTCAAAACTTTGTAGACAATTAAGTATATAAAAGTTGTTTCCCTAATCAAATTAAATTCTTATAAGCTTTTTATTTTCGTAAAAATAAATTTTCATAAGTTCGATGATCGCAGAACCAACGATTTTCTATAAACGGTTGCGTGCAACCTGATCGCCAAAAATTTGGTGTTCAGAACTTATCTCAAGTATAATTGGTTCTAACAGAATTGATAAATTGATGTTACTAAATTCGGCGTACAAAATACTATCAAATATATTATATGAAAAAATTGAACCGTAAGCTGAAGAAATACTTGGTGAATATCAATGCGGATTCCGTAGACAACGATCTACTATCGACCAAATATATTTACTAAAACAAAACATGGAGAAATGCTATGAATTTGGGCAAGATCTACATATTTTATTTATTGACTATAAGCAGGCCTTCGATAGCATAAATAGAAACAAAATAGCATATTCACTGATTCAATTAGGTGTGCCCCGCAAATTAGTAAATCTGACAATGGAAACTATGTTCAAATCGCGAGCAAAAGTTCTGATACAAAATACTGCTTCGGTGGAATTTGAGATAAAATCGGGAGTTCGGCAAGGCGACGCGCTGTCAGCGCTGCTGTTCAACATGGTCTTAGAGCAAGCAGTAGGCAAAATTGAGAAGGGTGGTAACATTTTCACAAAATCTTACCAAATTATAGCCTATACGCTGATGATATTGCAATTGTAACTAAGAACTATAGGACATTGGTAGAAATTTTTGTGACATTAGAAGAAAATACAAGAGAAGTAGGTCTGGAAATTAACGAAAACAAAATAAAATATATGAGAATGTCCAATAGATCAAATCAGAGAAACCCGCAAAATATTACAATCAACGATTTTAATTTTGAAGGTGTCGCAAACTTTAATTATCTTGGTGTACTAATAAAAAATTACAACAGTATGCACTCGTGCATACAAGAGAGAATAAACGCAGGCAACAGAAGCTATTATATTAATAAACAAGTGATGAAAAAAACCAAGGGTTTTTAAAAAAGCACATTTTCAAAATAATATAGTATTTCATACTAAGTATTTTATCGGAATATAATGTTGAAGCTTCAATATTAATGTTTAATTTAGGAAATATATAAGTCAGTGACTAAGTTACTGCTTACTTATAAAAACAGTAAGGTTTTAATTTTTTAAGCCATATTAGCCCCTCTATATGGAATGATGCTAAATTTCTCAAGGATATAATCCTCACTACTCCCCATCCCACAAACTTTTTTAGGTTCTAGGAATTAAATTGTGAATTCCACCAAAATTTTAAATATTACTTAGAATTTTACTATTTAAGCAAAAATGGTAAAAACTGAGAGACACTTTCTTCAATTTAAAGAACCCCTTTTAAATTTAAAAAAATCTTTTAACATATGTTAAAATATAATGTATAACCTTTAAATTTTGTATATTAAGGAAAAAATATTTAAACAGGTATTCAAGTTACAGGTGTTTAAAAATAGCAAAATTTAATTTTTCGAGCCCTTATAGCTCCTGAACATGGGGCTTGACAAAAAAATTTTGTTAACCGACTCCTACTCGAGTTTCTCTAACCGAGTTTCTAAGGATCTAACTCCTCCCAAAATTTCAGAACCCTAGCTGGTACCGTTTAGAAGATATGCAGGTCCAAAAATTTTGCAAAAATTGAGTTTTGCATAATGGTAAATTTTGGTACCGTATGGCAACCCTATACTACTTAGCGATATATTTCTGTAAAGTTTATAAAAGCAGCTCTCATCCACCGTTTTTCGATTGAAAATAAACCTAACAGAACTCTTGTTATATCAATTTAAATTTAGGGCTTTTTTGAAATTTCCAGGGGCTGTAGCTCCGTCACCCTTCAAAATTAAGAAAAACCTTTGACACATGTTGAAAAATAATTATAGAGCTTTGAATTTTGTATATCACTAAAAAAAAATTTAGACAGGCATTCAAGTTACAGGTGTTTAAAAATAGCAAAATTACAATTTTCGGGACCTTATAGCTGCAAAACAGGGGACGTGACAAAAAAATTTTGTTCAACAACTCCTACTAATTTCTAAGGATCTAACTCCTCCCAAAATTTCAAGACCCTAGCTTGAACCGTTCAGAAGATATGTCTGGCCAAAAATTTTGTAAAAATTGAGCTTTGCGTAATGTTAAGTTTTTGTACCGTATGGCAACCCTAAACATTTGCCTTTTTAAAATTTACAAAGCTTATAAAACCAGCTATCGTTTGCCGTTTTCAGATTGAAAATACATTCAGCAGAACTCTTGTTATAACAATTTTAATATAGGGCTTTTTCCAACTTTAGGGGGCTGCAGTTCCGTAACAGGTGGGGCAACGGAAAAAAATTTTTCCACGAAATTATTTTTTTTGTAATACCTACTAGCGGTTAAAATTTCTTTTCTCTATTTCAAACGATGTAAAAGTTTTTGTAAACATACGGACAGACAGACAGACAGACAGACAGACAGACAGACGGACGGACAGAGTGAAACTATATAGGCACATTTTTACAAAATTTTTTGAAAATGTGCTGAAAAACTATTGCAGTCAAGAATCCTTACAAGGCAAACAAAACTTGTAATTTATAAAACAATAATAAAGCCAATAGTAACATATGGATGTGAATGCTGGACGCTTACACTGATAGATGAAGAACAGCTACGTATATTTGAAAGAAAAATTATCCGAAAAATCTTTGGCCCAATAAGATTAGAAAACGGAGAATATCAAAGAAGAAGTAATGAAAACATCAATAACATAATTAATGGCGAAGATATTGTAAAGTTTGTAAAGGCACAGCGGCTACGATGGACAGGGCATATAATAAGAATGAATGAAAATCGCCCTCAACAAAGAATTTTCAAAACCAGACCACTATACAGTAGAGCAAGAGGCAGGCCCAGAACCAGATGGAAAGATAACATCGATAATGACTGCCGAAAAATGAGCGTGGAAAACTGGCAGAGTTCTGCGCAGGATCGATCTACCTGGAGGAGTATTACGAAGAAGGCTTTAGCTCACCCCGAGCTGTAACGCTAAATGAAGAAGAAGAAGAAGAACAGAATTGATAAACTACGTTAAAACCTCTCTTGCACATGAAACTGTTATACACAACTTAGACGAATAGACGAAAAGTGTGTTTGATGAAATTTTATCTGTTAAACAGATTTGTGGTACCAGAAGTAAAGAATGCAGTCATTAAAGTATCGAAAGCCAAATTGAAGTATTGGTCATTCCTTTGGATAGTACTGAACATTAACACACTAAATCAGACCCTTTTTGGAATGAAACTGGTAGAATTTAGTTGACAAATGTAATGTTTCGATTCGAGGATAAGGATGTGGGAGAGATTTGGGGAATAAAGTTTAGAAATCTAGAATAAAGGATTATAGCGAATGAGGAAAACTTGATGGGTTATTTAAAAGAAAAATGTTAATCTTTTTCTAAAATTAAGCTCAATTGTACTAATAAATGTATATCAAATATTTTTGTGAAAATATAAATATATATATGATAACACATTGGATGGAATACGTTTCTATAAGCTTGATGATCGCAACGATTTTCCATGAGCGGTTGTGTGCAACCTGCATTGTTGATAACAATACATGGGGTCTATATTGTTTTATTTCTAACAGTTGCAATTTATTTAATCCCAAACAGACTTCTATAAAAACAACGATAATGCCACAAATTGTAGGGTGATATATGAGTGGAAGTACCGTTAAACGATAACTTCTGTAATCATTTATTAAACGAATATGTCAGTTTCTGTTTTGAACATTATGATAATATCTGAAACGCTATGACTCACCAATCTAAATAAAATTATTCGCCGTAAGGAATGTTTTATACAGGTGTTAAGAAGTTCAGAAGTAATTTGTGCAGCGATAGAAGTAGCCCGAGAAATTATCAGTATCTTGAGTCATGTCCAAAAATGTAATTTGACTAAGTCAGTTTTTGTTTACTTAAAAATCGGTCATGTCTTGCGACAAAGCCTAAAATAATACAACAACAAAGTTATTCTTAAACTTTTATAACAAACATTTAATAATAAACCACAATAATAACATAACAAGAAAATATCTTACTTTTCAAAAATTTAATTTGATTCTAATCAACACAAATACAAAACAAAAGAAAGACAAATAAATTAACATAACAAAGGAGAACATCAACAATACAATTTTCTCATTGTTTTTGCAATTTTTTGAAAGTATTTTGTATTTTGTAAAAAAAATTAACATAAAATGATTAAAAATTTGCCAAGTGTACCATAACCATCCTGAATTTATTTTTCCTAATCTCATATTATTCAAGAATTTATTCTTAAATTTTTAAAATCATTTGTTTTCTGTGGATGATACGAGTACGATCATCACTATACAATAATCACGAGTACGAGTGCGATCATTAAGAGTATGAGTACAAGTGTTTATATGACCATTTTGTAATAAGATAATCTGTTTACTTTATATTTCTTAATAAGGTAAAAATTGATTCTATGCTAAGTAATATGTACTTATATAGGAATATGATTAATGGAAATGGTTTTTAGCCTGTGGCATACATTAAAACAATAAAGCGTCTAGATCAAAGACACCTTTGCTTTTTTCACTTGGACAATTTTACAAAACTATAAAAGTAAATGAGGCAACTATGGTCAAATGAAAGATTTCAAAATAGAGAATTTTCCTTAATTTATATTGATCGTGATGACAGACAGACGGGCGGACTTACAATTACACATAATTTATTCAAATTACTTTTTAACGCTCATCTAATCCATACACTTGATTCTATACATCTATGATGTCTAGATACCAGTGATATTCTCCACGCGGATTGAATTATCTATGGTATCTAGATACCAGTGATATTGGATCAGGTATATAAGAGTTGACGCAGGCAACTCTTCGTTAATAATAAGGGTTGGAATATTCTGCAATTAATATTTAATAGTAAAAGTTCAAAATCAAACTTAACGGAAAACGCTTTACAGAATTGAATAAAATTTTAATATAATAAATTTACAATTTTAAGTTTTTTCAACATTTAAATAGAAAAACTTAAATAAAATCCGTTTTAAATCTTAAAGTTTATCTAATTTTTATCTGGATAAAATTTAATCAAAAAACTTTTACTTAAAAAGAAATAAAAAAAAAGAAAAACCAAATCCAAATTATATATAAAATATTCCGGAAATTAGGAAATAAAATATTTTAAACTTTCTTTTCTTTGGTTAGTTTTTTTGGGTGAGAAAACAGGAAATTTTTTTTCAATTTATTTTAAATATTTCATTTATACCCCAGTTATGCATATTAATTTTGTGGGTGTTTATTTAACCGTAAAATTTTGTAGTAAACAAATTAAATTATTTAAATATAATGTAAGATTGTTATGAGTAATATTGTAGAAAAAATTTGGGGTACAGGTCATGCATACAATATTTAATGAAATCGCCATGGTGACCATATTATAATCCCCAATTACCCATGTTCACCCAATATAATTTAAAATATAAAAATATATAACATAAACAAAATAGTTAATAATATTGAAAAAAACTTTCATTTTATTATGCTACTTTTAAATATTAATATTTATGCGAAATAACTAATCATCGTACCCGCTTGTTAAATCTCTCGACTTGATCGAACGACTCAACTACGATGACTGGCTTTTCTCTTTCTCTTATAAAATGGAAGAAAGAAGATATGATCAACAATAACAGAGAAGGGTCTTTTATCTCCTTTAATCGTTTAAAAATTTAATTGCGTCACATAATATTAGTATTATATAGAAGCACACGTAAGGGAAAGACTACAAGCACTTGCTATTCACATTTACTGTGGTATGGACGTAAACATAAAATAAATAAAGACTGCAATATGTATATATATATATATGTTTTAATACATTCAATATATAAAAATAATATTAGCATAATGCAAATGTGTGTTTAATATTTAAATGTCAATTAATATTAGTTTGACATTTCTAACTCAAGTAAATTTCGATTTAAAACACTTTGAATTTTACTAAATTTTGTGCATTATAATATACATAATTGATATTGAGGTCTTGTTAAAAGGGCATTGTTAGTCTCCCTACAGGATTAAAAGAGTTAAAATTGTACATTCAATTTTGTTGTCAACAGAATAAATAAAAGTGTTAAAAACTTGTAGATATTAAGATGGATTGATTCATTTAAAATATATGTCAAATTTAAACAAAGACTAAATATTTAGAAAAAACTAGAATAAGTAGCAGGACTTAATATTATGCAAACCATAAGAATTTTGCATGATTTTAAAATAAATTATTTCCATGAAATTTAAAAATAATTTTTAATTATAAATTAAATTAAGTTAGCTGTACAATAAAACTAATTAATAAAATAATGGTTTAATATAATTTCATTTATATTTTGTTCATTTTCTGTAAATACGTATATACTATAATAATTATGTTAATTTATTCGATTTTAAATATATTTATCATAATATTTAAAGTTTTTAATTTATTAATGAAATAATAAGGGTAATTATATATTATTCTGTATGAGTGTTGAAATTTTTGATAAATATGTTAATTCGTAATTTAATACCTTATTAATTATTTTTATAGTT